>SJYV01013470.1:462891-524796 GCA_006410875.1 Neotragus pygmaeus | reverse complement strand
AGAATCTCTCAAAGTATCTGAGCTAAGTTGAGGAGATTTTAAAAATAAATAAAAATAAAAGCAAGAAATTAATAGCTGTTTTATTTGCCATCTGCTATTACTATCTCTGAATTTTCTTAAAAATACTCTTTAAATATACAGTTTTATTGCATTCTAACATGATAGTTTATTTTAGCATTTTAGTTGGTAAGAAAAAATATCCTTCAACTGTAAGGAAGGCGTTTTAATTTTTTTAATATGTTTTAGAATTTTATTAATTCTAAAAATTACTTTACAATGTTGTGTTGGTTTCTGCCATACAGCAATGTGAATCAGTCATAAATACACATGTGTTCCCTCCCTTTTGAACCTTCATCCCACCTCCCACCCGTTCCCATCCCTCGAGGTTGTCACAGAGCACCGTGTTGAACTCCCTTTGTTACACAGCATCTTTCCACTAGCTATCTATCCTACATATGGTAATGTATACGTTTCAACATTACTCTCAATTCCACCCTCTCCTTCCCTGGCTGTGTCTATAAGTTTGTTAATTTTTTATACAATTTTTAAAGGTGACATTCCATTTACAGTTGTTATAAAATATTGCCTGTATATCCCATGTTGAACAATATACCTGTCACTATCTTATTTGACCTTCACAGCAACCTTCCCAGGTGAGTATTAGTCTCATTTTACAGATGATGTAAGAGAGAAAAGATGATTATGTTGATTCAGATAAGCAACTCCTAAGAGGTAGAATCAGAATCTGCTTTCAACTTCAAAATCCATTCACCAAGGGAAAAGGCCAGGTTAACTACATGGCTTAACTGCAGCCTTGGAAAGAAAGTCTGTCCCTAAGTCATGTCCAACTCTTTGTGACCCCATGGACTGCAGCCCGCCAGGCTCTTCTGTCCATGGGATTTCCCAAGCAAGAATACTAGAGTGGGTTGCCATTTCCTTCTCCAGGGGATCTTCCTGACACAGGGATCAAACCTGGGTCTTCTGCTTGGTAAGTGGACTGTTTACCACTGAGCCACCAGGGATAGGTTTCCATGTACACTAACATAGTGATTTCAGTTCAGTCCAGTTCAGTTGCTCAGTCATGTCCAACTCTTTACANCCAGGGGATCTTCCTGACACAGGGATCAAACCTGGGTCTTCTGCTTGGTAAGTGGACTGTTTACCACTGAGCCACCAGGGATAGGTTTCCATGTACACTAACATAGTGATTTCAGTTCAGTCCAGTTCAGTTGCTCAGTCATGTCCAACTCTTTACAACCCCATGAACCACAGCATGCCAGGGCTCCCTGTCTATCACCTACTCCTGGAGTTCACCCAAACCCATGTCCATTGAGTCGGTGATGCCATCCAGCCATCTCATCCTCTGTCGNTTTACTAGTGTATGAGATGAGTGCAATTGTGTGGTGGTTTGAGCATTCTTTGGCATTGCCTTTCTTTGGGATTGGAATGAAAACTGACCTTTTCCAGTCCTGTGGCCACTGCTGAGTTTTCCAAATTTGCTGGCATACTGAGTGCAGCACTTTCACAGTGTCATCTTTCTAGTGATTTAACTGAACACACAAATCATCCACATTGTCATTTAGGAAAGGAGAAAAGCCCTGACCCCAACGACCTCATTGAAATGCCCCATCTTAAAGGAGGCACTATTTCTCAGGAGAAAAATAAACAGGAGGAAAACACAGAACAGAGAAATCTCAATCCTTTGTCCACAAACATCTCATGGGCAAAGTAAAGACTTAATCTCTTACTTTTGCCAAATAAGTCAAACTCAACCAAATTCACTAGCTAGATTACTGAGGCCAGGAGGCAATACCACAGGAAAAGATAGATTTATGCATATATGACTGACTTCAGAAATTATATTTTCTTTTTTTCCCAGCTTTACTGTGTTATAATTGCAACACTGTGTAAGTTTCAGGTGTACATTGTGGTGATTTGGTATAGGTATATATTGTGAAATATTTACCACAATAAGGTGAGTTAACACATCCTTCATCTCACATAATTACCATCATGCTATTGTTGTGATGGTGAGAACACTTAACATCTCTTCTCATAGCAACTTTCAAGTACAAATACAGTATTGTTAACTAAAGTTACCATGCTGTACATTATATCCCTGAAATTTACTCATTTTATAGCTAAAAGTCTGTACTCTTTGGCGAGCATCTTCCCATTTCTTCTGCCCTCAACCCCCAGTAACTATCAATCATTCTTCTCTTTGCTTCTGTGAATCTATGAGTCTGCTCTTTGCTTCTCACTTTTATGAGATTCCACGTATAAATGAGACCATACACTACTTGTCTTTTCTGATTTATTCCACTTAGCATAACGCCCTCAAGGTTCATTCATGTTATCACAAATAGAGAAGCTCCTTGTTTATTTGTTTGTTTTTTTGTGGCTAAAACTATTTCCTTGTGTGTGGATATCACATTCTATTTATTTATCTGTCAGTCAACAGGTAGGTGGTTTCCACATGTTGGTCATCATGAATGATGCTGTAATTGACATGGGAGTGTAAATGTCTCTTCAAGGTAATGAAGAAATCATGTATTTTCATGATGGGGCTTCCCTGGTGACTCAGACGGTAAAGAATCCGCCTGTAATGTGGGTGACCTGGGTTCAATTCCTGGGTCGGGAAGATCCCCTGGAGGAGGGCCTGGCAATCCACTCCAGTATTCTTGTCTGGACAATCCCCATGGACAGAGTAGCCTGGCAGACTACTGTCCATAGGGCTGCAAAGAGTCAGACACAACCGAGCAATTAAGCACACGCAGCACAAAGCCAAATAAGCAAACAGAACAGGAATGACTGACAAAGCAACATATCTCTTGTACAGAACTTTCATTAACATTTCATTAGCTAACAAAGAGTCAGCACTTTGCTCATTGCCTACTTTTTGTCTTTGATACACAGAAAAAGAGATCTAGCTGATGCTGTCAGAAGTTCCTAGCTAGTCCCATATACACCAATATCTACTTCTCATGATCTGGACAGGGTTCTGTTGGGTTTGGTCAATCCTAAAATACACCAGCACCTCCCTCCAACCCTGGTGGAAGCTTCACTTTCCCAAAACCCACGGTCCCTCATAGCTGCAGATTGTGAGCTCTGTGGTCTGCAAACAAATAGTACAATGGACTGTCTTATGAAGAGGTGGCACCCTCCTTGGTGGCACCTGATGGCGAAGTTCTATACAAAAATGCTTACGGTGTAATTACAGCAAAATCTATGGCCACAGCAGGTCTCCAGCAGGTCTAGCTTCTCAAAGCAACACTGAACAGGGTGGGAGTCAAAGGAGGGGTGCAGGGAATTGAAAGCATCTCATTGAATCAAGAAGGAACTTCAGCGGCAAAGAAAGCATCTCATTTTAATTTTGTTTTTTGTTTTTACTCCGGTGGACATGAGTTTGAGCAAACTTCACTGGGAGATAGCACAGGATGGGGAAGGTTGGCATGCTGCAGTCTATGGGGTCACAAAGAGTAGGCCACAACTTAACAACTGAATAACAACGATAGCAATTAAATGAATTACTGTTCAGAAAAAAAAAAAAAAAAAAGGAAGAAGGAAACTCATGCAGCAAAGAGCCAAAGCTAAGGAGGGGTACGTTTTAAAGCAGGAAAAGAGTAATTATGTGAAATGCAGAACTCAAATGATTAGACAGTAAACAGCGAGCTCAATTTATGCTCGTTGATTAACGGGATAAGGTCTGAAAAGTAGTCAGAGATGTGGTAGTAGTTCCTAAGAGGGCCCCCAAGGATCCTCACTTCCTAATATTCACTCTCCCCTTGAGTGTTGACCGGCTCTAGTTGCGGCTGGCTTCTAAACACCTCTTCCAAGTTTGTTACGAGAAGATGCTATCTTGTGTCTCGCTCGTCCCCCTGGCTCTCGCTTACGCATTATGGCAGAAGCCAGCCACCACGTTGGAGAGCTGCCCTCGGGCGGGGCTCTTGCGGCCCTCAGTCCAGCCCCCTGGAAGGAACTGAACCCCGCCGATGACCGCCTGCGTGTACTTGAGAGTGGAGGCCCTCTCAACTGAGCTGAGACCGCATTGCAGGCCAGCCAGCAGCCCCACTGATGGCAGCCACAGGAGAGACCAGAGGCAGAAACAGCCAAGCTGCACTCAGATCCCAGAATCTCAGAAACTGTGAGACAATAAATGCTTGCTGCTTTAAGCCACTCATTCGGGAATAATTTTTATGCAGCAGTGGGATAACTGATATAACAGAGTTTTCTGATATTTCACTGGTTAATAAAGAGAATTATTTCATAAATATAATATTCCTCACTCTTGTACTTGGCCATATATTAATGCTCCCAAACCTATTTCCTTCCTATGAAAATAGCTTCTACTTCTTTATGTGAATTAAGGATAATGGACTATTTACCCTCCACTTAAAAAAAAAAAAATCAATGAAGTATTGGCACTTTCTCTGATTTAAATCTAGTGGCTGATTATCCTGAACTTCAAGGACACAAATTGACTAAGGAAATGACTGGTACTGTTTGACCCCTTAGAAAATTTAGATGAATATTCACCCAATATTATGAGCCCTACCTTAACCTGAAACTACGCACTGCAGAGATGGAAAACATCAAATAGAAGGTTCATACATCCTATGGCAGATCTTATCATGTGTCTTTATGGTAAACATGTTTTTCTTAGAGAAATGAGCCCCAAACTAAAGTCTATGCAGCAGAAAATTTTAACTCCCTTAAGACAAATGGCTATTTCCTACTGCTAAGCTGTGCTCAGAACAGCGAAGGGAAACTGCAAGTGGAAGATGAGGGATTATTTTTCACATATAAGAGCTTTAATAAATTAAGTTCATGATCCTTTTCCTTTAATCACAAACCTTTCCATATGTCATCAATTTCAAGTAAAATAAATCGCACAAGGCTGCGCCCTTTTTTGAATTCTCATAAGTAGTTGCTCTATTTAATACATATAAGAAAGTCTCAAAAACAAGAGTAGAGGAAATTAAATGATTTCTATCAAACATGCCACACAGATTTGTATGGCAAGTAGCTTAATTGTGACGTATGTGCTTTAATGAACAGAACTGGGGGCCCTGAGAGTGGAAAATAAAGCATCATCATTTTTTTTTTTTTATCATTCTTTGCCATAAAACATATTTAAGTTAACTTCTAACAGTTAAGATGATATTTATCTTTTACCAGAGGACTGAATTTCAAATCAAGGACACTAAATTCAGTCTGATGTATCCCATTAGATATTAATGAGTTAAATATAATATTTTCTGAATGAAGGCATAGAAATGAACAAAAGCTTGAACTCAATACACTGTAAAGTAAATCAACTTTCAAGTGCTGAAAGACAGAAATGAACAAAATAACTGTAAAGATGCCTAGATAATTCTACACAGGGGTGAATGAAACAAGTGGACTTAGGCGTAATGCAACTGCATCAGTTACACAGGTAAATGAATCTCTATAGACCAGAACCAAGAGTTATGCTTTCTATAAATAAAGCATTTTGCTTAGCTAACTTATAAATATATACACATCAAAGCCATTGAAAGTTCCATGGAACAGGCTCTCCACTGTTCTGTTTGAGAAACTGGAAGAAGCAAAGGAGAAAATTTGATGGATCACAAGAAAATACATCAGCTTTTCTCTGAGTACACCAGACAAAGCTCTTCCTTTGTGCAGACATCCAGAGACAAAGGGACACGGGTCTCCTTCACACCACACCCTGCAGAAAATATTGAATGCTCAGGCGCTGAGAATGAGAAACCACGTGCTTGGAGAAAAGTAAACAAGTTCTTGGAAACCTAGAGAATAACGACAGCAAGTGGCCTTTTGCCTCCCCTGTCAAGTCAGAGCAGAAAGCAGTCCCCATCCCCTGCCCACTCCCCCTGCTCTCCTGGACCCTCAGAAGGAAGCAGGAAATAGGAGTGATGCTCACATCACAGGTGCAGACTAGAGCAGTGGGTATACAAGTTGTCTTCTAAAAACTCTTAGCACTTTAAAAAATATTGTTAAGCATTTTTTAGCTTTATTGAAGTAGAATTGACAAATGAAAACAGTATATATGGGGTTAGCCAAAAAGTTCATTTGAGTTTTCCTATTAGATTTTATGGGATATATTTAAGGTATATGCAACTTGAGGCTTTGATAGATGGATACAATATGAAATGAACACTACTACAGTGCTAATCAGCATATTCATCACCTCATGTAGGTTATTGTATTGGGGGTTGTGAGAACACTTCCTTAGGGGCACAGTGGCAAAGAATCTGCCTGCCAATGCAGGAGACATGGGTTCGATTCCTGGGTCAGGAAAATCCCCTGGAAAAGGAAATGGCAACCCACTCCAGTATTCTTGCCTAGGAAACCCCATGGACAGAGAAGCCTGGTGGGCTACAGTCCACGGGGTCACAAAGAGTTGGATACGACTTAGCAACTAAACAACAACAACAACGAGAACTCTTAGCATTTACCCTCTAAGCAAATTCTAGGCAATACAATCCAGTATTGTTAACTACAGATAATCACTGTGTGCTAAGTTGCTTCAATCATGTCTGACTTTTTGCGACCCCAGGATTGCAGCCCACCAGGCTCTTCTGTCCATGGGGTTCTTCAGGCAAGAATACTGGAGTAGGTTGCCATATCCTCCTCCAGGGTTATCTTCCCGACCCAGGGATTGAACCCATGTCTCTTAGGTCTTTTGCATTGACAGGCCAGTTCTTTACCCCTAGTGCCACCTGGAAAGTCCAGAGATAACCATTAGATCCCTAGAATTTACTCATCTTGCAAAAGTGAAACTGTATCCTCTGACCAATATCTCCTCATGACCCCCACCACTTCCCAACTCTGGAAACCACCGTTCGACTCTTTGATGAGTTTGACTAGTTTAGATGTTATTTGTAAGTAAGAATATGCAGTGTTTGCCTTTGTGTCTGACTTCTAATCACTTAGCATAACATCCGCCAGGTCACTCATGTTCTTCTAATTTTCTCAGGATTTCTCATGCAGTTTTTCTTCCCTATCCGTCCATCATGAGAACCCAGTTGAAATCCATATTCTTCAAAATAGTTCCAAGAGCCTCTTTCTTGCTAATCTCCTTGAATCATATCCAGATTTCACTAAAAGACTTATTTGACTTTTGGGTGATCACTGAACCCAAACTGGAGCAGATCTAAGGTTCTACATCATCATTTCACCATGTACAATGAATGGTACAAAGGATGCTATTTGCTGTAGACACAGATCTATTGTATCATACTGTCCATTTTCCCTTTGCACAGTCCTAATATACCCAAATTCCCTTTGGAAGTCCAGGTAGTCTGAGTTAAGCTCCATCACAGAAGAAAGTTCCCAGTCTGGTACCTTCCATCCCTGGACCAAAGGAATTTGCTTGGGCTGAGAAGGTGATGTCAACCTATCAAATCAGAGGCCTTTCTGGTGCTTCTTCTGGACAAATGAGTTCCAGGGTGTAGGAGGAAGAAAGAAGCAGGAAGGTGGGTAGTGAAAAAAGGAAGAAAGCGATAACAGAGAAAAGGAACTGAAGGAAAGCATGGAGTAAAGAGAACAGAGAAAAAGAAGGGCAAGAAAAAGAGGGAAAAGGAAACAAGACAGCTTCTTTACACAAAAAGAAAGTAAAAGTAAAGCCACTCAGTTGTGTCAGACTCTTTGTGACCCCATGGACTGTAGCCCACCAGGCTCCTCTGTACGTGGGATTTTCCAGGCAAGAGTACTGGAGTGGGTTGCCATTTCCTTCTCCAGGAGATCATCCCAATCCAGGGATCAAACCTGGGTCTCCTGCACTGCAGACAGACGCTTTACTGTCTGAGCCACCAGGGAAGCTCTCTTTCTACCAAACATACCCTCATAATATATGGATTCTTAACCTTGCTTCAACATCATTGTCAAGGCACTTAACCTACCTTTATTCACAATTAAAAGTAAAAAGGATGCAATGTCCGCAAATCACCTTATTCACAGTCACAGCGTAATCATTAGTTAATAAGTCAAATACTGAAACCTACAGAATGCAGTCAAACCACTGTGGATGAGCTAGGTGAAGAACCCGTCTATTCTGCAAATACAATGAAAATAACATGCTTCTTTCACAGAATCCTGAATTTCCTGTATTTTAGATAGTGCGGATCTTAGCATCTTTCTGTTCCAAAAACCTGTGTTGTGATCTATTGCACAAGAACAAAATACTCCTAAGTCTAAACACCTAATCACTGAGAAAGTCTCTTCTACTTTCTGCAAAGACATCTTGATCCACAAATGTCAAGTTTGCCCTAGCTAATGAACTTCTTGGTTGTAATAACTGCCTGTTAGCTGTCAATAAATTTCAGAGCTTGGCCAAAGTAAGATGAGCTTGCATTTCATTGGATGCCTTTAACATCCACATGAGTGATGATGATTTCTTTTCTTATCTCCCCTATGATACAGTAAGAAGGAGCAGTGTCACTGGATTGGTCCAGAAATGAAGAAAATGAAATGGTAATTCTGATTTTCCACCCCTTTGTTAAGAACATCACTCAGCCTGATGGGTCTAGACTTTCCCATCTCCTACATGGACCCCAAGAAGGCACGGGTCTGAATCTAAGTATCTGACACCAGTATATCACTTTTTCCTCCTGAAACAACAGCAAGTATCAATGAATGATCCTGGCATGGTCTCCTGCAAAGCCAAGAAGCAGCTCAGGGTGTTTACCACTTTTCTCCAGGTCCTTTGTCTCCGAAGTACACCCCGGGAAGTATGAATACAATCCCCTAGGTTAGGGATGTTATGTTAGAATTTCTATTTAGAGTTATTTTATCTTCAAAAGTGTTAAGTAAACTCAACACAGCTCGTGTTTAATATACAAATGGACACTAGCACCTTTGGCCCGTGCATATCTCAGATGACCAGTGTCATGTGCAAAACTCGAAGTCTCCAAAGGAGACTGCCATGGAAAAGGAGCTGACGAGCCATCTCACTGTCATGATCACTCAGAATATTACTGTTTACACTTGCTCATCTCAATTTATGGGTTTCATAACCTGGTTTTAACAAAGCCCAGCTGAGATTCCTGCCAATAAACATCAGATTTAAGATATAAAAAGAACACACACACAACACAGAGGCAGAGCTGATACATCCCCTTCTGTCACGGGATCTTTTCTACCTCTTTCTGGGGTGAAAACTGATGACCTGATTAGATGTGAAAGATCAGTGAAACAATACTGAAGTCATCAAAGCCCTCTGAAATTTGGTTTTACATTTAGTATAATTAAAGTCAGAAAGTGCAAGTATTAGTCGTTCAGTCCTATCTGACTCTGTGCGACTCCATGGACTACAGCCCACCAGGCTCCTCTGTCCATGAGATTTCCTAGGCAAGAATACTGGAGTGGGTTGCCATTTCCTCCTCCAGAGGATTTTCCCAACCTAGGGATCAAACCCACATCTACTGCTTGGCAGGAAGATTCTTTGCCATCAAGCCACCAAGCCTACTGTGGTTGTCCCCTAACCCCCAAAGTTCCCTGTAAGCCAGGCCCTTGGAGGATGTGGCTGTAAAGAAGAGAAAAAGAATTAAAGGATTTTCGGTCACTTTGGAATGAGAATGAGGAAGAGAGAGCAGAGTGGGACTAGGACACATGCAAGGTGAGCTCTGAGTGAACTGGCAAGCTATCCAAGGAGAAAAGTAGACCCCTGCTTCGTACCATACCATGAACACTAGAGCAAGAGGCACAGATTCGATCTAGGGGTCAAATCCCCTGCAGAAGGGAATGGCAACCTACTCCTGTACTCCTGTCTGTAAAATCCCACAGAAGCCTGGTGAGCCTCAGCCCATGGGATCGTGGAGTCGGACATGACCAAGCACACACCAAACAAAACAAACGAACAGACTAACAGTAAGATGTCTCTATGATAGTAGACAGCACTTGTCCTACCCCACCACATATTATAGCTACAGCTAGATGGTGGTAACTGAGATTTCAAACACTGCTCGTAAGTGTCACAAAAACCAGTTTTAAAGACAACGGAGTCATCCATCAATGGTGGGGGGGAAACTTCATTTCAGTAGGATCATTAGCTCACAAGGTAGCTTTCCTGTTTCCCAGGATGATAAACTTCATTTATCCCCATTACTTCCTGAGTAAATTATTTTATAATTCCTGGATTTGGCTTATGAAGATGACTGGTGACTCATAAACGCCAATCTGACTAATGCCTCACTTAGAGAACTCAGTGTGCACGGAAGCCTAGACATCATTTCTCCTGCCAAGAAATGAACGTATAATATTTTCAGTAAAAACAAAGAAATGAACAGCCAGCACACCAAGGAACACATGTGCACCTGCTATCACAGTGGTTTTTATAATTTACTTGCTGGTAATTGGGAGTTGAAATACTCAGAGATGTAATAAGAAATAGCTGTTCCTATTTAAGAGTACAGTTTATGACCTTTCTATAATTTGGGTAATTTATTGCCACTTTAACATCTTTGCCTCATTTGCCACCATTTTGTCTGTAGTTCATTGACCTTTCCATTCAAATCAAGGGGAGCTGTCTTTGAATAACAATGCTACTTTATTTATACAGCCCTCCTCTTGGGAAAAGTTCAAAGTACTTTATAAATATCTCTTTAAACCTAAAAGTAAGCTAAGAATCACCCTTTCTATTTTAGATAAAAATATAAAATAAGAAAAATTTAAACAGTGAAACTTAGCAACTTAGAGAGAGTTTAACAATTCAGAGAGGATTTCGAGATAAAGATGGCAGGCAGGCATTGAATATTTACATCATTTCCAAACTCCACTAAATTGATCATAATGAACATTTTTAAGTCATAAGAACAAAATGAATGGGGGAGAGCAGAATAAGATACCAGAGGTTCCAGCAAGATTTAAAAACTTTAGAAAACCCAGTGAACCTATACGTCCAAACTCCATCCTTCCAAGCAAGTTTTATAAAACTGATGTTTTCATCTAGTCTACCTATATTATTTCTTATTTCTCAAACGGTTCCAAAACTAAGAGAGGAAATAGAAATTTTACTTAAGTAAAAGAGTCTCCAAATTGAAAAGAAATAGGAGTCTCCAAATTGGAAAGACCCACCACCTTCCAACTAAATGATTTGGGGGGTGGACATTTTACACCAAGACGCAAAAGACAGTGAAATAAAGGGACAGTGCCTTCACAATCTAAACCTGAAGTTATTTCTAATTTATGTTTCTATATCCAGTCAAATTTTCCAAAAGATGAGGGCAGAATAAAAAAAAATTTCAGACATACAAGGCACACTATTTTTATTTCTTAATATGTGCTCTAGAAAAGCAAAGGTATCATTTCTTAAAAGCAGGGGAGAAAACAGAAGAGTATCTGCCACAGAAGAGAGAAGTCCCAGATTTACAGCAAGAAGATTGTTCAGAAACAAATAGTCTAGCCTGATGCAGGACAAAGGACTCTGGGCGAGACTCCTAGGAGAAGATTAAAAAGATTTACAGAACCTCTATAATTAACTAGTTGAGTGACATACTGATAAGTATATGCCAAGTCTGACACAGTATTTGGTGAAAATTAGGTATAAATGTATATCAAATTATGTGTGTATACTCAGTTGCCCAGTTGCGTCCTACTTTGTGCGACTCCATAGCCTGTAGTCCGCCAGGCTCCTCTGTCCATGGGATTTCTCAGGCAAGAATACTGCAGACGGTTACCACTTCCTCCTCCTGGGGATCTTCCTGACCCAGTGATCAAACCCACCACTCCTTTGTCTCCTGCATTGGCAGGTAGATTCTTTACCACTGGGCCACTTGGGAAGCCCATATCAAACTATGCTAACTTTAAACTTGTAAATTCTTAATTCACAGAAAAATGAGCAAAAAATAAATAGATGGATATGTATAACTGAATCACTTTGCTGTACATTTGAAACACAACTGTACTTCAATATAAGATTTTTTTAATGTATTAAATACAATCAGGGTATAATGATGAGTGTTTTAGTTATTACACACCTATTTGAATAAACTAAAATTTCAGAAGTAAATATATTAGGAAGATGGAGGAAGGAAAGATGGTAGGGTTATTAGAGCCTAAAATTTTACCTTCCTGAACAGACAGAAGATATCCAAAATGGGTGAAAACATAGTATGTAAACTATGAAGGCAAAAATAAGAACAAACCACTGAAATAATTATCATTTTCCTTTAAGCAGGACTAGGGTGTGAGGGAAGGATAAAGAAGGCAGTTAAAAATATTTTATGTTCCATTTTCATCATTATCCAAGGTTTTATCTATATAGATAATGCTTTGATAAAAATTTTTAAGGCAAAAAATCACTAACAAAGAAATTTCAGGCTTTATGAGATTATATTCACAGTCTATATAGTCTGGGTGGTAGTTAGGTCACTAAGTCATGTCTAACTCTTGCGACCCCATGGACTGTAGCCTATCAGGCTCCACTGTCCAGGGGATTTCCCAGGCAAGAAAACTGGAGTGGGTAGCCATTTCCTTCTCCAGAGGATCTTCCCGACCCAGGGATCGAACTCAAATCTGCTACATCGTAAGTAGATTCTTTACCACTGAGCCACCAGGGAAGCCCTATATGCTCATTTTCCATTTAACAAACAATCAATTAAACTAATCCTAGAGTATCAGGTTGACTGTTGCTGTAACATTTCATTTCCTCATTAGAGACACCTTGAATGTAAAAGGTGAATAAAACACTAGGGGAAAATGTATACAAATATATATAAAGATGAGAACATCTTTTAAACATTAACTACTTATACTTGAGCATTATATTTGTATAAAGTAGATTTTACTTTTGAAATTATCATAACCTTGCAACCATCTCTAACAAGTAATACAACTCTGCAGGAAAGAAACCATAAAGCATATTATTAATGAGTTTTTGCCAACTTAATTGGTTTTCTGTGTGGTGCTTCTGTATTTTGCTTTAACAGATGAAGTCTACCACAGAGGAACTATATTTTATCCACAGAATTAATCCAAGGAAACATGCAGAATAATTAAAATGTTTTCTGACTAAATGAACCCTATATTCACATAATGATTAAGCTAAATTTTCAGAACTAAACCAACAAATTGTTTCAAAGCAAACCATCTAATGAGGAAACCATGAGGGAAAAAATAACTTCATAACAAGATACTTCGCTCAGACACACACATTATACTGATGATAGCTTCTGAATAATTTTCAAAATTATCCTTAAAGCTTTGTTGGGAATGGAGAGAAAACACTGTTCTCACTCCCTGTGGCAGAATCGTGGACTTTTTTTTTTTAAACAAACAATGTTTAACATACAACACTGAACCATAACAAATTACAAATGCTCACAAGTTTCTGTAAAAAATCTGATTTCATTTAAATGTTAAGACATCTCTTCCTTTTCAGAAATATTTTTTCTTTTCTTTTCTTTTTTTTATTATTTTTATTTATTTTTTATTTATTTTACTTTATAATACTGTATTAGTTTTGCCATACATCAACATGATTCCACCACATGTCTACATGAGTTCCTAATCCTGAACCCCCCTCCCAACTCCCTCCCCATACCATCTCTCTGGGTCATCCCAGTGCACCAGCCCCAAGCATCCTGTATCATGCATCGAACCTAGACTGGTGATTTGTTTCTTACATGATATTATACATGTTTCAATGCCATTCTCCCAAATCATCCCACCCTCTCCCTCTCCCTCTCCCACAGAGTTCAAAACTCTGTTCTATACATCTGTGTCTCTTTTGCTGTCTTGCATACAGGGTTACCGTTACCATCTTTCTAAATTTCATATATATGTGTTAGTATAGTGTATTGGTGTTTTTCTTTCTGGCTTACTTCACTCTGTATAATCGGCTCCAGTTTCATCCACATCATTAGAACTGATTCAAACGTATTCTTTTTAATGGCTGGGTAATACTCCATTGTGTATATGTACCACAGCTTTCTTATCCATTCATCTGCTGATGGACATCTAGGTTGCTTCCATGTCCTGGCTATTATAAACAGTGCTGTGATGAACATTGGGGTACACGTGTCTCTTTCAATTCTGGTTTCCTCGGTGTGTATGCCCAGCAGTGGGATTACTGCTAGTACAGCCACTGTGGAGAACAGTGTGGAGATTCCTTTAAAAACTGGAAACAGACTGCCTTTTTCAGAAATATTGATTAAGGAAGTAACTGTCTCCATCTCTCTATTTTTTAACTAGCTTTCTGAATTTCATCAAAAGAGTCTTCTCAAGCCCAAGAGAGAATAAAGTTAACCTAAACAGCTTATAACTTTGAGCATTACATTTTTGCCTGTAAGTTCTTACACTTCTAAAATTCCCCATTTATAAAGGAGGAATCTACTGTGGTACTAGTGATAAAGAATCCACCTGCGAATGCAGGAGAGGCAAGAGACATGGGTTTGATACCTGGGTTGGGAAGATCCCCTAGAGTAGGAAATGATAACCCACTCCAGTATTCTTGCCTGGAAAATTTCACAGAGGAGCCAAGTGGGCTACAGTCAATGTGGCCACAAAGATTCGAACATGACTGAGTGAGCACACACAAAGCTATTTAGGTCCTAATCTCTAGAACCTATAAATGTTACTTTAAAAGGAAAAAGAGTCTTTGCAGATTTGAATACATTAAGAATCTTGAAATGCGGGGCAGGGGCGGTGATCCTGGATGGTCTAGTGGGTTTTACTTCTGACCACATATGTCTTTATAAGGTAGAAGGAGATTTGATACAGGCAGAAGAGGAGAAAGCAGTGTTGCCATGGAGCCAGAGACTGGAGTGATGTGGCCACAAGCCAAGGAATGCCTGTTGCCATCATAAATTGGGAGAGGCAAGGAGTGGATTTTCCCGGAGAGCCTCCAGAGGGAGCATGGAATTGCTAACACAGTGGTTTCTGCCCAGTGATGCTGATTGTGAACTTCTAAACTCCAGAACTGTGAAGAATAAATTTCTGCAGTTTCAGGTACTAAGACTGCTTCCCAGCAGCTCTGAGGAGACCAAGCACTCCCTCCTTGCGAATGCATGTGAGTAGGACTTACAATTATTATGCCAAACACACCAGATCAGTCTGTCACTGGAGAATCCACACGTTAGATGGAAAAATGTCACTTACCCTGAAGCTAAGGAAATTCTGACCTGGGCAAAGAGAAGAAACTAATATCTAAGTTGGTGACGTAGAGGGAACTCTTTTCCAAAGGTTCCAAGGAGAAGGGAGTTGCTTAAAGATAATTTTCCAGGTGACCTCCTCACCCAATTAATTATTTTTATTTAATTGTTTAATTAAATAAATTAACAATTTACTTAAATTGTTAAAATAATTATTAATTTAACAACTACACTTAAAAACCAATAATGAAAGCAATATTTATTCATCACTGAAAATTTGTAAAATGCAAAAAATAAGAAAATCAAAAGTTTTACCTATAATCTGACTATCCAGGGATCATTTCTGTTCATATTTTAGTGTGATCCTTCTATTATGAATATTTGAATATAATTATTTTATTTTTACCTTATTTTACTAAAATAGGATCTAAAAACAATTTGTAACCAGCTTTTAAAATTCATTTAATACCTTATGAGCATTTTTCTCACCAGGACAATTTCTACAAAAATTTTTTAATAGCTGCATGTTTTACATAGTATTGTAGAGCAAAAATATTATAATTTCTTTCAATGTAGATTATTTTCCCATTTTTCACTAATACATCTTTGCTGATTTCCCAAGAGTTTTTAAAGGCAAGAAGTAAAGCAGGCAGCAACATTACAAATTCAGAAATATAGGAAGATACCATCTTTGACATTAAACAAAGGTCAAGCGGTAATGTCAAATCTGGTTCCCTAGAGTAAAATGGTCATTTTCAGCCACAGCTCTCAGTGTGGGAGGCAGCAGGAAATAAATAGTTTGAAGGTATAAGGATCCCCAGAGAAGCTCTTAATGGGACAAATCAATCATGGGAAAGAAGAACCTCATAAAGAAGTCCGCCATTCTACTCAATAGGCCTTCATGCAGAACGATAATCTATATCCTAAACACTTTCATTAGCACAAGTAAAGACACTTTCCAGGATGAAAAGATTTTAGCCACCATATAACAAAAGTGAGCTCATGAAGGATGGAGAACTTTGTTGAAGTCACCATAGTTGTCACCGGGAAGAACAAAGTACAGAATTCAAAGTCATAAGTCGGGACTTGCGGTCAAAAAGTTTACATTAAAGCCATAAATGAAATATCCCTCCACACAAGTATCACAGCAGAAGTAGCCTGTATCTTGAACATATGTAGAGAGACCAACCCTAAAACAACATATAGGCGTTTCAGCTGTTACCAGAGCTATATCCATTTTTCTTTCTGATGTAACTGAGAGCTGAACAAGGTGGTGAGGAGAGTGCCTAGGAGGTGTGTGCAGGATGGAAAGAGCAAAAGGCTGAAGGGGAGTCAGTGCCTGGTGGGGAGGAGAGTATCCTTTGGTGCTCCTTTCCCAGTGATTCTTCTTTCTCTTCTGCATCCTTAAAGTGTGTGATTAGACAGTAGTCCCTATTCATTGGATGCTTGTGAAGATGAAATATGTTAATCACGAAAAGCACTCAGAACAGTGCTTGGTCCACCCAGGCATGCACAATGTGTTATTATTGTTACTGGTGCTTATATATTTAATCCAGTCTAAGGTAGCTGTTGTTTTTCATATTTTAAAAACCCAAAAGATGAACATGTATTAGTGTCAAGGTTAGTGGCAGCATTTTTCTTTTTTGGTGGTATAACTGGTAGTATAACTGTCTTAGATTCAATGAATTCAACATGAGACCCTCTCCAGCACATTGCATGCTGAGAGGTCTGAAATAGTGGATTTAAGCTCAAAAGAGTGTATGCATAAAGATGGGAACACCATATCAGATTCTGCCAAAGAAAAGTCATGGAATAAAAGAATCTCTTCAGTCAAAAAAAAAAAAAAAACAAGCGTGATGATGTGTGCAAGTTTGTATTTCTGCATGCCTGTCTCACTCCTTCGTCTTCTCCCAACCCCATTCTCCATAACGACACCCTCAAGGCATCCATGAAGCTCCAAATCCATTTAACACAGCACCCTTTGGGTGTTGCCACTTGTGGTCCCACAGATATCCCAAATTCCATAAGCTTGAACCCATGATCACTTTTGAAATCCTGACTCTCTTTCTCTTTTCTAACCTTGACTAATGGGCTGCCAGAATTAGAAACCTGGAATAAAAAGGGAGATGCAGAGTTTCTCCAGTGAATGAAAACACCCTCCCCACCAGCAAGGTGAAAGACTCTCAGTGCAGGCCAAATCACGTGGCAGCTGATGGCCATTTATGATTGCTGGTGAGAGAAGCCCAAGAGAGTAGCCTGTACTCATACTGCAAAGAAACATCCTCCATTAGAAACCAAGGAAATAAAATGGGCTGTAACATGGAGGAAAAAGCAGCCTTTACTCGGCATCCTGAGGACTCGGCCTTTATCACCAACTGCCACTACCCCTCCTGTAGAGTATATGTGCCTCCTTGCAGGTCATTATCCCTGGGTAACTGTTTGCAGTAGACACTTTTGTTCCCTCTCTAGCATCTCCTGCCTTCTTCCTTTCTTCTGGAACTTGCAGATTCAAAAGCAAATCAATGTCAATGAATCAAGTCAATTCGGATTACGTTTCCTGTTATTTCAGCATGAAGCATCCAATACCGTTGTTTATCTTTGTGTCCCTATGAATACACAGAACATCCTGAGGGTATGCAATATATTCTTATGGATGAAGGAGGAAATGAGAGAAGAAAATAAGGAAAGAAGGGAGGGAGGAGGGGAGAAGGAAGGAAGGGAAGGAGAAAGTCAGAAAATTTACAAATCAACAAAAGTAAAAATTACAGAAAAATAAAAGCTTGTTGATACAAACCAACAAACTGTAACCTCCTATTAACTTTTACCCTTATCCATTTGGAGAGACAAGCAGAAGTAATTGAGCTTTGATTTGCTTACAGGGAACTATGAGAAAGAATGAAGAGAAAATAAATTAGACTTAGATAACATCCACTCTGAATGTGGAGGGGAAAAAAATCCCATAAAGACCAAGGGCCCAACTCTCACTTCATATATCACTATTCTTTATTTTATTTGTATTCTACCTTCATATCTCAATCAGCAACTTATTTTGCAGAAAGAAAGTCTGTATAATTGACATATTTAGCTTCCCATGTTCAAAATGACCTATACCAAAATAGAGCTACAAAATGCATTTGATGAAGATAATATAATCAATGTTTTTTCCTTCTGTTAATGCGTAAAGTGAGAAAATATGACTATATTTTAATGAAATACATGACTGATCCAATAAACACAAAATATGTGTAGAAAGGAGACACATTATATTGCTAATTCTAAATGTATTTAAATTCAAGGTAGGAGAGGAGCCTGGCAGGCTACAGCCCACGAGGTCACAAAGAGTTGGACACAACTGAGCAACTCAGCACAAGATAAGCAGGGCAGCTCAAGTCCACTTCTGAAACTGGCCACTTCACAAGTGCACAAAATGTAGGCGCTGAGGACTTCCTGCCATGCCCTCAGTTCAGAAACCCCTCCCTGTACCAGGAAACTATAAATCAATCACATTCTTTCTTAGAGCCAAGGGACTACCACTGACCCTCCAGAACACAGAAATCTCAGAGAGTGAAGTAAAAACAGTCATGGTTTATGAATCACTAATTCCTTCCTGGAGACTAGTTTGTTTCTGCTCTCATAATTGAGAAGATGTCAGGCCAAGTGCCTCATTCAGGAGGAGGTAAGATTTGGAGAACAAAGCATCACCTGGAGAGCAGACCCAGGTGAGATGTTGGCAGGGCCTTCAGTGAAGAATAAAGGCATGGGGCAGCTGGACACCTACCAAGCTTCAGAATGAAGTCAAGGGCACCCTCAGCATCAACGACAGGGGATGGAAATGGAGGGAGTGGAAAGAAACACATGCTCAACCAGCTCTGTTCACCAGCAATTCCCAAAGGCCATATGTGGCCAAGAAGAGCATTCCCTCGGGAGACCATCCCGAGGGACCTAGCTCAGGACCTTGGCTCCTTCCTGAGATGCAGAGTGGGTATAGAATAAGATAACCAGGTAAATCCAGAACAAAGGCAGACAGTGCATTCATGCTCAGTCACTTCAGTGATATCTGACTCTTTGCTACCCTATGGGCTGTTGCCCACCAGGCTTCTCTGTCCATGCGATTATTCTCCAGGCAAGAATACTGGAGTGGGTTGCCATGCCCTCTCCTCCAGGGGATCTTCCCGACCCAGGGATCGAACCCACGTTTTCTAAGTCTCCTGCATTGCATGTGGATTCTTTACCCACTGAGCCACCTGGGAAACCCAAAGGCAGACAGATCCAGACTCAAACAGGAGCCCTATGTAAATAACTTTTAATTTTCCTGCTTTTCCTTCTTGCATCTTTCCCCATATATCTTCTCTTGGTATTTCTCTTTCATGCTATTTCCTTTCTTAGAAATGACCACCAATCACATACTTTATAAAACATTTTAAATAGAAGATAAATGTTGTTAGATGTGCTAAACTGCCCTCATTTCCCTGCATCTCCCACCTCCCCACTGCATCTCCATTCAGTTAGTTGCTGAGATCACACCCTTCTCTGTGGTTCAGGTCTTCAAGCACAAAGCACGTCCAATCACCACTTTCATGCAAATTACAGTCTATTCTAAAGTGCATGCTCCTGCTCCCCACCAGTAAGCTGAGCGCCCAAATCAAACTCTTCGGAAAGATGGTTCAGAAATCTACCATCCAGGGGTTTCTGACATACTCAAAGTATTGGAAGCACTTGCAATTTATTTGGGCATTCATCTTATTCCTTCTGCTTGACTATAAATTGCTTTGTGCAATTTAATAATTTAAATGTGTCTGTGAGTGCTCAGTCATTCAGCCATGCGACCCCATGGACTGTAGTCCGCCAGGCTCCTCTGTCCATGGGATTTTCCAGGCAAGAATGCTGGAGTGGGTTGACATTCCCTCCTCCAGGGAATCTTCCTGGACCCAGGGATCAGGAAGGCAGATTGGCAGGTGGATTCTTTACCCCTGAGCCACCTACTCACTCACAACACCTACTTTGACTCCTTTCTCCACAATTCCATGCACACAGTAGGTTTCCAATGACTATTAATTAAATAAATGTTTGCTAACAAGCCAAAGCCATCTAGGATCCCCCTGTTTAGACAGGCAAAAGCAGGCAAGATAAGCCATTGTCTCTGCTGCAAAATCAGACACAAGTATTTGACACTTGGAACAGCTCCAACAAGCATCTTAATGGTATGCAGTGGATCGTGGATCGTACAGTTAAATAACTCCACTCCAAAAAGAAAAAAAAAAAGAGTCAGCAAGGGAGGAGAATACACAAAGACCCAGCTGCCCGCAACATGAATAGCCTGGCAGGGTCATCCCGCCAAGGACCCACGGAGAATACAGATCAGAGGGAAATGGGAAATCTGAGAAGAGCCAAGGCCTTGACCTCGCTCACCAGAATGCCTCTGCAACTCCCCTTTCCTTTGCTTCCTCCCGCCTCTGTCCCTCCCCAAACCTAAAGTTATGCAGGCACAACTTGAGAGCTGTGAGGCAAAAAGAACCAGCACTGTGTGAAGGAAGGAGGGTCCCCGGCTCTGCAGCTGGGCCCTGGCTACATTGTGCTCATTATGCCTGGCAGGCCAGAGCCCGGGAGGGAGGTCCTTCTGCAGCTGGCATTTTGGGAGCTAAGTTAGTCGCAAGAATCAGAGAGGAAACACTACACTTTGTTCCTGGGGATTATCTGGAAAATTAAAAAAAAAAATAAATAAGGGAGGTCTGAAGATTTTAAATCAAAATTTCAAGGCTCAAAAATCTAACTTTATTTTATTGTTTTGGAACCAAAGGCTATGACTCTGAACACAAAGGTGACATTGTCCCTGAGAATGAAAGGCTGAGACTCCAGTATATTTGCAGCTAAAATTTAAATATGTAAAGTGGATTCAAGTGAGCAGTCTAAAGAAGGATACATTAGAGGTTTTCATCCTTGAAACAGAATAAAAAAAGCTGGAAAGTACCTCAAGAGGTGTTGGCCCAGATGCCCGATTCTAGGATTGTGATTATCTGCACCTGGAATCTCCTCTTCAAGATTTCTAGGGCTGGAGAGGTCATAAATTTTTTATAGCCCAGTGGAACGTGGTTTTCACCTTGAATGCATAAGTTCTTCCCTGCATCCAGCTGAAATCACTGCTGACTTCTCTTTGTCTAAATAGCCCCATAGACCAATGCCTGGGCAACGCTCACTCTCTGACATGCTCTTCTCAATTCCTTCTATGTCTTTTTCAACATCCCTCTAGAAGTAAAATAAATGAACGCGATCTAAAGAATGCATAGAAAGAAAAATTACTCCATGAATCTGGAATCCTATATTTCTTATTAGAAATGTTATATTATCCTAGCAATTATTCCTCCTTCTCCCTTCCTCCCCCCACACACACCACCCCCCCTCTTTTGTATCTGGGACTGCATCCTTAGGTCTTTTTATTCTGTAGCTGCATTTTCCCTTCCATTTAAACATGCCCTGCAGACTTTACCAAACTCCTCCTTATTCTTGTTCCTACTGATTTCATCATGCTTTTGAGGGACCACTGTCCCCAACAGGAACAGAATTCAAAAAGACTTAGGAAATCTCTGAAGGAAATATAACCTAATTTGATTTCTTATCACTTTACAATTTAATGAGTGGTTTTTAAATTCCTTCACATCATCAATTCACCAAAAGCAGTGCATCCAAAGGGACCAAAGGAAGTTCTGTGGGGCCACTCTCCCCTGCTGAATCAGGGCCACTGGGCACCGCTTTTGAGAAGCTAGATGCTCACCTTAGCAGAGTTATCGTTTAAAATTTTTCTTCCCAAATGGAGTCATTTAACTCGTTTGCCTGAATCCCTCTGCCATTTCTTAATAGAGTATTGTAAAGTAAAATAAAGTAAATAAATAAATAAAATTTTTAAAAATAAAAAAATAAAACCAAATCTAAACTCCTTGCCATAGTATCAAAGCTCCCTATACCTGGACCCCCACAAGACTCCAATACAAACCACAACTTTGTCACCTTCCCACATTCACCAGCCCATTCTTTTCTGTGTAAAATGCACAAGACCAGGGAATTAGCTCTCCTTCTCCCTCTGCCTAACAGATACTTCCACAAGTTCTTCACAGACTGACATTCTCATCAGCCAGTCTGTACTTTTCCCTCTCTCCTCCTCCAAGGAACAGTTAAACCCCATAAAGATGCTGGGGTTGGGTAGGGGCTCTGGTTCTCACTATCTCCATTGCCAGGCAGACACTTAGCACACCCAGAGTATTTGTGCGATGAATGGACATGTGTGAGGTTTTGTGCAAATACCATCACTCAGGCTTACTCCAATCTGACCACAACTATGCAAGCACTGGGGAGGGGATGGAATATTTTGGTGAGAAAGATCAGTGGATCTTCGCTTCCCTAACCCAGAAAGCAATAAGGGAAAGAGTGTACTACGAGGTTATAAAAGAAATCCACAAGCAAACATGCATTTTCCTGCCCCTTAATTTACTTTCAGGACTCAAAACAAATTTCTGATGACAAAATATGCATGAGATATTTTCTTTGTTACCTCTAAAGCGATGACTATATTCATCAACACATGTAAAAAAGAATACTGTGTGAGAAAGAAGCCAGCAACTTACCAAAATTATGTATTTCATTTCTAGTTCGCTTTCTAAGTCAGCATTATGGTTTACATAAATGAAAAACACTTTTTAAATGGATTCTGAGGCATGAATGCTAGAATAAATTTTAAGGGCTACAGCAAAACGAAAATGTAAATTTACCCCCAAAGGATTCAGAGAGTACAACTATTGAGAAACTTGTTTTGTTCTTTGGTCTTTAAGATATATCTATTCAGATTGCAAATACAAAGGGAGGAATTATCTTTCAGGACATAATTTTTCTTGTCAAGCCCAGCGTTCCATAGGACTACAGAAAATATGGGGCAATTACTATTTCATCCACACATGGTATAACCCATGTCTTCAGTGTGTACCACCATATGATGAAGAGTGTTATATCTCCAAGAAACATAAAGCGGGTATAAATTCATACTACCATCACTCAGTGGGCTTATTCTGGTAGTTGTCTGACATCTTCACTCTTTACAAAAGTTATCACTATGAAACAAGTGCCTTAAGGCTATGCATCCTGCTGTCTGCCCCACCAACAGGTTGCCTGCTGGTCATGAGCCCCTACCTTGCAGCCACTCTGAGTCCTGGTCTTCATCAGGGGTGTGGTCGTGCACAGCTCGATGGCCTCTGGCTCATGGAAGATGACTGCTGGCAGAGGTTCCTTTTTCAGTGTCAGGACATTCAACTTAGACTTCAGCATGGTCTGAAAGTGCTGAAAAGCAGGAAAAAACAAAAAGGACAAACAGAGTGAAATCATTTGGAATTGTACAAGGTGCCATTGCACAGCAAACTCAGGAGCAAACTTTCTGCTTTATTAATTCTATTTTTACTAGGGCCGGCCAAAAGGTTTGAGTAAAATGGAAGGAAAAATCTGTCGGGATACTACCAAAATGAAACGATGGGAGACAGCCAATACCCACTCCTATGCCATGAAAACATGGGCCAGTGGCAGCCTCACCAGAATTTTATTCTCAGAGGTTCTTCCAAAGTGATAGGTATGGATGTGATTCTAGATATGTAATCCATGCTGAAATCAGCTAAATAAGTGAAGATGTTCCAGGAGCTATTTGAAAGAAAGTCTAGAGATAATGAAAAACACACATACTTGACTTTTGTTGGCTGCCTTTTTCATTTGTGTCATGCCTTGGCTGTAGAACTTCAGAAAATTAGCTGCTTCTCAACAGACCATTTTATCTGCTGTCTAGGCCAGGACTCTAAGTAAACATCTAGTCTATATTCAATTCTTATTGGCACTAACTTTGAAATATACCCAGAATCTAACCACATTTAATCACCATTGTTTTTCTATATGTACAGTTCAGGCACCTTTGTTTGGTCTGTTATAGTAGCTTCCAACCTAGTCCTGCCACTTCCAACCTTGTCACACAGCAGCCTAAGGTAATCCTTCTAAAATCTAATCAGCTATCACCCTTCTGCCAAAAGGTCCCCAAGTCTTCCCCTCTTCTCATCAAAAAATTCTAAGTCCTTACTCTGGCCTTCAAGCCCACGCATGCTTCAGGGACCTAAAGCAGCTCTAATCTCATTTCCTACCCATTATTCTCTCATTTACTTGAGCCAGTAAATGATGAATGACAAATTCATGTTAATAATTTGAAAGTTAATTTTTCTTTAAACTTAGAACACCATTAAACAGCAAGCTTTAAAAAGAAAAGCCACCATAATTATTCCAAAGAGAGATTCATGGAAGAAAAGAAAAAAAGCTTTATTTTTAGTACCTTTAATGGCACTTGTTTCTACTTTTTGAATGGAGGACATTGATTTTCATTTTGCACTGGGCCCCACAGATTATGGAGCTAAGCTTGGTACACATAAATCCTCATAACTATTTCCTTCCCCTGCTTTATTATTATCACTACTTATCATCACTATGAAATGTATTTTATTACCATCTACTAGACTACTAATACTACCATCTACTACTATTCTATCACCATCCACTAGAATATAAGCACCATATAAGTAGAAACTTTTAATTAATGAAGTCTCTCAAATACCTAAAACATCAACTGAAACATAACAGCTGTCCCACAAGTATGTGTGGAGGGTAACTCAGACAATAAAATGAAAAAAAAAAAAAATTCACAGCTCAAATATAAAAATAATGATCTCTTCCAGGAATCATGGAATATGCCAGCTCACAACTTCATCCAACTTGACATTTCTGAATATGTTATGGACTGTGAAATAAACACAGGACTGAAAGAAATGAACACACAAGTTGTTGCTATTGTTATTTAGTTGTTAAGCCATGTCCAACGACTCTTTTTGCAACCCCATGTACTGTAGCCCACCAGGCTCCTCTGTAGGATTTCATAGGCAAGAATACTGGAGTAGGTTGCCATTTCCTTCCCCAGGGGATCTTCCTGACCCAGGAATCAAATTCACATCTCCTGCATTAGCAGGCAGATTCTTTACCACTGAGCCACCAGGGAAGCCTGAATATACAAGTACATTCACTTAAATATAAATTGCCAAAAACATTTTCCATACAATTCAATATAAAGGAAGTAGAAGTTTTGGAATCTGTATCAGAACAAGGCCTTCATTTTTAAAATGAAAAAGAGACTTTCATTCAATTTTCCCAAGGAGTATTGATGTCTAGTTTTTTAAATGTAAGGATATCTTCCTGATAACTGCATAAATCACAAATTTTTGTATTAATCTGAAGTTTCCACCTTTGCTCCTAATTGATTCCCAACCAATAGAGGGTGTGGATTTGGGGTTGCAAGGTGGTCTGGGAAGAGAAACATAGATCACCGAGAATGACAGCTGAAGTTTGTTTGCCCCTGTGGACAACCAACTGGAGCCACAGGATGAAGACTGTAAAGAGAGAGGGGCTCAGAAGACGGGATAATGAGCAAGTGGGCCTTCATTAATGGATAATGGATAATGGCCGCCATTTTGCTGGGGCTCCATGAGAGGTACATGAAGCTGAAGCTCAATTCAGCTTGACTTCTGACACACAGGAAGGTCCTGAATATGGCACTGATGGCCCTATTCTTATGAGGGTTGGACAACCACACTGCACAGAAGTTCTGAGACTATCTTTCTTTCCCCACTGTCATTACTATCAGAACCAAATTGTTCAATCACTAGGCACAAGAGAGACTGGAAGTCACAGTTACATGTACATCCCCCTTGATTACTTGCCTGGGAGCCAAGCAGAAGAAATGAACATTAAAAAAAAAAAAAAGAAAGAAAGAAAGAAACTTTCAAATGTGAATAGAAAAATAATGGAGTTCAAATTCCAAACGCAACACAATGTTGTTGCAAAACCTCCACCATCTACCTTTACTTAATACTCCCACTCAGCCAGCACTGTGAGAGGTGTAGCTGGAACAGAAATAAAGTGAGAGTCTCTTCTTAAAAGGTTTTTCACAATCAGCTCAGTTCAGTCACTCAGTCGCATCCGACTCTCTGCAACCCCATGAATCACAGCACGCCAGGCCTCCCTGTCCATCACCAACTCCCGGAGGTCACTCAGACTCACATCCATTGAGTCCGTGATGCCATCCAGCCATCTCATCCTCTGTCGATCCCTTCTCCTCCTGCCCCCAATCCCTCCCAGCATCAGAGTCTTTTCCAATGAGTCAACTCTTCGCATGAGGTGGCCAAACTACTGGAGTTTCAGCTTTAGCATCATTCCTTCCAAAGAAATCCCAGGGCTGATCTCCTTCAGAATGGACTGGTTGGATCTCCTTGCAGTCCAAGGGACTCTCAAGACTCTTCTCCAACACCACAGTTCAAGAGCATCAATTCTTCGGCACTCAGCCTTCTTCACAGTCCAACTCTCACATCCAAACATGACCACAGGAAAAACCATAGCCTTAGAGACTGTTAAATCAAATGACAACTACAATTCTACATGAGAAGTTTCTTAGAAGAGCTAAAGAAAAAGGCTAAGACAATATTTGAAAGTAAAATAGAGAAAATGATTCCTATTTTTTTTTGAAAATTGTTTTTTTGTTTTTTTTTTTTTACTTTGATGGCATTGTGTTTTGTGTCCACTGTGAATGGATGAAGGTAAAGAGAGAAATAAAATCTGGATTACATGATGAATCATTGAGTCTACCACTTTTACAGAAAATTAACATTTGTATATAATTCTGAGTCTGTCTTGTAAACTTTCATCTGTAGACATGTGATAGCTAAAGATGCTTCTGATAAGAACACTCTTCTGCCCCTCCCTTGGGAAAAACTCCACAACTACGTGCTGCTTTGTGAAATGGGGCTGCCAATCACAATCCCCCACCCCCTAACATTGAGAAAGAATATGTAACACAGGTTAACTCTCTGAGTACCCCATGTCCCTGGCCAAAGGCATTGGTTAAGAGGAAACTCAAGACTAGTTGAACAGAATCTTCTGGAAGGTTGATATGTAGGGCTGATAAACTGGAGTAAAGAGTCGAGAGCTGCATCTGACCTTCTTTCCTCCCAAGGTCAATCTGTGAATGATAATACCACACAGAGACAAGGAAAATTCAGAAATGGAGAGTCACAGACTTGACAAGGCTGAGCCCCTGGATCCAGCTGCATATAGACTCAGATCTAGTGATGGACTTACCAACAGTGTAAACCAAAACGCTGCCTTTTATGCTTAAAAGAACTTGAGTTACGTGTCTGATCCCCAGAACTCAAGAGTCTCAGCAATAAAAGTTACTTTTTAATAAAAAATCATCTGCAAAAATAAAAAGGATTTTAAAAGGACTTCATAAATGTTAATCTGCATAAATGAATAGCAACATTATCTCTTAAAATATAATGAATCTTGCAGTTAGTTATTTGAATAGACTGAGCCTTAATGATCAAGCACCAATAACAATCCAAAGAAGGTATTATAGTCCTCAGGTCATTCATGTCTAAGGTAAAGCCCTTTGAGCTGCCAAAATAACATTAATCCCAACTATCAAGAGACAGTGAAATACTGTGCGTGTAATGATATCCAGTTCTTGCTGGGTAGACAAGACCCATGTGCCATCACTAGCTCTGGTAGAACTGCGTGACTTTTTACCTCCTGGGCCTCAGTTTTCTCATTTTTTAACTTTAAAATGCTTGCTATAAGTCAAATATGATATCACTTGTTCTTTGCATAGACAAACAATTATAAAAAAGATAATGCAACCTCAAATAACATAATCCAGTAGCATCATAAAAAGGCAACACAAGAGCAATCTAACAGAGTACTTCACAAAAGCTATGGTTCCCACATGATGGATGCACAAGGTTCCATAAAGAAAATGTGTTATTCATCCTTAAAGAAGGGAAGTGAACAGTGTTGTAGAAAATTAGGGCACTGCCCAGGACAAATTCAACAAAGCTCTGCTTTCTACATTTGGTGCTTTATGTGGGATCCTAAAATACAGCCTCTAAATCAAGCCCCATTATGCAGATGGGGTAATCGCCATGCCCTGTATAATTTTACAGTTGGCGATTCCTACTCCTATTCAGACATTAATCTCTGGCAGTTTAGCAGGCAGGGATTTACATATTTTACCAATTCAAATCCAGGGTATCTCACCTTTGTATTGATTCTGTATCCAAAATACAAAACTTCTTTGGAAGGCAAATCCTGCCTTTTCATTTTTCTAAGATAACTGGAACACTATCTTCACTCAAATTAGAGGGAAGACATTAAAGGTTTTAATCCCTGGTTCATCTTTGCATTTGAAGGCTGACTACAATGGTCAGTTTTAACTTGCAAATTACTGACTCAGTAATTCCCTAATCAAGCTTCAAAAATATTGCAAATGTTCTCAAGAGAACCACAAGGAACAAGTGGGTGAATGGAATTAATGGAAAAACTCAATAAACCAAACAAATGTTAATTCGTACAAGTATACAAAAATCAGTAGGGCTTTGACATTCCACGCATAATCACATTTCATCATTTCAGTTTAATACTTTAGGATTCTGTAAGAATTATTGGAACTCATTTGTAGTGTCCTTACACTGTATACCACTTGTCTCAAAAAAAAAAAAAAAAGTGTAGCCAGGCCCCACATATGAATTATGGAAAAAGTGAAATAATCTTTTGTGTCCTTTAATAAGATCTAATGGAAAGTTATGACCAACCTATACAGCATATTAAAAAGCAGAGACATTACTTTGCCAACAAAGGTCCATCTAGTCAAGGCTATGGTTTTTCCAGTGGTCATGTATGGATGTGAGAGTTGGACTGTGAAGAAAGCTGAGCGCCGAAGAATTGATGCTTTTGAACTGTAGTGTTGGAGAAGACTCTTGAGAGTCCCTTGGACTGCAAGGAGATCCAACCAGTCCATTCTGAAGGAGATCAGTCCTGGGTGTTCATTGGAAGGACTGATGCTAAAGTTGAAACTCCAATACGTTGGCCACCTCATACAAAGAGTTGACTCATTGGAAAAGACTCTGATGCTGGGAGGGATTGGGGGCAGGAGGAGAAGGGGATGACAGAGGATGAGATGGCTGGATGGCATCACTGCTTCAATGGACATGAGTTTGGATAAACTCCAGAAGTTGGTGATGGACAGGGAAGCCTGGCGTGTGCTGCGATTCATGGGGTTGCAAAGGGTTGGACACGACTGAGATACCAAACTGAACTGAACTGAATAATCTTGTATTTATTTTTAATGTATATTCTTAGATTTCTGCTTTTAAATATTTATTCTAGCACTTTCACCCAAAAAAAAAAATCCCACAAAAGTAAGAAAAATATTTTGTTAGATAAACAGCAAATGATTTGTTAGACTATTAAGAGATAATATGAGTGAATAAAAGATAATTCTACTTAAATTCAACTTCAATTTAAACACATTTTAGTGCAAAGATCTTGTTTATTATTTTTTGTTCTTTTTAAGAGTAAAGCAGGATTGGAAAATCTCATCAAATACAATAGGCATACACAAAATTGTTTTACTTCAAGAATTAATTTTTAACGCAATTTGTGTTAATCTGGTATTTTAAGAAAAGAAAGACATACATCAGTTTGGCATGAACTTTCTCACTGCAAATTTTCCTGGTGACTGCCATATTCAAAAAATATTACAGCTTAAAGGCCTCCATCCAGCTATTCATAAATTTGTCTGTCTCTATTAAAATGATAGCTATAATTAAACTATCTGAAAATACTCATGTTCACACACCCATATTTATTCATGCAGTTTTTAATTATGGAAGCATTTCTTTTACACACCACAGATTTTCTCAAGAGATTATGTGGGAGAAACATAAAAATAACTCCATGCTCCAGAGTATGCAGAAAAGTCCCCAAAGCTTCTGAAAGACTTAACTCAGGGGAGTGTGTGTATGTGAATTCACTTATTTACTTCGTTATTGATCTGAAATATACACACACAAATACATATGTGCTGTATCCCTAGCTTAAGTAGTTTCTGCAATTTTCTAAACTGTTTTTCTATATGTAAACAGTTAAACATTTACTGTTAAACACAGGTTGCAAGCTCACAGCTCAAAGGCATGTTTGGCCTATAAATAAGCTTTATTTGATTCACAGACTGTTTTATGATTAAAATTTGAAGTAGTATTCAAAAATTGAGCTATATATGATGAAAATTTTCATTTCTGCTTCTCTTAAAAGAGCAGAAGATCGACAAAAGCAACTTGCATTCCCTCAGGGCAACAATTAACTCCAGCTGGTTGTTGCAAATGCCCTTATTTACTCAAACATTTTCCTCTACAATTCACCAAGTCCCCTCTTCCCCCAGTACCAGCTTTCTCTTCTATACTAAATACCAGTGACTATTTCTGCCTTTCCAACTTCACTCCTATATTTGATTTGTGTGTATGTGCTCGGTCGTGTCCGACTCTTTGCGACTCCATGGACTGTAACCTGCCAGGCTTCTCTGTCCACAGTTTTCCAGGCAAAAATACTGGAGTGGGTTGCCATTTCTTACTCCAGGACATTTGACCTGCTTGACCCTTCTAGACATTTGAATTTGCAAACTCTGATGGGAAAATCACAAATGCTAGGAGCATAAAACAAAAATTCCACCCCCTCAAGAAAAAAATTCAAGTATAGCTGAATTAACTCTTCCCTAGTAGCTCAGATAAAGCATCTGCCTGCGATGCAGGAGACCCAAGTTCGATCCCTGGGTCGGGAAGAAGCCTTGGAGAAGGAAATGGCAACCCACTCCAGTATCCTTGCCTGGAAAATCCCATGGACGGAAGAGTCTGGCAGGCTGTACAGACCATGGGATCACAAGAGTTGGAAATGACTGAGCGACTAACACACACACACATACTTAAACTAGGAATACTGAACTAACAGAGCGTAAGTATGTAACAGAGAGAAGTGATAACATAAATGAGTCAAACTGTCTGTGACATAAACAAATGGAGAGATATCCCATGTTCCTGGATAGGAAGAATCAATATTGTGAAAATGACTATTCTACCAAATGCAACCTACAGATTCAATGCAATCCCTATCAAATTACCAATGGCATTTTTCATAGAACTAGAACAAAAAATTTCACAATTCATATGAAAACACAAAAGACCCTGAATAGCCAAAGCAGTTTTAAGAAAGAATAATGGAGCTGGAGGAATCAACCTTCCTGACCTCAGACTATACTTGAAAATTACGGTCATCAAGATAGAATGGTACTGGCACAAAAACAGAAATATAGACAAAAACAGAAATATATAGAGAGAGCCCAGAGATAAACCCAACTACCTATGGGTACCTTATTTTTGACAAAGGAGGCAAGAATATACAATGGGCAAAGATAGCCTCCTTAATAAGTTGTTCTGGGAAAACTGAATAGCTACAAGCAAAAGAATGAAATTAGAACACTTCCTAATGCCATATACAAAGACAAACTCAAAATGGATTGAAGACCTAAATGTAAGACCAGAAACTATAAAACTCTTATAGGAAAACACAGACAGAACACTCAATGACATAAATCAAAGCAAGATCCTCTATGACCGACCTGCTAGAAAAATGGAAATAAAAACAAAAATAAACAAGGGGGACCTAATCAAACTTAAAAGCTTTTGCACAGCAAAGGAAACCACAAACAAGGTGAAGAGACAACCCACAGAATGGGAGAAAATAATAGCAAATGAAACAACTGACAAAGAATTAATTTCCAAAATATATAAGCAGCTCATACAACTCAATACCAGAAAAACAAACAACCCAATCAAAAAGTGGGGAAAAGACCTAAGCAGACATTTCATCAAAGAAGACATACAGAAAGATGGCTAACAAACACATGAAAAGATGTTCAACATCGCTCATTATTAGAGAAATGCAAATCAAAATTACAATGAGATACCACCTCACACCAGTCAGAATGGCCATCATCAAAAAGTCTACAAACAATAAATGCTGGAGAGGGTGTGGAGAAAAAAAAAACTGTCTAGGATCGCTGGTGGGAATGTAAATTGATATAGCCACTATGGAAGATGGTATAGAGATTCCTTAAAAAGCTAGGGATGAAATCATCATATCACCCAGCAATCCCACTCCCAGGCATATACCCTGAAGAAATCAAAATTGAAAAAGACTCATATATCCCAGTGTTCATTGTAGCACTACTTACAATAGCTAGAACACGAAAGCAACCTAGATGTCCATCGACATATAAATGGATAAAGAAGCTGTGGTACATACAATGTAATAGTACTCAGCCATAAAAAGGAACACATTTAAGTCCATTTTAACGAGGTGGACAAACCTAGAGCCTATTATACAGAGTGAAGTAAGTCAGAAAGAGAAATATAAATATTGCATACTGACACAAATCCATGAAATCTAGAAAGATCGTACTGATGAATTAATTTTCAGGGTGCAATGGAGAAAAAAGCATAGAGAATAGACTTATGGACATAGGAAGGAGAAGGGGAGGGAGAGGGTGAGATGTATGGAGAGTAACATGCAAATACAATCTAGAAAGGTGGGATAGGGAGGGAGATAGGGGGGAGGTCCCAGAGGGAGGGGACATGGGTGTACCTATGGATGATTCTTGCTGATGTATGGCAGAAAACCACACAGTTCTGTAAAGCAACTATCCTTCAATTAAAAAAAAAAAAAAAAAACTAAAAATAAAATTGTCTGGTCATTTCAAATAATAAGTATGACACAAGAATAAGCATTTAGAAATCTGTTCTTCTCTAAGTTATTCCCATAAATATGGTGGTATGAATATGTTATTGCACTAAATTCAATTAAAGTGCTAAAGAACAATATTTTTACTTCATTTGCAATCAAGTAATAGGAATCAAATAGACTATGCCACTAAAAACAACCAAATAAACTAGGGAAAAAAATATGAAATAACAGTTTGTGAGACACTGGATACCTGGCTATAGAGGAAAGTGATCCCTGAAAGATGTGAAACAAATGAGATACATTATACAATTGTCCAGCTTACCACCTTTAGGGAGTTTGCAGGCTTCCAGGCAGGGAGGAGGAAAACAGGGCCCAGCAGAGTCCCTGATAAGTTGACACAGATGCAAGTTCAAGGAGACAAAAAAAAAAAGGAAATATCTTCACACAGAGATAACTTTGGAAATCTGCAGAGCATCCCTTTAAATAGTTAAGCATTAATCAGAATATATATGAAAGGAAAGTAAAGAAAGGAAATAAATCTCTGGAAAGAACTAGAGATTAACATGCTGGTGCTCACACAGTTAGCAATATTGTCTGTTTCCACAAATGAATGGAAAAACTTGTGAGTCACAGGGCAGCAGATAGAGTACTCAATGTCTAATCTCCATGGTAGGAAATAATCAGCACTAGATTCCACCGTAAATCTTTAAAAGATGATCCAAAACAATCAAAGTACTTCAGAGTGATTTAACTGAATTCCAGAAAAATAGCTGAAAAATATTTATAGGAATACAAAAATATCCAGCAACCAACAAGGTAAAATTTAAAATGTCTAACATCCAAACAAAAATCACCAGGTATACAAAAAAGCAGGAAAATAGAACCCATAATAGAGACAAATAACTTAATAAAAATAAACCAAAAATGGCACAGATGTTATAGTGATCAGATAAAGACATTAAAACTGTATGTTAAATATTCTAATAGTTAAACAGAGATAAAGATATTAAAAAATCCAAATTATTCATTGCCAGTGAGTCTTTTCTATAAGAAATGTTAAAGAAAGTCAAGCAAAAGAAAAGATGAAACTATAGATCTAAAAAGGAAATGAATGCACAGAAGAGGGTACCTATATGGAGAAATAAGTTTCTTTCTTACAATTTAGAATTCATTCAAAGATAACAGATAATTTAAATAAATATGTAATGTTATAAACATATTTATTATATATATCCATTATATATTATAGATATATAATATTTTAATCAACTTTATTAAAAATAATACCAATGTGAAATGGGATTTCATCATACATAAGAGTAAGATGTATTGCCACACTAGTACAAAGGTCAGAAAAAGTAAAAATGGAAGGATACCATTTTAAGGATCCGACAGTATATATGACATGGTTTAACATCACTTGAAGGTAGGTTGTGGTAAGTTAAATACGTGTACTATAAACCATGAAAGTTAGAAAGTGAAGTCACTCAGTCGTGTCCGACTCNTATGGCTATATTCCCATCTGCCAGGTCCCACTTCTGCATTTCCCTCCTTATACCCCAAGGAGCCACTTTCCTGTGACACCAGCAGGAAACGGGCTTCCTACTGAAGGGTCTGGTCACAAGAGTCCATTCAGGGAAGAGATAACAGAGCTGTCATAGGCTGGGGACTGGCGCTGGGGAGAAAGGAACCCGAAAATGGGGGGAGGAAGGGTCCTGTGTGCTCCCGAGGCGGCAGTCTGCAGTAGCTGGCCACGTGCCACACCACCCAGAGTCAGGAGATGTGCACGTGTGACAGGTCAGGGAGGGGACCCCAAAAGCTGCTCTTCTGGAGAGAGCTTGGAAAGTTTTCCAGGGGTCTTGTCCAGACCCTGTGGTTCTCTCCCACCTGACATGGGTCAGAGAGGCAGCTCCTGTCTGGATCCCAAACATTCTCAGTTCACAGCTCCATCCCTCGCTTCCTGGGCAATTCCGGTCAGAGCAGAAACCTAAGAACAGGAAGCAGGGCAAGAGAGGTTTGTGACTCAAAGCACAAGTGCAGTATCTCTTCCCTCCAGGTAACCCCCTCACGGTTCTCCCCTCTGTGGAAGGACCCCTCCAGTATAACCAGACAGCCTGGCACTTTGGGTTGCATGCATCCTGTCCCTTTTCTACACCATGCTCACCGGGTTCTTCCCAGCTCTGTCCCCAGACTTGTGGCCATCACTGCGTTGGGGAGGAAAGTGGTAGCCCTGCTCTGAAGTCAGTTCTGTCTCCTAAAGGCGATTGCCCTGAAATGTCTCTGTCTGTTAGAGTCACCAGGAAGGGAGTCACATTCCCCAGAGTCCCTGTGGGCCTCACGAGATAGCATCATGCCATTTGCAGACACTCATACTTCCCAGCCAAACCCAGGGGTCTGAGTTTCTGTGGCCAGAGTCCCTGGCACCAAAGGACATCTAATGCTGACTGGACTCCAAGCAGCAACTTCCTGTCTCCCCTGTCCCCCTGTGCATCCCTCTCCTTCCTGCTCTGATGGCCACCATGCTAACAGTCAGAGTTTCTAGCATGATCTACTTTCTAGAAAGCGGGGAGCTACTTAGTCAGCTGTGGCGTGAGTCTCTGGTTGCCCTGCGGACCTGCTTCCCATCCTGGGGGGAAGAGACGCAGGAACACCACGGCTCAAGGGAGCCCAGCGTGGCCCTGACCGGGGAGAAACCAAAGTCCATCTAGGCGAGGTCTATTTCAAGTCCAGCAAGAGACTCAACATCAAAATACTTCAATTCAGCAACTTTTTAAGCCCTTTAAGAAAAAGATGCACAAATACATATGTGTTTGTGCACGTGTGTGTATACATATATACAGAGACATACACATCTGTATATATGCACACACACACACATATATATATACATGCCCAAGACTGGCACGTTCATGTGTCTAGATGTGTTTAAGAAGCTGATGACGCAGTTAGGTGATCATGGACTTCAATCAGCTTCCTCATTTCTGACCAATCCACTGTAATCTCAAAATCTCAGATCACCTCCTAGCTTATGTGTCTTCTCTCTCTCTCTCTCTCTCTCTCTCNTAGCCAGGCCCCACATATGAATTATGGAAAAAGTGAAATAATCTTTTGTGTCCTTTAATAAGATCTAATGGAAAGTTATGACCAACCTATACAGCATATTAAAAAGCAGAGACATTACTTTGCCAACAAAGGTCCATCTAGTCAAGGCTATGGTTTTTCCAGTGGTCATGTATGGATGTGAGAGTTGGACTGTGAAGAAAGCTGAGCGCCGAAGAATTGATGCTTTTGAACTGTAGTGTTGGAGAAGACTCTTGAGAGTCCCTTGGACTGCAAGGAGATCCAACCAGTCCATTCTGAAGGAGATCAGTCCTGGGTGTTCATTGGAAGGACTGATGCTAAAGTTGAAACTCCAATACGTTGGCCACCTCATACAAAGAGTTGACTCATTGGAAAAGACTCTGATGCTGGGAGGGATTGGGGGCAGGAGGAGAAGGGGATGACAGAGGATGAGATGGCTGGATGGCATCACTGCTTCAATGGACATGAGTTTGGATAAACTCCAGAAGTTGGTGATGGACAGGGAAGCCTGGCGTGTGCTGCGATTCATGGGGTTGCAAAGGGTTGGACACGACTGAGATACCAAACTGAACTGAACTGAATAATCTTGTATTTATTTTTAATGTATATTCTTAGATTTCTGCTTTTAAATATTTATTCTAGCACTTTCACCCAAAAAAAAAAATCCCACAAAAGTAAGAAAAATATTTTGTTAGATAAACAGCAAATGATTTGTTAGACTATTAAGAGATAATATGAGTGAATAAAAGATAATTCTACTTAAATTCAACTTCAATTTAAACACATTTTAGTGCAAAGATCTTGTTTATTATTTTTTGTTCTTTTTAAGAGTAAAGCAGGATTGGAAAATCTCATCAAATACAATAGGCATACACAAAATTGTTTTACTTCAAGAATTAATTTTTAACGCAATTTGTGTTAATCTGGTATTTTAAGAAAAGAAAGACATACATCAGTTTGGCATGAACTTTCTCACTGCAAATTTTCCTGGTGACTGCCATATTCAAAAAATATTACAGCTTAAAGGCCTCCATCCAGCTATTCATAAATTTGTCTGTCTCTATTAAAATGATAGCTATAATTAAACTATCTGAAAATACTCATGTTCACACACCCATATTTATTCATGCAGTTTTTAATTATGGAAGCATTTCTTTTACACACCACAGATTTTCTCAAGAGATTATGTGGGAGAAACATAAAAATAACTCCATGCTCCAGAGTATGCAGAAAAGTCCCCAAAGCTTCTGAAAGACTTAACTCAGGGGAGTGTGTGTATGTGAATTCACTTATTTACTTCGTTATTGATCTGAAATATACACACACAAATACATATGTGCTGTATCCCTAGCTTAAGTAGTTTCTGCAATTTTCTAAACTGTTTTTCTATATGTAAACAGTTAAACATTTACTGTTAAACACAGGTTGCAAGCTCACAGCTCAAAGGCATGTTTGGCCTATAAATAAGCTTTATTTGATTCACAGACTGTTTTATGATTAAAATTTGAAGTAGTATTCAAAAATTGAGCTATATATGATGAAAATTTTCATTTCTGCTTCTCTTAAAAGAGCAGAAGATCGACAAAAGCAACTTGCATTCCCTCAGGGCAACAATTAACTCCAGCTGGTTGTTGCAAATGCCCTTATTTACTCAAACATTTTCCTCTACAATTCACCAAGTCCCCTCTTCCCCCAGTACCAGCTTTCTCTTCTATACTAAATACCAGTGACTATTTCTGCCTTTCCAACTTCACTCCTATATTTGATTTGTGTGTATGTGCTCGGTCGTGTCCGACTCTTTGCGACTCCATGGACTGTAACCTGCCAGGCTTCTCTGTCCACAGTTTTCCAGGCAAAAATACTGGAGTGGGTTGCCATTTCTTACTCCAGGACATTTGACCTGCTTGACCCTTCTAGACATTTGAATTTGCAAACTCTGATGGGAAAATCACAAATGCTAGGAGCATAAAACAAAAATTCCACCCCCTCAAGAAAAAAATTCAAGTATAGCTGAATTAACTCTTCCCTAGTAGCTCAGATAAAGCATCTGCCTGCGATGCAGGAGACCCAAGTTCGATCCCTGGGTCGGGAAGAAGCCTTGGAGAAGGAAATGGCAACCCACTCCAGTATCCTTGCCTGGAAAATCCCATGGACGGAAGAGTCTGGCAGGCTGTACAGACCATGGGATCACAAGAGTTGGAAATGACTGAGCGACTAACACACACACACATACTTAAACTAGGAATACTGAACTAACAGAGCGTAAGTATGTAACAGAGAGAAGTGATAACATAAATGAGTCAAACTGTCTGTGACATAAACAAATGGAGAGATATCCCATGTTCCTGGATAGGAAGAATCAATATTGTGAAAATGACTATTCTACCAAATGCAACCTACAGATTCAATGCAATCCCTATCAAATTACCAATGGCATTTTTCATAGAACTAGAACAAAAAATTTCACAATTCATATGAAAACACAAAAGACCCTGAATAGCCAAAGCAGTTTTAAGAAAGAATAATGGAGCTGGAGGAATCAACCTTCCTGACCTCAGACTATACTTGAAAATTACGGTCATCAAGATAGAATGGTACTGGCACAAAAACAGAAATATAGACAAAAACAGAAATATATAGAGAGAGCCCAGAGATAAACCCAACTACCTATGGGTACCTTATTTTTGACAAAGGAGGCAAGAATATACAATGGGCAAAGATAGCCTCCTTAATAAGTTGTTCTGGGAAAACTGAATAGCTACAAGCAAAAGAATGAAATTAGAACACTTCCTAATGCCATATACAAAGACAAACTCAAAATGGATTGAAGACCTAAATGTAAGACCAGAAACTATAAAACTCTTATAGGAAAACACAGACAGAACACTCAATGACATAAATCAAAGCAAGATCCTCTATGACCGACCTGCTAGAAAAATGGAAATAAAAACAAAAATAAACAAGGGGGACCTAATCAAACTTAAAAGCTTTTGCACAGCAAAGGAAACCACAAACAAGGTGAAGAGACAACCCACAGAATGGGAGAAAATAATAGCAAATGAAACAACTGACAAAGAATTAATTTCCAAAATATATAAGCAGCTCATACAACTCAATACCAGAAAAACAAACAACCCAATCAAAAAGTGGGGAAAAGACCTAAGCAGACATTTCATCAAAGAAGACATACAGAAAGATGGCTAACAAACACATGAAAAGATGTTCAACATCGCTCATTATTAGAGAAATGCAAATCAAAATTACAATGAGATACCACCTCACACCAGTCAGAATGGCCATCATCAAAAAGTCTACAAACAATAAATGCTGGAGAGGGTGTGGAGAAAAAAAAAACTGTCTAGGATCGCTGGTGGGAATGTAAATTGATATAGCCACTATGGAAGATGGTATAGAGATTCCTTAAAAAGCTAGGGATGAAATCATCATATCACCCAGCAATCCCACTCCCAGGCATATACCCTGAAGAAATCAAAATTGAAAAAGACTCATATATCCCAGTGTTCATTGTAGCACTACTTACAATAGCTAGAACACGAAAGCAACCTAGATGTCCATCGACATATAAATGGATAAAGAAGCTGTGGTACATACAATGTAATAGTACTCAGCCATAAAAAGGAACACATTTAAGTCCATTTTAACGAGGTGGACAAACCTAGAGCCTATTATACAGAGTGAAGTAAGTCAGAAAGAGAAATATAAATATTGCATACTGACACAAATCCATGAAATCTAGAAAGATCGTACTGATGAATTAATTTTCAGGGTGCAATGGAGAAAAAAGCATAGAGAATAGACTTATGGACATAGGAAGGAGAAGGGGAGGGAGAGGGTGAGATGTATGGAGAGTAACATGCAAATACAATCTAGAAAGGTGGGATAGGGAGGGAGATAGGGGGGAGGTCCCAGAGGGAGGGGACATGGGTGTACCTATGGATGATTCTTGCTGATGTATGGCAGAAAACCACACAGTTCTGTAAAGCAACTATCCTTCAATTATAAAAAAAAAAAAAAAAAAACTAAAAATAAAATTGTCTGGTCATTTCAAATAATAAGTATGACACAAGAATAAGCATTTAGAAATCTGTTCTTCTCTAAGTTATTCCCATAAATATGGTGGTATGAATATGTTATTGCACTAAATTCAATTAAAGTGCTAAAGAACAATATTTTTACTTCATTTGCAATCAAGTAATAGGAATCAAATAGACTATGCCACTAAAAACAACCAAATAAACTAGGGAAAAAAATATGAAATAACAGTTTGTGAGACACTGGATACCTGGCTATAGAGGAAAGTGATCCCTGAAAGATGTGAAACAAATGAGATACATTATACAATTGTCCAGCTTACCACCTTTAGGGAGTTTGCAGGCTTCCAGGCAGGGAGGAGGAAAACAGGGCCCAGCAGAGTCCCTGATAAGTTGACACAGATGCAAGTTCAAGGAGACAAAAAAAAAAAGGAAATATCTTCACACAGAGATAACTTTGGAAATCTGCAGAGCATCCCTTTAAATAGTTAAGCATTAATCAGAATATATATGAAAGGAAAGTAAAGAAAGGAAATAAATCTCTGGAAAGAACTAGAGATTAACATGCTGGTGCTCACACAGTTAGCAATATTGTCTGTTTCCACAAATGAATGGAAAAACTTGTGAGTCACAGGGCAGCAGATAGAGTACTCAATGTCTAATCTCCATGGTAGGAAATAATCAGCACTAGATTCCACCGTAAATCTTTAAAAGATGATCCAAAACAATCAAAGTACTTCAGAGTGATTTAACTGAATTCCAGAAAAATAGCTGAAAAATATTTATAGGAATACAAAAATATCCAGCAACCAACAAGGTAAAATTTAAAATGTCTAACATCCAAACAAAAATCACCAGGTATACAAAAAAGCAGGAAAATAGAACCCATAATAGAGACAAATAACTTAATAAAAATAAACCAAAAATGGCACAGATGTTATAGTGATCAGATAAAGACATTAAAACTGTATGTTAAATATTCTAATAGTTAAACAGAGATAAAGATATTAAAAAATCCAAATTATTCATTGCCAGTGAGTCTTTTCTATAAGAAATGTTAAAGAAAGTCAAGCAAAAGAAAAGATGAAACTATAGATCTAAAAAGGAAATGAATGCACAGAAGAGGGTACCTATATGGAGAAATAAGTTTCTTTCTTACAATTTAGAATTCATTCAAAGATAACAGATAATTTAAATAAATATGTAATGTTATAAACATATTTATTATATATATCCATTATATATTATAGATATATAATATTTTAATCAACTTTATTAAAAATAATACCAATGTGAAATGGGATTTCATCATACATAAGAGTAAGATGTATTGCCACACTAGTACAAAGGTCAGAAAAAGTAAAAATGGAAGGATACCATTTTAAGGATCCGACAGTATATATGACATGGTTTAACATCACTTGAAGGTAGGTTGTGGTAAGTTAAATACGTGTACTATAAACCATGAAAGTTAGAAAGTGAAGTCACTCAGTCGTGTACGACTCTGCGACCCCGTGGACTGTAGCCCACCAGGCTCCTCCATCCATGGGATTCTCTAGGCAAGAATACTGGAGTGGGTTGCCAAACCATGAAGCAATGACTAAAATAAACAGTCAAAGAGTTATATATAATAATAAAGAAGATAAATCACAAAAAAGAAAGCATAAATAGAGAAAAGAGTTAACCAAAAAAAGATAAGACAAATAGAAAACAAATAACATGATAGGTTTAAAATTAAACAATTAATAAAATGTAAATCTTCTAAATACTCCAAATAAAAGATATAGCTAGTTCAGTCACTAAGTCTTCTCCTGCTCTTTGCCACCCCATGGACTGTATGTAGCACACCAGGCTCCTCTGTCCTCCACTGTCTCCCAGAGCATGCTCCAACTCATGTCCATCGAGTCAGTGATGCTATCCAACGATCTCATCCACTGCCGCCCCCTTCTCCTTTTGCCTTCAATCTTTCCCAGCATTAGGGACTGTTCCAATTAGTTGGCTCTTCACATCAGATGACCATGCATCAACCTAATAGGCTGAACTGCTTTTTCATTTTTGCCTGTTTCGGGCTTGCTTTTCAGCGAACTTCAGGTCACTGAGTTTTCTTTTAGGCCTTTAAATCTATAGCAGTTCAGTTCAGTTCACTCACTTAGTTGTGTCTGACTCTTTTCGATCCCATGGACCTCAGTATACCAGGCTTCAGGAAGTTTCCAACACCAACTCCTGGAGTTGCCCAAACTTATGTCCATCAAGTCAGTGAGGCCACCCAACTATCTCATCTTCTGTTGTCCCTCTTTCCTTCTGCCTTCAATCTCTCCCAGTACAGATATATATATGATAGTGAAATTAAATAAAAAAGAAGACCCAACACTATTGCTGTCTATAAGATTCATTCTACATATAAAGAAGCAAATAAACATCATAGACCACAAGGATATAAACCACAAATATGGTTGGTAATTTCAATATAGATAAAAAACACAAATCTGATTGGTAATTTCAATACCTCTCCCTCCTAAATTGATAGAATGAGTAGAAAGAAAACCTGTAAATATATAGAAGTTTTGAATAACAGCATCAACAAACCTGACATAATTAATAATTATAAACCACTTCATCAAAAAACAATGTAATTCCAGTATACATGAAACATTTACCAAGGCAGACAAAATTCTGAAGTACAAAATAAAAACTCTGCAAATTTAGAATTCAAGTTATACCAAGAAATAACAGAAAAATCTCTGTACATTTTCCAAATATACGGAAACTAAATATTATACTTCTAAATAACCCATGGATGAAAGAATAAAAGGCCAAGTAGAAATTATTTTGAACTGAATGAAAATGAAAATATAACATATCAAACATTCTGGCATGCCACTAAAATAGTCCTTAAGAGAAATTTTATAGCACAAATGTCCATACTAGAATTATTAGAAATAGTAATAGATTAGAAATGCAAATGAAAGTTTTCTATTCAATAAATTCATCTTCAACCTTAAAAGAAAAAAAAAAAGGAAGAAGAAATGAAACCCAAATGTGTGTTAAAACAAACAAACAAACAAACAATAAAGATCAGAGAAAAAATCAATGAAATATAACACAGAAAATCAATACAGTCAAGACGATAGCCTGTCTTCATGTTCCCTTATTCTTCTGCTGGCTGTGTTGAGTCTATTGATGAGCTCGTTAAAGGCCCTCTTCAACTCTCTCATTGTGCTGTTGTTTTTGTTCCTGTCCTTGTTTTCCTTAACAATTCCATCTGATTCTTCCTTACAGTTTCTCTTTGCTGAAATTCCCCATACATTCTTGTGTGTTCTTCACTTTTCTCTCTAGAGCCTGCAGTATACTAATCAGAGTTTTTTTAATTTTCCAAGAAGAAGCTCCAAAGCAGGTCAGAAAGCTATAGTGGATGGGCTCAGCAGCAGACCACCAAAAGGTGACTGTGACCCTTTTTTGATGCAAGTTTGGCTTTGGGAAGTGCTTTGGAGCTTCTTCTTGGTCCAAACACTGAGTTTGTCATCACCAGCTCTCTGTACAAAATTCACTTTTTCATCACACATCATAATCTGATCACGAAATAGTTTTGCTGTTTTTGCGTACAATAAGAGAAGACTACACTTCAAAATAATTTTTTTGATTTGCAGTCCACTCATGAGGCACCCACTTATCAAGCTTTTTCACCTTTCCAATTTGCTTCAAATGCCAACTGACTGCAGAAAAGTTGACGCTGAGATCTTCGGCAACTTCTGGTGCAGCTGTAAGAGGATCAGCTTTGATGACCCTCTCAACTGGTTGCTGTTAACTTCTGATAGCCAGCCACTATGCTCCTCATTTTCAAGAGTCTCTCCTCCTTTGCAAAACTTCTTGAGCCACCACTGCTGTACATTCATTAGCAGTTCCTGGGCCAAATGCATTGCTGATGTTGCAAATTGTCTCAGCTGCTTTAAGACTCATTTTGAACTGGTATTAAAAAATTGCTAAAATTTGCTTGTTGTCTAACATCATTTCTATGAATCTGAAAGTGTCAGTCGCTCAGTAGAGTTTGACTCTTTTCGATCCCATGGACTGTAGCCTGCTAGGCTTCTCTGTCCATCATGCGATATGTGGGATCTTAGTTCCCTGACCAGGGATCGAACCCACAACCCCTGCAGTGAAAGTGCAGTCCTAACCAGTGGATCACCAAGGAAGTCCCATAGACAACCACTTTTGAATTCTCCAGGCAAGAATACTGGAGTGGGTTGTCATTCCCTTCTCCAGGGGACTATCCTGACCCAGAGATCAAACCTGGGTCTCTTATGTCTCCTGCATTGGCACACAGATTCTTTACCACTGTGCTACCTGGGAAGCCACACACATGTTATGAAGTGCATATCAGGCTTACCTCTCATTTCCAAAGGTCCTCTCCTCCCTCCCTGTTTATTTCCAGCTGTGATGTTTATGGTTTCAAAAATGCCAGCCATTATCTGATTGTGGTCAGTTTCCTATGTCCCTCCTCAGACACCTCTTCTTATAGATGCATTGGTTCCATCATCCCTCATAAACAAATGTAGGAAGATGAACCAAGAAACTCCATGGGAGGAACTAGCCAGCAACACACACTATTCCTTCCAGATGAACTAAATCAGCTCCCTGATTTCACTGATGAAGAAAACAAAGCCCAGAGAAGTGAAGCAACTCGTCCAAGGTTGCCCCGAGCTACAGGCTTCAAAGACAACCAGCCTCGAAGTCCAGTCATCTAATGACTAGTTGAGTTCTCAACCCAGCATGTCATTCTGGATCAGTTCTGCACCCCTGCACCCTTGCCCTCCTGACCAGAGCTGACAAGATAGCTACCAATTCATCTTTCAGAACTGCATAATGGCCTAAATTTTGTAATAGTCAGTATAAGGCACAAAGTAAAAGAAGGTTTTAGAATCAGAAACTCCTAGCTTTAATCATGATCCTAAATCTATGATGGGCTTCCCTGGTGGCTCAGATGGTAAAGAATCTGCCTGCAATGTGGGAGACCTGGGTTCAACCCCTGGGTTGGAAAGATCCCCGGAGAAGGGAACAGCAACTCACTCCAGTATTCTTGCCTGGAGAATCCCATGGACAGAGGATCCTGGTGGGCTACAGTCCATGGGGTCGAAAAGATACAATGGAGTGACTTTCATTTTCACTAGATATATGACTCAAATTATCTTTATTTTCCCTTCATTTTCTGCCATTTATAGTTAGAAAATCATTTTTAATTAAAAATATATATATTTTAAATTTTTTGGTCGCATCATGTGATATGTGGTATCTTAGTTCCCTGACCAAGGATCGAACCCACAACCCCTGCAGTGAAAGTGCCGAGTCCTAACTAGCGGACCACCAAAGAAGTCCCATAGACAACCACTTTTAAATATCTGGAAGCATATATACAAAAGTATTAAGTAGCCATTTCTAGGTCATTGAATTGCATGTAATTGTCTTCTCTTTCCTTTGCTCTCTAAGTTAATTTGTATATTTTCTACCATTTGAAAAGTCAATGTGCATTAATCTTATGTAACATCTAATGAAAGTTATTGGTAATTAACTTACACAGATGAGGCAGAGATCAAGTGGCTGCCTTCTCAGGTCACTCTGACACACACATGTATGTGAGGGAAACACAAGGCAGCCTTTACAAACCTGACCAGAGCAAGTACACAACCAGAAACACCTACGAGGGCTTATCTTCCTCCCAAGCAACCAATGAGGGCACCGAGCAGAGAGTGAAAACAAAACAGCATAAACACACTTTTAAAAGAATGAAAAGAAATCAGACAAAACAACATTAGANTACATGGCACCAGAACCAAAGATAATGCTAAATGCCTTAGGACAAGACAAAAGAAAATGGGCAAGACCTGCACTGGACTTATCTGAGTTCAGTGGATCTGAATCTTGAGTCTTAGCTACATAGTCATGATAATGCCATTGGTTCGATAAGCAGTCCTAGCTGCTACCAGAAGCAATTCTACCCTGTGGTGAGTCCGTTTTCTAAGAGTCCTTGAAAGCAAACCACACCTGACATTTGTCAGCTTTCATTAGCGCCTTGTGCCTTACCTGCTCTGACCTCCCTGGAACTGGAAAACAATAAAGAACACACCTTTTAAACCTGCTGCTGGTTTATTCAGCTACTTATTCATTAATCCTATTTGCTGAATCAGAGACTCTGCTGAGTACACAGTGTTGAATTAGACAGGCATGTTTCTTGTCTTCCCTTCAACCAGGGAGACTGACGTTGAGAAAGTAAGAGTTCCTCCATTCCAAACAAAATCATCTGTCTCCTTTCTCTTTACTGTTTCAGTCACCAAGTGCTAAGACAGCCTACACCGTTAGCCCTTCGGTGCCCTGCCTTTAGCTCTCAGGCCTTCCCATGCCTGGGAGGCCCCATGACGTCCCCATGGGTACCTGCTTCTCTCTGCTGGAGGCTTTTCCCAAAGCCAAAGAAGCAAGAGCAGTGGATGAGCATCCCTGAGATTCCGCAATCAATGAATGATGAAAGCCAGAGGATAAATACCCCAAATCCCCATCCTTAAAAGTGATTTAAACTCTGAGTTGCAGGTACTTTTTTGTTTCAGTTTAGTTTTAGCCTTGGTGTTTTTATTTTTTTTAATAGTTCTGAGAATTTTCTTGCAGGATTTAGCTCACACATGATAACTGGCTTGATGGCACAGTTCACTCACTGCCTCCTCTTTCTCCCTGCCGTACCTCCCTGCTCCCCACCGATGTTTCCTGAACTTTCCAAAAGGTTATATGCCCTTAAATCTCAGGGCCTGTTTCTGGAAAAATCCAAACTATTATAAAACTTAATTTCCCCTTAGTCCATTTTTATTAATTCACTAAATGCTGATTGTTGTTGTTTAGTCACTAAGTCATGCCTAATTCTTCTGCGACTACCTAGAATATAGCCTGCCAGGCTCCTCTGTCCATAAGATTTTCCAGGCAAGAACACTGGAGTGGGTTGCCATTTCCTTCTCCAGCAGGTCTTCCAAGGATCTCGTAAGGACTGAATCCATGTCTCCTGCACTGGCAGGTGGATTCTTTACCATTACAGGCATTCTACTGGTAAATGATCATATGCATGGAAGAAGTTCATAGTTAGGTAAGGGAGAAAAAGCTTAAAAACAACCAGCTTAAATACATGCAGACACACAAATAAAATGTCTGTAAGTATATAAAAAGGGAACAATTAAGTTTTTTTAGGATTGGGTTAGGATACGCTCTATAAAAGAGAGGATAACAAATTTGGGCTGAAAGTAAAGCTGTGTTTCTCAAAGTTTTTCATAATCACCCACCTAGGGACTTGCCTGGAGTCCAGTGGTTAAGACTTTATCTTCCAAAGCAAGAGGCGAGGGTTTGATCCCTGGTCTGGGAGCCTAGATCCCACATGCCTCACAGCCAAAAAACCAGAACATAAAACAGAAGCAATACTGTAACAAATTCAATAAAGACTATCAAAATGGTTCACTTAAAAAAAAAAAAAAAAAACTTAAAAAAATAGTTGCCCACCTAAGGAGCCCTTTTTAGACTTTGCTTTCTCTAATGGCTTCTCTCACTTCCATGAAATTTTGTAGCACAGGTATATGGTGCATCTGTTTATGTTCTGTGGTACAGATATTCCCATTATAAATATCTAAGTTTTTTCCCCATTTCTAAAACCAATTTTTACCCTCATTGAAAATGCATCAAATAAAAAGAAAGGGAGGACAATACAGATAGGGAAACACCTTGAGAAGTGCCAAAAGATATGAATGTGCATAGCTTACAGAGCTAAGTAGTCTGTAGTAAATTTAAAATGGCTATAGATTCTTTAATACCTCTCACCTCAAGACAAAGGGTCTATGTCCTTCCAGTTCAACCTTTAAGAGACTGGCAGCTTCCAGCTGCTGCCTGTTTACCAGTAGGTCTTGGAACCCAGAGATGTGTATAAGAGACAGTCTGAACACACACACATTTTTGTCCATACACATTTGGTTTTATTTTCACTTCATTTTTGCAAGACAAAATTCCTCTGCAGGACAATGTTTTTTTGGTTGCTGTTTGATTGAACATTATCTCGGCAGGTTGGAAGGAAACTAAAAATAATTTTGTTCCCAGGCTTCAAATCGTCCGGAAGGTGACATGCCAGAGCTTTGGCAAGCCCAGAGTTCGCTTTGATCAGGGTGCAGGGGAGAGCACTATGCTGCAGTCTTCTACAGAGAACAGAGAGAATCCGTTTGCTAAACATGATACCTTCAGCAGAGTTTTTATTTTTTTTTTAAGACTAAAAATTAATCCACATCAAGGGAGTGTGTGTTCGCATTACCTATCATTTCCAAAGGTCCTTTCCTCCCACCCTATTCCTTTCCAGCTCAGGTATTTATGGTTTCAGCAACTCTAATATTTTGTAGACCATTCTTGCAACTATGATCACATCTATAGAGGCTTTTTGGACGCTCCTTCCCTCCCAGCTCAGGTAGAATTGACCTCTCTACCTGCTTTATGCCTGAACCATACCTTGTACAATAGGACTTTCACCATACCACCTATAATGCCAGAATGTAAGTACATTTATAAGGTTGCTTCTTCTTTGTAACCCTCGTCTCTTGCAAAGCACCTGACAAAAAGCAGTGATGAAATGACTATTTAATGAATAAATGAACGATTAAGTGAGTAAAGAAAAACAGCATAACTAGAATTAAAAAACAAAGCCATCAAACTACACACATGGCCAAATCAGTCTGTTATCACCCTTCACTCCCTTCCACTCCTTGACTCCACACCACCAGCTATCATCAACTAGACTACCATGTTCTGAAAATCACCCTAGCGATCAGCTTGGGTTCAGGTCCACAAGCAGACAACCTCCAGCCTCACATGGAGAATGCTGACAACTCTCAGCCACAAAGACCATAATTAGTGGCCACACTTGGTTCACCGAAATCACACAAACTTCCTCAGGAAGGAAGGGCTCCTTACCTTCAGCCCCTTGAGAACAACACGTAGGAGATGCCAGCCATTTTTCAGGCCAGTCTCACCAAACTACAGCAGCACAAAAAGTTCATCTCCACCCAGTCCTAGTAGAGATGGCAAAACATTTCAATGAGGAAACTGACTTCCCCTTGAGTAACAGCCAAAAGGTCCAAACACTGAAGACGGGGTTTTTTTTTGTTTGTTTGTTTTTTCGCTGCCCTCCAAATGGTTTGAGAATGGAATGTCTTTCCTTACCCCTGGAAATTCACAAGCAAATGTCAACAATCAATGCAGCATACTTAAGAAAGCAAGCAAAGGGTAGGAAGAAGAGAGGGAGGGAAAGGGCAATTATTTAGGAAAGTCTTTATTTAAAAAAGAAAAGAAAGTATACTAAAGTATACTCCTTCTCTAGGGCTGCCATAACCAAGTACCAAAATCTATCGTGACTTGAAACAACAGAAATGTACTGTCAAACAATTCTAGAGTCAAGAGCCCCAAATCAAGGCATCGCCAGAGCTGTATCTCTTTGGTGGCTGGGTGTGTCTGTCTCTGAGTCCAAATTTCCCTTTTTTGGAAGGTCACCGTATCGGATTAGGTGCCATCCTAATGATCGCATTTTAACTGATGACCTCTGTAATGACCCTGTTTCTAAATATGGTCACATTCTGAGGCAATGGGGATTAAGACTTCCGCATGTCTTTTCTGAGGGAATGAGGGACACAGCTCGGCCCGTAACCGACAGAGAAGGTACTTAGGATTTGGACTCTCTATTACTCCAAGCTTCTCTGAACAGAGATATTTCACTAGCTGCTGCCAGTCACTATCACAGTAAGTCCCCTCCATGTGAACCTTCAGACTGGGAATTTCAAAGATGCAAACATGTGTCTGAATGTCCAATCACGTCAGTTAGTTCATGTATCTGGTGTACACTGTCACATGCATCCATCCTCTACAAGTGGTTACTTGTGTGTACTTTAAAGTACAGTACAGACCGAGTACAGCATCTTTATTTCAAGCCCAGGCTGTCTGGAAGCCAGCATAAAAGCAGCAGTAAATAGCTGATTGTAAATAATAGTTGGGTACCTAGGCTAAGTTTGTTGGACTTACGAACAAATTGGAGCTCTCAGAACTTGCTTGTATGCAGTGGACTTACTGTACTTGCTTACATGGCACCAGAACCAAAGATAATGCTAAATGCCTTAGGACAAGACCAAAGAAAATGGGCAAGACCTGCACTGGACTTATCTGAGTTCAGTGGATCTGAATCTTGAGTCTTAGCTACATAGTCATGATAATGCCATTGGTTCGATAAGCAGTCCTAGCTGCTACCAGAAGCAATTCTACCCTGTGGTGAGTCCGTTTTCTAAGAGTCCTTGAAAGCAAACCACACCTGACATTTGTCAGCTTTCATTAGCGCCTTGTGCCTTACCTGCTCTGACCTCCCTGGAACTGGAAAACAATAAAGAACACACCTTTTAAACCTGCTGCTGGTTTATTCAGCTACTTATTCATTAATCCTATTTGCTGAATCAGAGACTCTGCTGAGTACACAGTGTTGAATTAGACAGGCATGTTTCTTGTCTTCCCTTCAACCAGGGAGACTGACGTTGAGAAAGTAAGAGTTCCTCCATTCCAAACAAAATCATCTGTCTCCTTTCTCTTTACTGTTTCAGTCACCAAGTGCTAAGACAGCCTACACCGTTAGCCCTTCGGTGCCCTGCCTTTAGCTCTCAGGCCTTCCCATGCCTGGGAGGCCCCATGACGTCCCCATGGGTACCTGCTTCTCTCTGCTGGAGGCTTTTCCCAAAGCCAAAGAAGCAAGAGCAGTGGATGAGCATCCCTGAGATTCCGCAATCAATGAATGATGAAAGCCAGAGGATAAATACCCCAAATCCCCATCCTTAAAAGTGATTTAAACTCTGAGTTGCAGGTACTTTTTTGTTTCAGTTTAGTTTTAGCCTTGGTGTTTTTATTTTTTTTAATAGTTCTGAGAATTTTCTTGCAGGATTTAGCTCACACATGATAACTGGCTTGATGGCACAGTTCACTCACTGCCTCCTCTTTCTCCCTGCCGTACCTCCCTGCTCCCCACCGATGTTTCCTGAACTTTCCAAAAGGTTATATGCCCTTAAATCTCAGGGCCTGTTTCTGGAAAAATCCAAACTATTATAAAACTTAATTTCCCCTTAGTCCATTTTTATTAATTCACTAAATGCTGATTGTTGTTGTTTAGTCACTAAGTCATGCCCAATTCTTCTGCGACTACCTAGAATATAGCCTGCCAGGCTCCTCTGTTCATAAGATTTTCCAGGCAAGAACACTGGAGTGGGTTGCCATTTCCTTCTCCAGCAGGTCTTCCAAGGATCTCGTAAGGACTGAATCCATGTCTCCTGCACTGGCAGGTGGATTCTTTACCATTACAGGCATTCTACTGGTAAATGATCATATGCATGGAAGAAGTTCATAGTTAGGTAAGGGAGAAAAAGCTTAAAAACAACCAGCTTAAATACATGCAGACACACAAATAAAATGTCTGTAAGTATATAAAAAGGGAACAATTAAGTTTTTTTAGGATTGGGTTAGGATACGCTCTATAAAAGAGAGGATAACAAATTTGGGCTGAAAGTAAAGCTGTGTTTCTCAAAGTTTTTCATAATCACCCACCTAGGGACTTGCCTGGAGTCCAGTGGTTAAGACTTTATCTTCCAAAGCAAGAGGCGAGGGTTTGATCCCTGGTCTGGGAGCCTAGATCCCACATGCCTCACAGCCAAAAAACCAGAACATAAAACAGAAGCAATACTGTAACAAATTCAATAAAGACTATCAAAATGGTTCACTTAAAAAAAAAAAAAAAAAAAAAAACCTTAAAAAAATAGTTGCCCACCTAAGGAGCCCTTTTTAGACTTTGCTTTCTCTAATGGCTTCTCTCACTTCCATGAAATTTTGTAGCACAGGTATATGGTGCATCTGTTTATGTTCTGTGGTACAGATATTCCCATTATAAATATCTAAGTTTTTTCCCCATTTCTAAAACCAATTTTTACCCTCATTGAAAATGCATCAAACAAAAAGAAAGGGAGGACAATACAGATAGGGAAACACCTTGAGAAGTGCCAAAAGATATGAATGTGCATAGCTTACAGAGCTAAGTAGTCTGTAGTAAATTTAAAATGGCTATAGATTCTTTAATACCTCTCACCTCAAGACAAAGGGTCTATGTCCTTCCAGTTCAACCTTTAAGAGACTGGCAGCTTCCAGCTGCTGCCTGTTTACCAGTAGGTCTTGGAACCCAGCCACCATGCTCTGAGGAAGCTCAAATAGCCTCAAGGAAAGAAACGCATAGAGAGGAAACAGCATGACCTAGCTCTGCTCCTAGCCGACAACCAGCACCAACTTGCCAGCCACATGAATAAGCCATCTTGAAGTGAATCCTTTAGCCTAGTTGACCTGCCTCAGCTGACCCCACAAAGCTCTGCCTAAATCACAGATTTGTAAGCAAAATAATTGGTTACTATTGCTTTACACAGCTAATTTTGGAAATAATATATTACATAGCAACACAGAACTGGGGTTCCTCTGGTAGCTCAGTCAATAGAGAATCTGCCTGCAATGCAGGAGACCAAGATTCAATCCCTGGATTGGGAAGAGCCCCTGGAGAAAGAAATGGCAACCCGCTCTAATATTCTTGCCTGGAGAATCCAATGGACAGAGGAGCCTGGAGGGCTACAGTCCATAGGGTCGCAAGTGTTGGACACGACGGAGTGACTAAACCACCACCACCACCACATAACTGGAACATTGTGCTTGTAAACACTATTCCAAGCTCCCAAATCTCACATCAAAGTCACTGCACAGGCACCCACCACAATCTTAACCAGGCTTTTATTCATTGCTTTTGACTGGGCTGCACACTGAGAAAGTCAAGCAATGGCCGGGTAAACAAGTTGGGTAAATAAGCTTAAGTGACTGACTCATTAATACGGTTACAGGTCATACTTTGCTTGTCAATATATAATTTTTTTTAAGTAAGGTTGTTCTTGTTTATGAGTCAATTAGCTTGTCAGTAGAAACCATCACAAGTCTCTGTGAACAACATCATTGTATTTCCAAAAATCAGGAAGACAATAAATACTTTCAAGTAATAAAGAAAATAAACCACCAGCTCTGAAAGAGTAGTTCAAGACAGAATCAAGTGGAACATATTTTCAATTGCACATGGTGGTCAAACTGTTCCCACCCTCATCCTGGAGGGCAACAGAATGAGGGATGAAGGAAAGGAATAAATAAATGATCCTAACCCACTCTCACTCTCCTCGCACCCTAATCCCTCTCTGAGGGCTGCTGGTCCTAAATTATCTTTTGATCTAAAACAATTAAGACCATTTCTTATCATTGCCTCCTTTTACCACTTTCAATCAGATACTAAACACAGAACATTCAATATTATGATTCAGAGTTATTAGAAAAGGTACTTTCACAGGACCAACATGAATAATCATGGTATCACAACTGCTTGATACAAATGACACACATTTCATTCATTTCCTCTCTCAAGAAACAGATCCAAGTGGGCTTTCTACAAAGTTTTGCAGCCAAAAAGTGAGGTTGGGAAAGATTTTTCTCTCATAAAGTCTCGTGCTAATGCGAACTGGACTTTTAGGGGGAGAGGGAAATTTGGTGTTTGCTTAAGATGGCTTTTACTACCCCATGCTCACTGCCTTCCATCACTGCCCCTCAAATATAACACAGTTCCCTGCACTTACTTCAAAAAATAGTATCCATCAAAGCTACAAATTCAAAGCAGGTACATATTTAGCATACAAGTTTAGAACTCATTTCCTGAGTTTCATTCAGCCTGCTCATAAAAATCTTGATTTGTGTACTTTAGGCCAAAGTTCCTACAACCTTTTTTAAGGACAATTTGAAAATTAAATTATAAACAAGAAGGATAAAGAAACTTGACTCCCACCAGTGAACTGGCTTGGTAAACACCCTTAGGTCCACAGCCAAGGCTATGCTAATTGGTTCCATTTGGCTCAGAGCTCCCCTTAGCTCATAGTCACACGCTTAGTAGACTCTGACCAAGGGACATATGCTTTTTAGTTCCTGGATTCAGAACACACTTTCAATACACCTTGTGCTACATCTTATTTCTATTAGGTAACCAGGTCCTCAAATTCAAAAGCAAACTTTCTGGCAAGTTTCAAAAACTGTAGTTGACACTTATAACACTGATGATGCTGACGTAAGATCTTATAATATATAGTCTACAAATGAGCCATGGATCACTCCAATAATCCTTGAAGGATGTCTATATCTGTTGCTATTGCTCACTCAGTCTTGTTCAATTTTTTGCAACCCCATGAACTGCAGCATGCCAGGTTTCCCTGTCCTTAATTATCTCCCAGAGTTTGCTCAAATTCATGTCCATTGATTCAATGATGCCATCTAACTATCTCATCCTCTGTCACTCCCTTCTCCTTTTACCTTCAGTCTCTTCCAGCATCAGGGTCTTTTCCAGTGAGTCAGCTCTTCGCATCAGGTGGCCAAAGCATTTGGAGCTTCAGCTTCAGCATCAGTCCTTCCAATGAATATTCAGGGTTGATTTCCTTTAGGATCAACTGGTTTGATCTCCTTGCAGTTCAAGGAACTTTCAAGAGTTTTAATCAGCATTACAATTTGAAAGCATCAATTCTTCAGTGCACAGCCTTCTTCATGGTCCAACTCTCACATCCATACACGATTACCAGAAATACAACAACTTTAACTACATGGACCTTTGTTGGCAAGGTGATGGCTATGTGCAGTATTTCACCAACTAATGTTTTACTCAACCCTACTGTGAAAGGGGGGCTTCTCAGGTGGTACAGTGGTAAAAGAATCCATCTGCCAGTGCAGGAGACACAAGAAATATGGGTTCAATCCCTTGATCAGGAAGATCTGCTGGAGAAGGAACTGGCAAGCCATTCCAGTATTCTCACCCAGGAAATCCTATGGACAGAGGAGCCTGGTGGGCTACAGTCCACAGGGTCACAGTGGATTGGACACAACTGACCATGCACAACCATGAAAAAGAGAGAGGAACTGTAGAAGCCTTACATACCTAAATATTTCTCTGGTAAAACAGGTATTTTCATATGCTTTCTTCCTAATCATGCAATTAGCAAAAAGAAGTAAAATAACTTAATGTGAGCTAAGAAGAATGTGCCAGTAGGTCAAGAATGCATTGAAGAAGCTCCACTTCTGTGCCACATTGGTCCCACCTCTTCCTAGATATATGAACCTGAGAATTCACATAACCTTCCAAGATGCAGGCTGCTCATCTGCATATGGAGACATGCATAGTGCCAATGCTTCATAGGGCACAGGTCCTGACTCAGGGCAAGAGCTGGGAAGTTAGCCATAATCAATACATAATTATTGACATTTATTACCAGAATTATCTTCTTTCCTTCCTTTGATTTTGGTTTTTATCATTCTATTAATTCTTCATGACATTACTCTCCTTTCCCTAGTTCACTGATTTTAACATCTCTTCTTTTCATCTGTCTGAAAAACCAAGTGACCTGTTTCCATAAGGGATCTATTTATTGACAGGTGAATTCTGCAGATTGCTAATGTTGACCTCTGATAAACGCAAGATTAGTATGAAAAGATGTTGATCAGACAGGCCAGGGAAAATGAACTCAACTAAAGCCCTGACATCTTAGATCATCATTATCATCTTGTCTGACATTCACTGAGCTGTGTTTCAGGTGCTATTTGAGGTGTAATGACTCAGAAAATGCTTCTATCCACTTTTCAGAATTCACAACTAAGGAATCAAGAGGTTCAATAATTTATCCTACATGTAGCCAAAGTCAAAACACCCAAAACTGGGCCTCTTGTCTTCTCCAGGGCTCCTCCTGGAAACTTCTCTTCATGGTACCCATCTCAGCCCCACCACCAACAAAGAGGTCAAAGTCAAAGACCAGGACTGCATTCTTGCTTCTCTCTTTTTCTCAAACTGCATATCCACTGAATTCAGACTCTCCAACCAGTTCTTCGTATCAAATCTGTCCACTAGTATGCTTTTATATTATCAGAAGCCAAGCAGAAAGGCAGAACCTCTCCTACTTAAGGTGATCTTCTATTTATCACCTCAGGTGGAGGTGTGAATTATCCCCCTCAGATTCTCTATCCTTGGGCTTCCCTGGTGGCTCAAATGATAAAAAAATCTGCTTTCAATGCAGAAGATCCAGGTTTGATCCCTGGGCTAGGAAGATCCTTTGGAGAAGGGAATGGAGACCCACACCAATAATCTTGCCTGGAGAATTCCATGGTCAGAGGAGCCTGATGGGCTACAGTCCATGGAGTCACAAAGAGTTGGACACAACTGAATGACTAACACTTTCTTTTCTTTGCTCTAACCTCAGCAGAATGACTACAACATCACAGTGCAGGATGCCAGGCATGTGGCTGCTCACAACAGGGCCATCTTCTGTGTCCTGCTTCTTCCAGCAGTCATTAATTTTTATCCAGCCTAAACTGGGACCTATAATCTCAAACAGCATCTTGATTAACAGTAGTATATCTCACACGCTAGTAAAGTAATGCTCAAAATTCTCTGAGCCAGGCTTCAGCAATACGTGAACTGTGAACCTCCAAATGTTCAAGCTGGTTTTAGAAAAGGCAGAAGAACCAGAGATCAAATTGCCAACATCTGCTGGATCATCGAAAAAGCAAGAAAGTTCCAGAAAAACACCTATTTCTGCTTTATTGACTATGCCAAAGCCTTTGACTGTATGGATCACAATAAACTGTGGAAAATTCTGAAAGAGACGAGAATACCAGACCACCTTGAGAAACCTGTATGCAGGTCAGGAAGCAACAGTTAGAACTGGACATGGCACAACAGACTGGTTCCAAATAGGAAAAGGAGTATGTCAAGGCTGTATATTGTTACCCTGCTTATTTAACTCACATGCAGAGTACATCATGNTGACTTCACTTTCACTTTTCACTTTCATGCATTGGAGAGGGAAATGGCAACCCACTCCAGTGTTCTTGCCTGAAGAGTTCCAGGGACGGGGAGCCTGGCGGGCTGCCGTCTGTGGGGTCGCACAGAATCGGACATGACTGAAGTGACTTAGCAGCAGCAGCAGCAGCAGTAGTAGTTTCATGATGCTTTCATCATTGTATTGTGATTATATAGGATGTCAGTATTGGAGAAAGCTGAGTGAAGGGTATAAGTGAATTCTTAATCAAAATTAAAAACTCAAATACCAAATTGAAATTAAGAACCAGGAAATACTTAAATAGAGTAGTGCCTAGCATATAGAAAATACTAAGAGATTTACATATATTATCTCAACATAACTCTTGTCATAACTATGTGAGAAGGGTGCCATAATATCTATTTTTTTAGATGAAATTGAGTCCAAAAAAAGGTTAAGTCAATTGCCCAAAGTCACATCTGTCATAAACAATAGCAACAACCATGTATGGAACACCAGTTGTGCACTTTTGTATATACAATATCCCATTTTTAATCATAAAGATAAAATTGAGTCTCAGAGACTTAATGAAGTATCAAGGTCATACAGCTAGTAAGTAGCAGAGCTAAGAAGATTTAAGTGCAGGTTTGTGCTCATTTATTTTAAAAAAAAAATTACTGAGCACTGTTGTATGCCATATAGCGTGTTTGGTAGTGAAAATGAACAAACCGAGGCAGACAAACAAGGAGACTTAGTCCTCAGGGAGCCCCCAAAACTGTGTGCTTCCCATAATTCTAATAATGTAGTGAGGGCTCCTGCTTATGGAACCACAGACTAGAGCCTGTTCTAGCTGGATCAAAGCCCTTTACTCCTCATAACTGGCTTTGTCACAGAGTTCCTGTATCATCCTTCCAGTCTACTGCCTCCCATGGGCTATGTATATATTAAGATTCAAGATGACTTTTCTGAGCCTTGGGGCTCTGTCTTGGCCAATCAGAAAGTGCAAAGTCAGACCATCTGGTGACAGTCTATTTCTAATCCTTTCTTTCTGCCTCCTCCCTAACTATGATAAAAATTGGTTCCTTAACACTGAGTTCTGTGAGCAGCAAAAGCTTTCAGCCTATTTAGTTTTTCCTGAGATTGTTTATTCTAAAATCTCTGGATATGAATGGATGCAACTCTTGGAACAGCCATTGATATGTAATGTACCCTACAACAGAGATTATGCAATCTATATGTGTTACTTAGCAATGAAGTACTAGGCATGGGAATATCCAGTCAGAAGTGGGGAAACCCAGTCCATGAATTACAGATCTCTATATCTTTCCCCCACCCTATTTAAAAAATTGTTAGTTGCTCAGTCCTGTCTGCTTCTTTGTGATCCCATGAATTGTGGCCTGCCAGCATCTTCTGTCCATGAAATTCTCCAGGCAAGAACACTGGGGTGGATAATCATTCCCTTCTTCAGGGGATTTTCCCAACCCAGGGATCGAACCTGGGTCTCCTACATTGCAGGAAGACTGTGCCATCTGAGCCGCCAGAGAAGCCCATTCTTTAGCCCCACTGGACTCTGTAAGTCTCCCCATATGCCATCCAAGTGCAGATCTAGAGAGTGTAATCACCTCTGAGGTTCATGGGTTTTAGCCATCCTTGTGTTGTGTGAGGACCCGTTAAGCCTCCAAAGGTACACTANATTTTTTTTTAATTCAGTCCCTATACTTTTTAATTTATGTATATATTTATTTATTTCTGGTTGCTGCACATGGGTTTTATCTAGTTGCAGAGAACAGGATCTCCTCTCTAGCTGCAGCGTGCAGGCTTCTCCTTGTGGAGGCTTCTCTTGTGGAGCACGTGTCTAGGCGTGCAGGCTTCAGTAGCTGCAGCACATGGACCTAGCAGCTGTGGTGCACAGGTTTAGTTGCTCCGTGGCACGTGGGATCTTCCTGGACCAGGGATTGAACCCGTGTCCTCTGCACTGGCAGGTAGATGTTCACCCACTGTACCATCAGGGAAGTCCCATATTCTTGATCAGGTTCAAAGTACATTCCAAGGTATTTGTGGAATACTACACTATTGATGCAGAAATTTTATCTTTTTCACACTGACAGGTTCAAAGGAAAGAACACTGCATGAGTCCTAGAAGTTAGCATAAGCCTAATAACTCCTCCCTTAACCTCCTTTTTTCCCTTCCTAAACTACATTCACATCTATGCAGCATTTTCGGTGTTATATTTTACATTCTACTTTGTAACATGTACATGTCATATTTGATACTAGTTTGTAAGTTGCTTTCCAAGGTCGAGGCCATTGCAAACTTGATTTTCTACCATCACCCAACACAGAGTTTTAGGACTAATGGTTTATCAGTTGTGTCTTTAGCTTTTTGGTGCAAACCACAAGATGTGCGCTCAGTAATTTGAATTGTCCCTCTAAACTAATCAGTAAGGTAAGTGTCCTTGTTTCTTCTCAAACTTAAAATTGATGGTTAAGATACCAAGGAAGTCAAAGCAGTAGATTATGTTTTAAGTCAAGAAGAAGTTCTTTCATGTCTATAAAGAATCAATACCATTATCCCTTCTGTAAACAATCTCTTAGGTTTTAAATTATTTAAATGTTGGTGTTCTGAGTCATTGTTGTTCACTGGTATTATCTGATGTTCTAATGTGACAGTGAAGCCTGTTAAACCTTACATGTTTGGCTTAATGGCAAGCATGTGAATGGAATGGACTCTAACAATTGACCATTTTTACACTTTAAATGTAATGCAGTGGCAGTGTAGAGCCAACTAAGATCTGATAGCAAGAACAAAATCTTTGTTTCCTTTATTACAATTATTTTTGACCCTGGCCCCTCCTGGGTCCTTGTGAGGGGTGCGATGGTGGGATGGTGTAGTTTGGACATGGGGAGCTCATAACTGGGGTCATGAACTCTCCTCTGAGAGAAGCTACTGCTCTGAGGAGTGTCACATTCGCTCTGCATTTTATTTCCAGTGCCTGGGAGGTGGAAGCTTCCAGGATGCCTTTGGCCACGTCCCCAGTCCTGGAGGACTGAACTTGTCTTTGCGTCTTCAGTAAATCTGTTCCTGGGAAGAGTGACTTGGAAGCAACCGGGTGCCTGGTAAGTTTCTTCTTGAGATTGTTTAACTGATTCACACACACACACACACACAAATAGGTCATGCAGTAAATCACGCTCTTTATCAGAAACGAAACCAGAATGTTAGGCTCTAATCACGCAAAAGAGTGAACTTTGGTTTTGAAAATAGAGAAGTTGTCCATTGATTTCAGTCAATGTTCACAGCNCACACACACACACACACACAAATAGGTCATGCAGTAAATCACGCTCTTTATCAGAAACGAAACCAGAATGTTAGGCTCTAATCACGCAAAAGAGTGAACTTTGGTTTTGAAAATAGAGAAGTTGTCCATTGATTTCAGTCAATGTTCACAGCGGATCCTAAATCAATAAAGCACTGCTTTTCCTTGAAACATTTCTGTCATCATCTCAGTCATCATAAAACCCAGCTCCCACGGGTCTTCCGTCTTGTGCAGGTACTTGGCTAAGAGCTGGACCCTACAACAGATCACCCTGATTTCCTCGTTTTGCACAAGGTGAAATCATGGCACTGAGAGGTTATGTAACAAGCCCCTAGGTTGCACAGCCAGAAGAGCTGCACCCGGGGTTCAGATCTGGCCCTGGATTGATCTTGTCAACTGCAATACAATATTGCCTCTCAGGCAGAAGTGAGGCAGGTAAGCACAGGTATTACAGGTACTGCGACATCGCAGCTGGTGGAGCTAGGACTGTGTCCAGTCTACTCCCAGCCCGAGGTCACCTCCAGCACTTGCTGTGGTTGGAGGTCCCCACCAGCTTCACTCCAGGGTGCTCACGGTCCTCGCTCTGGTCTAGTTCTTTGCCCAGGTGATTGTGGGAAGCTGTTTAACTCCTCCTTGGTCTCAGGTGAGCGAGTGAGTGAGTGAGCATGATGCCTCTGGAGGAGGGCATGACCACCCACTCCAGGATTCTTGCCTGGAGAACCCCACGGACAGAGGAGCCTCAGTTTCCTATTTGCTAGTGTAACAAATGACCACAAACTCAGTGGCTCAAAATAGCACACAAGGACTTCCTGGAGGTCCAGTGGCTAAAACTCTGCACTTCCAATGCAGGGGCCCTGATCCCTGGTCAGGGAACTAGATTTCACGTGCTGCAACTAAGACCCGGCACAGCCGAATAAATAAAAATAAGCAACTATTTAAAAACCCAAACAGCACACATTTCAGTCTTGCAGTTCTGGGATTAGACATCCAGAGTGGATCTCACGGGGCTAAAACCAAGGGCTTGGCAGGGCTGGTTCCTGCTGAGGGTCCTGGAGAATCTGGTCCTTCCCATTCCCCTCCGCTCCGGGCCCCTCTCTCTCCAAAGCCGGGATGTAGCCCCTTCTCTCTGATTTCTCTCCCATGAGGGCCCCTGTGGTCACACTGCTTCTCAGGACAAGCTCACCATCTCACCACCCTTAATGCGATCATGCTGATGCAGTTCTTTCTGCCATTAGGTTCATGCTCACAGGCTCCAGGGATCAGGGCCGGGGTGTGACTCTGCTGATTATAAGGTGTGTAGGAGTGATCGTGATGAGTCGCTTCAGTCATGTCTGACTGTGCGACCCCATGGACTGTAGCCCACCAGGCTCCTCAGTCCCTGGGATTCTCCAGGCAAGAATCCTGGAGTGACCTGCCACGTCTTCCTCCAGGGGATCCTCTCAACCTAGGAATTGAATCTGCATCTCTTATGTCTCCTGCACTGGCAGGCATATTCTTTACCACTGCGCCACCTGGGAAACCCATGTAGGTAACTTCAGTTCAGTTCAGTCGCTCAGTCGTGTCTGACTCTGAGACCCCACGAATCACAGCATGCCAGGCCTCCCTGTCCGTCACCAACTCCTGGAGTTCACCCAAACTCATGTCCATCGAGTCGGTGATGCCATCCAGCCATCTCATCCTCGGTCATCCCCTTCTCCTCCTGCCACCAATCCCTCCCTGCATCAGAGTC
>SJYV01013470.1:361385-460370 GCA_006410875.1 Neotragus pygmaeus | reverse complement strand
TGTGTTATGACCCCATGGACTATATCCTACCAGGCTTCTCCATCCATGGAATTTTCCAGGCAAGAGTACTGGAGTGGGTTGCCATTTCCTTCTCCAGGGGATCTTCCCGATGCAGGGATTGAACCTGGGTCTCCCGCACTGCAGGCAGACGCTTTACCCTCTGAGCCACCAGGGAAGCTCAGGTAAACACACGTTAATGCTGTAGAACAGTTAAATGACCTGACAAGTACATTCTTTAAAGGGTTCAAGCAATCACTCTTAAGGTTAAGTCTGTACATGGAGGAGGATATAGTTAATGCTACTTTAATACCTTCTCAAACCAGTTTAAGTAATTTTCTTTTCATGGGCCATCACCTTTTCCAGACCTCAAGTATTTGAATGGAAATTTTACAGGCTATCAAATCTTTTTGAACAACCCCATTCACCTCCACACTGGCACTTATTAGTGAGTCTCTGCCATTTCTGCTCTTCAACACTTGCAGGGCATATTTTCTGACTTATTCCAAGACCCAGCCTTATTTACATTTACTGCAGTGTTCAGTCTAATTTCAATTTTCCATCTTATTTAATCCAATAGAGTTTTAAAATTCAAGTGTTATTTTTTTTTCCCCTTTAAAAAAATTTCTGTTTCACTGCACTGTGGTCAATACGGCCACATATTGTGTGTGTGCGTGTATGTGTTAGGGAGGGGTGTACTCCTGATCTGGAGCTTTTTATATTAACTTTTTTTTTCTTTCCTTATTTAACTTCTCGATTTTTCTTTTAAAAATGTCTACTTAAAGTGTTGATGGTTTTCTCTCAAATCCTTAGCATTCTAACATCACCTCAGAATTTTTGTACTGTGTTCCAGGAGACATTCTTGACCTTATCTTTCAAATTATTGTTTCTTCAGCCACATCCAGATTAGGCTTTTAACTTAGTTTACTTTGGGTAGCATTTTTTAAATTTCCGAGTAATTTTATGACTCCTCTCTGCTTTTATGGCTATGATGCATTCACAAATATCCTGAAGATAATTAAGTTCTGTTCCCTTTGATCTATCCTGTTCTTGTCTTTCTGCTACTTGAGGCTAACATCATCACCTCCCTCCTTCAGAAACACATAAATTCCAGTTCAAAAACATGGAGCATTTCCTTCAGTTTGGGAAAATAGAAGGGAGTTATGTTGCAAACCGAACAGGGAAGTTTTCTAAAAATACTCAAGTATCCCTTACCTCTAGGGGATAGTTATCCTGTGCTTCACACACACACACACAATACAGACACACGGGTTTCCAGTCATCCTGGGTGTGACTTTACTGTTTGTCTTTATCCTCTGCTCATAGAACTAAGAACCATACTTTCTCTCCATGCTGAGCTCACACATGAATGTTCTTGCTTAAAGAACTATTTTCTCTACTTAACCCAGCGAACCCCTCTGAACAATAGGTGAGGAGGGCAGTAGTTTTAGAGTGACGATAGAGAATGAGGATTTTGTTACTGGCAGCCCTCTAGCTCCCTAATTATACCACCTAGGTACTGATCCGTGGAACTGTTCTTTCAGTTTGGCCAGGTTTGGAAAAAGCCACCCTTACCAGTACAGAGGGTTTCCTAGTGGTGCTAGTGGTAAAGAATCCACTTGCTAATGCAGGAGGTGCAATAGACACGAATAGATCCCTGGATTGGGAAGATCCTCTGGAGTAGAAAACGGCACCCCACTCCAGTATTCTTGCCTGGAAAATTTCATGGGTAGAGGGTTTTGGCAGTCCACAGTCCATGGGGCTGCAGAGTCGGACATAACTGAGCGGCTGAACATACCTGTACAGGAGACTCTCCGATAACTGTTCCAGGATACTGACTTTCTTTTTTCTGCTGCCATTAACATTATTCCGCCTTCACTATTGTCTAGAAATTTAATAACTGGTGATACTCATCTCCATCCTCCAGCACTGTTTATACTTTTCTCTCTCCCTCTCTTTTTTGTTACTAAACCTGGTTCGGCTGCTTGCTGCTTGAAAGCCAATACTAGGGACAAGGGTTTATTGGAAAGGAAAGATTGCTTTATACAAGGAGGCTAACAACCTGGGGAGAAAGTGGACTCAAGTCCAAGAACCAGCTTCAAAGACTGTGCTTGACCATGAAAGTTCTTAAAGGAAGAATCATTTGGGGAGAGTTTCAAAGGTTTTGTTATCATCCACTGTGTGCAGACTTTCTTTTGACTGGTTGGTGAGGTAACAGGGCGGTCTCCAGGAATCTTGTGCTCAGCCTGAAGTTACCATCTTCAACTTGGAAGAGCCTTTGAGTTCCTGCAGAAGCACTCAAAGATATTGTTATAAGTATCCCTTGAGGAGGAAGCAGGACCTTGCCGCTTGTTTCCTTTTTCTTTTTTTAATTGGAGGCTAATTACTTTACAATATTGTAGCGGTTTTTGCCATACATTCACATGAATCAGCCATGGGTGTACATATGTTCCCCATCCTGACCCTCCCTCCCACCTCCCTTCCCATCCCATCCCTCAGGGTCATCCCAGTGCACCAGCCCTGAGCACCCTGTCTCATGCATTGAACCTAGACTGGCGATCTATTTCACATATGATAATATACATGTTTCAATGCTATTTTCTCAAAATCATCCCCTCGCCTTCTCCCACAGAGTCCAAAAGTCTGTTCTTTACATCTTTGTCTCTTTTGCTGCCTCGCATATACTAGCCAGGACATGGAAGCAACCTAGATGTCCATCGACTGACAAACGGATAAGAAAGCTGCGGTACATATGCACAATGGAATATTACTCGGCTATTAAAAAGAATGCATTTGCATCAGTTCTAATGAGGTGGATGAAACTTGAGCCTGTTATACAGAGTGAAGTAAGTCAGAAAGAAAAACACCAATACAGTATATTATCACCTCTTGTTTCTTAACAGCTCCTCCTTTGCTTCTGCACTCCCTGCATCCCTCCCTTACCTGATATTCAACTGTTTGATCTGCCCTTTGGAAGGTTGAGGAGTCTGAATGAAGCCTACTGCCTACAAATAAGAAACAGGACATGGAAAGGGTTTATACCTGAGAGGGCCCCACACGGTCCTGTTCAGCTTGAAACTCCCTTTTCTTTGATACTCCTCAGTCCTTCAGGAATAGAAACAAGGACAAGAATGGGAATGAAATTTTGAATATAGAGGTTAAATATAGTCTCAGCAAGGGGACTGTTTTACCTAGAAAGTTCAAGTTTCTTGCACATTCAGAACTGATGTCAAAAAGAGAGAAACTTTATCATTTAACCTTACTTAACTCATCTACCTAGGGTTCTGTACCCAACTCCAATGAGTGGAGAGGAGATATTCCCTTACCAACAATTTTAACACTGGTGGTCGTCTTACAATTTAACTCAATTCAGACGCTATTTACCTGGAGAGAGCATCAGATTCCACAGGCTAAGTTTCAGTCCCACAAGACGGTACACACCATTCTCCTCCATCCCCACAACACAGACATACCACTTGCAAGCCCAGACTACCACCACAGGAAATTCTAAGGGTTTTAGGAGCTCTGTGCCAGAAACAGACAAAGACTAAATATGTCTCAACATAAATCACAATGTTACACCACCCTTCCCTATCTCTCAAAACTTGTGGTTTGGATTTCCATGCTGTCATTCAACAAAACTTCAGTTTATTTTACATGAACCTTGACAAAAGCTAGGAAATGGGAAAGACTAGAGACCTTTTGGCCTGAAAATATATTTCAAAAGGTAGACAACTAAGTTCATCGGTGTGGCATCTTCCAAAAGGAAGTCTATGCCTTGTTTTAGTCATATGCTTTGCTGAAACCTAATCAAACTTGCCTTTAAGGGAAATGCAATTCTAGGCACACAGGCTGGGTCATGGCAACATCAATAGGACAAAATTAAGCTCCATACATGACATAAGAAAGATTGCTGTCATAAATGGAAGAGCACAAAAGTAGGCTCCATTTCATTTGTACACGGGCAGCTATTATTCCAGGATTAAGGGTACAAGATAACAACCCCAAATGAAAGATGTGGTACTCAAAACTTCTCTTAAGGGAACAATGGGATGATGACAGCTGTAGACATGTGAAGAAGTCCAGGCATGATTCCTTTGTTTCCTTCCAGCTGGGGAAGGATTGAACATAGGACGACTTTAATGCAGAAATTTAGTTTCTCTACCCAAATATAATACAAAATTGTTAACTTTCGCAAAGGAGGCAAATTTTCCTCAATGTTTCCAGCACAAGTTTTCAAAGAATGCAGGCATTTTTAATATCACTTATTTTCAGTTGATATTTCAACTGATCTGAGTTGTCCAAAGGTGGGGAATAGGAAGGAGAGAACCATGACGCAGGGAGTAAGAATCCACAGCTAACCCAATCCCACTTCACTTCATAAAATGTCAGAGCACACAGTGATTTGATTCTATCTACCAGTGCCTTAAGATCCATCTTGGCTTCTACAAGGGCAGTTCATTCAGTCATGATTTATTGGGCACCTGCTGTGTGCTAAACACTATCCTGACTTTGTGGGCTACACTGATCAAGACAGGCCAGGAATCTGTCCTTGGCTTCTATTCACAAATGCAACTTTTTAAAAAATCAGCATTCATTTCCTTAGAGTAGACACAGACAAGAGAGACCCCTAACCTGGCCCTGTTCCTCTGGGTGGCCTGGCTCCGACTCCATCCCAGCCTCACCCCTGCACACTGGGCATGGAGCTAACAAGCCCCATTGAGGCATTATTCCAGGTCCCTGCCCTTAAGAATGGCCTGCTCAAATGAGGAGATCTAGGCTCAGGGTGGCCACAGGACAGCCATCTGCTAAGGTATCTGGACAAAAGTCTGAATGCATGGTTTGGAATTTGTGCATCCATGGCTTTCTGTGGTAGGAGGAACTCACCTTTCCCTGTACCACCTTGTTCCAGCAAAGAGCCCAAGAACTGTGAATTCCAGCCTGGCCTCCCACGTTGTTACAGGTAGGAGGATAGAACATGTTTTAACAGTTTTGATTTGATTGATAACTTTTAGATATTTAGACACCTGGTATGTGAGTCCTGCAAACATGAGGGGAGAGTTAGACCTTCAAAGGTGTGGGAGGCCAGGCTGAGAGGTGACATAACCATTCTTCTCACCCCTGGGTGTTCCCCATACCCCATCCAAGGGCTGCATAGATTGGATGTACTTCAAAAAATCCTTGTTCTCCACACAGTCTACTCCCCACCTCGGTCACCATTTGCAGGGCATAGCCACCTCACCCCTGGGTGTTCCCCATACCCCATCCAAGGGCTGCATAGATTGGATGTACTTCAAAAAATCCTTGTTCTCCACACAATCTACTCCCACCTCGGTCACCATTTGCAGGGCATAGCCACTGCACTCAGCCAGAGATTCCCAGTGTCCCGCGGAGAACTGGCTACAACTGTAGAGCATCTTCCTTGCCAGCTAAGTGTGCTGGGTAAAATTNAAATCCTTGTTCTCCACACAATCTACTCCCACCTCGGTCACCATTTGCAGGGCATAGCCACTGCACTCAGCCAGAGATTCCCAGTGTCCCGCGGAGAACTGGCTACAACTGTAGAGCATCTTCCTTGCCAGCTAAGTGTGCTGGGTAAAATTCAGAGGCGACCCCCAGGCAGGACAAGGCATTCCCTCCCCGCCCACTGCTAAGTGTTATAGTAAATATTTCTGATGTTCTCTTTCTCCATGAAACGCAGCGTTGTATTTAGAGTTGTCAGCCCAGGAAGCAATAGTACAGTGGTGTTAGACCTCAGACTAAAATGAACATACTTTATCCCAGTGGTAGGAATTTTGCCTGGATAGGGATTTTGACCACTTACTAGTCATGTAACTTGGGACAAGTTAGCCCCCTCCGAATTTCCATTTTCTATTTGAAGATGGGAAACAGAAGACTGAATGGGAAGGAATGTAAAAAAAAATCAGGAGACCAACTCATGGTACATGCTCAGTTGTTGAGAGACTTGCCTTAATTATTACCCCACCTTTGTGTGTCTTCAAGCTTATTTCTATCTCTATCTGGCCTTTCTCCTCCCCACTGCACATCCCCCCACACACACACATCTGTGCCCAAGGGCAGCTGGCAGTGTCAGAAGTTTCAGCCCACCTGTAAAATACCATCCTTAACCTGTTTGCTCATCAGTCTTCAATATCTGGAAGAAAATCCTCTAGATTAGAAAAGTGCTGGAGGGTTTGAGGGCCTGATGTATCTGGAATAACAAACACTAATGCAGATGAAACTGAACTTTGCTGAAAGCTCCCACCCCAACAATGAGAAGGTGTCAGGCATGAATGCACTGCATGGCCCCGAGGTACAGACCACAGACTCTGGACACAAGACCAGCAGGGGCTTGGCTTTGTCATTTGCTTGGTGTGTGCATTTGGGCAACTTAATGTCTTCTGACAATCATTTCTTCCTCTGTAAAATGGGACAAAAGTCAAAAGAGATTTAAATGACCTCATTGAACACCTTAGGTCAGTTTGTCGTAGCTAGTGAACTTAAAACTGGTGCTTTTTTTTTATTACAGTGGTAGGAATATTATTGGTAATAATGATAAATTGCACTGTTCATGTGGTAAGAGTTTGAACAGTATGTCATCTAACTGCACAGGCTTCCTCTGCCTATGGAGAGTAAGAGGTAGAAGTGAAGTTAGAAGATGGCCCTTGATCTGGGCCTGGAAGGACACGGATGACTTTGCCAGGTAGCAGGGAAGAAAGTAAGGGCATTTCGGGTGGAGAAGGTCCGATACTGTGACGATGGAAGTGATGATAGCCCAGTATTCTCTGAGTGTGGTAGATGAGGCCAGAGGACAGAGAGGCAGATTTGGAAGGACCCAAGGGTTGGCAGTGCCATGCTAGGAAAGCAGAATAAATTACCCTGTAATATGATGCTTGCTACTATTTTCTCAGATAGAAGCCAGCAATGATACAAACTGAAGGGAAGGCCAAAGTTTCTTATGCAGAACATAAACACTGAGGCAGACTGTGGAAAGCACTTTGTCATGATCAATATTACTGTTGCATGTGACCCACAAAGGACTAACCTCTAAGAAAACAAGTTGTCTTTGGAGCTCTAGGGCTACAGAGAAGCCAAGAAATTCAACAGTTAAATCTTGACTTGGAGAAACTATTCATTTGTGAGACAATACATTTCTCAATTCTTCAAAAAAAAAAAAAAAANGTGAGGCCTGGCTTGCTGTGGGTCATGGGGTCACAAAGAGTCAGACACGACTGAGCGACTGAACTGAACTGATGGGATTTAGAAAGATAGTAATTATGACTCTATATGTGAGACAGCAAAAGAGACACAGAGATAAAGAACAGATTTTTGGACCCTGTGGGAGAAGGTGAGGGTGGGATGATTCGAGAGAATATCACTGAAACATGTATATTACCATATGTGAAATAGATCGCCAGTCCAGGTTTGATGCATGAGATAGGGTGCTCAGGGCTAGTGCAGTGGGATGACCCTGAGGGATGGGATGGGTAGGGAGCTGGGATGAGGGTTCAGGATGGGGGACACATGTACACCCATGGCTGATTCATGTCAATGTATGGCAAAAACCACTACGGTATTGTAAAGTAATTAGCCCCCAGTTAAAATAAATAAATTAATTAAAAAATAAACTGAAGAAAGGATCTGATAAAATCACATCAGAAATTAATGAAATAAAAATGTAAATACAGTAGAGAAATGAAAATAAAGTCTGAAAACTTGAGATAAATAAGATAATAAATATATACTTGGAGTGATTCCAAAAAAGGAGTGAAGAGATAAATCACTAATATCAGGAATGAGAGAGGGGACATTACTATCAATGCTATAGATATTTAAAGAATAATATATAAGGGAGTAGTATGAATGACTTTATGTAAAGAAGTAAACCTTGAAAACATAAGAAGAGAAATTCATTTAAAGGAACAAACTGCCAAAGTCCACGCAAGAATAAATTGATGGCTAAGATGTTTTNACTCTTGAGAGTCCTTTGGACTGCAAGAAGATCCAACCAGTCCATTCTAAAGGAGATCAGTCCTGGGTGTTCATTGGAAAGACTGATGCTGAAGGTGAAACTCCAATACTTTGGCCACCTACTGTGAAGAGTTGACTCATTTGAAAAGACCCTGATGCAGGGAAATATTGAGGGCAGGAGGAGAAGGGGACGACAGAGGATGAGATGGCTGGATGGCATCACCAACTCGATGGACATGGGTTTGGGTGAACTCCAGGAGTTGGTGACGGACAGGGAGGCCTGGTGTGCTGTGATTCATGGGGTCGCAGAGAGTCAGACACGACTGAGGGACTGAACTGAACCAAACTGATAAAGGTTTTAGCATATTTGCTTCATTTCATTTTTTTAAGGAAAAAAATCTTTTGTTGATAATTCTTTTGTTGATTATTCTGTTTTCTCATCTTTAATTTCTACTGTCTACCCATCTTTCTCAGCTACTCAAATCCTCCTTGAAATCATGCCTTCATCTCCATGGCTCATCTTTTGTAATTGGCCAGGATGAAAATATCCCATTCATTTTGTGTATATGCTTATTAATTGTACTCAAGTAAATGTACTTCATTACTTACAAAGTCATTTTGAATAGCTCATATTGAAATTAATCTTTACCATTTTGGTTTCAAATAGAGCCAAACTACATGGTCAAGAACTGTGGTGTTGAAGAAGACTCTTGAGAGTCCCTTGGACTGCAAGGAGATCCAACCAGTCCATTCTGAAGGAGATCAGCCCTGGGATTTCTTTGGAAGGAATGATGCTAAAGCTGAAATTCCATACTTTGGCCATCTCATGTGAAGAGTTGACTCATTGGAAAAGACTTTGATGTTGGGAGGGATTGGGGGCAGGAGGAGAAGGGGATGACTGAGGATGAGATGGCTGGATGGCATCACGGACTCAATGGAGGAGAGTCTGAGTGAACTCCAGGAGTTGGTGATGGACAGGGAGGCCTGGCGTGCTGTGATTCATGGGGTCGCAAAGAGTCGGACACGACTGAGTGACTGAACTGAACTGATATGGTCAAGATTATTTGTTGTTTTTAATTGGTCAGTCGTGTGCAACTGTTTGTGACCCCCATGGGAATGGTAGCCCTCCAGGCTCCTCTGTCTATGGGATTTCCCAGGCAAGAATAAAATGGAGAAGGAAATGGCAACCCACTCCAGTATTCTTGCCTGGAGAATCTTATGGACAGAGGAGCCTGGAGGGTTACAGTCCATGGGGTTGCAAGAGTCGAACACGACTTAATGACTAAACCACCACCAGGCAAGAATATTAGAGCAGGTTGGCATTTTTTTCTCCAGAGGATCTTCCCGACCCAGAGATCAAACCTCTGCCTGGCAGGCAGATTCTTTACCATATGAGCCAACAGGGAAGCCCTGGTCAAGGCTATACATGCTTTAAAAATTCAGAAGAGGGAAGAATGTCTTATGGTTGGCAGCATCAGAGAAGGATGTGAAAGGGAAGTGGAACCATCCATGTGTATTGGGCATGAGTCGCTAGGGAGAGGAACAGCAGGACATGTGCTCTGAGCACACTAAGAGCCAAGTCAACGCGGGGTGAGGCTCAATTACACTTTACACAGACTAAGGCCCCAACTCCAAGCCAGACCCTCTCTGTAAGAGTCAGGTGCAAAAACTCTGCCCACGGAAATCGCATGTCATTTCTTTAACCACTGGCTCATTCACACGCTCACCCCTCTGGTTTGTACATGTTTGGAAAGGAAGGGTGAAAATTCACTTCCCATTTAGTCCCAAGACCTTCAGTAACTCTTGCCCTGAGCTCAATTCTGCCTGTTCTTAGCCTAAGGCTCTGAGTTCCCACCCTGTCCACATGGGAAAGACTCAAGCTTCACAACCCAAAGCAAAGCAGGGAGTGGAGTGGGAAACTGACCAAAGAATGGGTGGTCCTCAAAGGCAGAACCTGCAAAGTGGGGCCCGTCAGAGCTCCGATCAGCCCAACGGGGCCCTGAGCAACAGAACTCATTCACTTCCGTCTCTTCTAAGACATAAGTGGAAGTCCGGGCTCTTCACCCTGCTGATCTTACAGTTCATGTGGAAAAAGCTTCTCACTCTGTAAGTTTAAAGTCAGTAGAGTGATGAAGAGGAAACACCAAAGGTGAGTTGGGAGAGACACATATTATGTGGAATCTAAAAAAATGGTAGAGATGAACCTGTTTGCAGGACAGGAATAGAGAACCAGGTGTAGAGAAGGGATGTGTGGACACAGGGTTGAAGGAGGGCAGAACGAATTGGAAGATTAGTACTGACATACATACACTGCCGTGTGTAAACCAGACAGCTAGTGGGAACCTGTTGTAAAGCACAGGAAACTCGGCTCAGTGCTGTGTGATGACCTAGAGGGGTGGCAATGGGGTAGGGGCGGGAAGGAGGTCCAAGAGGGAGGAGATATGAGTATACATATGGCTGATTCACAGCAGAAACAAAACGTGGTAAAACAATTATACTCCAATTAAAAAAGCAGATGAAAGTCAAAATGAAAGTGAAGTCACTCAGTTGTGTCCGACTCTTTGCGACCCCATGGGCTGTAGCCTACCAGGCTCCTCAGTCCATGGGATTTTCCAGGCAAGAGTGCTGGAGTGGGTTGCCATTTCCTTCTGCAGGAGATCTTCCCGACCCAGGGATTGAACCCGGGTCTCCCGCATTGTAGGCAGACGCTTTACTGTCTGAGCTACCAGGGAAGCCGATGAAAGTCAAAGACACCCTTAAATTTCTACACCATTTACATGCAGATGATAGCATCCCTTTTAAAAAAAAACCAATCCCTTCTCATTACTAATCTATTAAAATGATATTTTCTCTTTGATGCAACATTATTATAAAACTCAATCATGCAAGATTCTCAGCTTTTTTAACTCTCCTAAAAGCAAAGGTCACTAGCTACAGAGTAAATGCCAGATTTTATCTGGCTGTATGAGAACACCGTCTGGTGAGCTGATTTCAGCAAAGGCAGCTGTGCGGAGGTCATTTGTTTGTCCTGGACTTAGCCCTAGTATGGAGCAGCACAAAAGCTACAAAACAGGCTAACTCCTGCTTGACCACAAGGACCTTTGCTCAGAAAGAGCCCACACTGCCTAGACTCACCTTGTCCCTTTTCTCCTCAAGACAGCCTCTCACAGAACCTGCCCTGCCCATATCCCCACCTAGCACAAGCTCAAATCTGCACCAGGTCAAACCTCCTGTAGTTCTAATAAATGACATTAATTACATCCACACGCACTTAGTATACACGTTCCAAATCTGAACTCTCCTTCCTCATTAAAATCTCTGCTTTATCAGCTTCTACAGAAAGTTCAAATGATCTAATTTTTTTTTTCTGGAGTACCACAAAATTATGATTGACATTTATAAGGATACACCTTAGGCAATGCATCAAATGAAGCAGAGATGCCAGTTGACGCATCTAAGATTAAATTATGTTCAGTATGATTTTGAGTACTGTAAACATCATGGTTTATTGGAAATGAGTAATCCTTTCAAGTGGTACTAGTGCTAAAGAACCCGCCGCCAATGTAGGAGACATGAGAGACTTGGGTTCAATCCCTGGGTGGGGAAGATCCCCTGGAGGAAGAAATGGCAAGCCACTCTAGTATTCTTGCCTGGAGAATCCCATGGACAGTGGAACCTGATGGGCTATGACCCATAGGGTCACAAAGAGTCAGACACAACTGAAGCGACTCAGCATAGCACAGTCTTTCCAACCTGCATAATCTGTGTGCATAGAAAAGACATTAGGACATTAGACAAATAATCACTGTTGAGTTACTACGTGCTAATATTATGTTTGCAGTGTGACAGAAGAAAGCTTTAGTAGGAGAAAAAAAAAAAAAAGTCAGCATAAGACTTTGGCATGGTGGTTCTCAAAGTATAGGTTCCAGACCAATCATCTGCGTCACTTGGGAACTCACTGGAACCGCAGTTTCTTGTGCCCCAACTCTGGGGCTGAGGCCAGGTAATCTACCTTCTAGCAACTTCTCCAGGTGATTCTGACATGCACTAATGTCTGAGAATCACAAGACTCAAGGGAAGCTGCAGTAAAGAAGCATCCTCTGATCAGGGCCTTGAAGGTCAAGTGGGCAAATAAGATATCAACAGACCCAAGGAAGGAAGAGAAAGAGCCCAGAGGCAGGAAGGAAATCTTGTGTATTTAGAAACTAGTGGATGGTCTTGTTTGGCTGGAATATGTGGTACAAAAAGGTGAACAGAAGACAATGCTGCAAAAAGCAGATACGTAGCAGGTGAAGAAAGACTACCTACTGGATTCTGCCATCCATGAGCCGAGGAGAGCCTGATGGGAGGGTCTAACAAGACCAAAGATCCCATCAGGAAATACCTTTGGGAGTTATATTTGCTATCACATTATAAAATAACAAAAGATGACAGTGAAGCTAAGAACTTAGACTGATGCCTTATCTCCAAATATTCCTCCGAGGGAAACATCTCCACGGACAATCAAAGGATTCCAACTCATAAATTACAATATCCTTAGCATCTTAATTTTACATTTAGAATTCCTGAACCATTGAACTGCAATAGATCAGCTCAGAAATGACACTCTGCTTCATTTCTCTTTGTAGACTTCACCAGAGATTTTCTTCCCTAACTGATGAAGGCAAGAAATAGAGCAAGTGTCAGCTGTATGAACAGATTACTTATTGTAATGAAAATGAATAACCCTCCAAATTTGCCTAGGGCAAGGAGACTGAACACCACAGTTAAAAGTAATACAAGAGGCTTCCTAGGACAAGGGATAGGTGATTTTAGGAAATGTATTTAAAATCTTAGGTTCTTAAAGGCCACCAGCCCACAGTTCCATTTTGAGCATCCGAGTCTCTGACCATGATCTCTTATTAGTATCTGTGACTCTCAGCATCTTCAACTAGACAGGAAGTTCAACCCACTCATCTGTCACCCGTTCCCCCAATCCACTTTCTCATGTCTTCTCAGTTCTCCTTAGGGCTTAATATTCAAGGTCATTCGTCATAACAATTCCCTTCTATACACCTTTAATGACCACTTTATCAAATTCCCTTGGAAAACTAACTCTGGTAAAATACCAATTTTCTTTTCAAGTCAAGGCTGCACACACAGAGATGCACATGGCTGGGAAAACCCACGTATCCATGCTGGCTGGTCTCGCATGGAGCTCATGACTGTGAACCACAAGCAGATACTTTGAACTGCTCAGCACTCTCTGCAATTCATTAATCATTGACTTTCCCACTCACTGTCTGTTTTTTTAAAGTATTTCTCATATAGTATTTGCTCTTTTCTTATTTTTTTTTAATTTTTAAAAAAAATTTGGCTGTACCACACGGCATGCAGGATCTTAGTTCCCCAACCAAGGAGCAAACCCATGCCTCTTGCACTGTAAATGCACAGCCTTAACCACTGGACTACCAGGCAAGTCCATATTTACCCACTCTCTCATCTGACTATTTTGCCTGTCCTAACCCTCAGCTGAGTGTCTTGCCTCCTACTATGAGCTGAACTGTGCCCTCCAAAAGCTATTCTTGACGTTCTAACCTCTGGAACTTGTGGATGTGACCTCACTTGAAAACAGAGTCTTTGCAAATATAATCAAATTCAAATGAGGTTATTCTGGAAGTCTGGAATGCTGCAGTCCATGGGGTCATGAAGCGTGGGACATGACTGAGTGACTGAACAACAGTTATGGATTAGGTGACCCCTAAACCAATGACTGGTGTTCTAGGAGGGAATTCAAACAGAGACACACATGAGACTATGCCATGTGATAATGAAGGCAGAGTTTGGAGTGCTATGTACAAGCCGAGGCATGCCGAGGATTGCCAGCAACCCCTGAAGCCAGGAAACAAAGAGGTCTGGAGCAGACATCCCCTCAGAACCACTGGAAGGAATCTGACCCTGCTTACACCCAGATTTCAGACTTCTAGCTTCCAGAACTGTGAGAGAATGAATTGCTACTGTTTTAAGCCCCTGTGGTGGTTAATCTTATATATCAACGTGACTGGGCCATGAAGTGACCAAGTATTTGGTCCAACAAGATTCTTGATGTTTCCGTGGAGAGAGGAACATTGAAATCGGTGGACTGAGTGGAACACATTGCTTCCCCAACGTGGATGGGCAGCACCCGATCGGGTGAAGGCCTGATTAGAACAAAAAGGCTGACCCTCCCTGGAGTAAGAGGGAATTCCTCCTGCCTGACGATCTTGGGCTAACGGACCCTCCCTGGAGTAAGAGGGAATTCCTTCTGCCTGACGATCTTGAGCTAAGACATCCAACTTTACCTGTGTTTAAGCAACAAACTAAAACACCAGCTCTTCTTGGGTCTCCAGCCTTTCAGCTTTCAGACTTGAACTTGCAGTCGGCCTTCCCGGTTCTCAGACTGGACTCAGCACTCAGGCTGGAGCTACAACATGGGCTCTTCCGGGTCTCCAGCAGGCTGCCCAAAGGTCTTGGAGCTTTTCAGCCTCCACAATTGTGTGAATCAATTCCTTACAGTAACTCTGTTTCTCTATATACATGCTTTTAGCTCTGGTTCCCTAGGGAACAAGTTTCTAACTTCACTTGGTTCTTGGTACCTTGTTACAGTAGCCCTATGAAGCTGACACACTTCCTCTATCTCTAGAAAGCTGATGCAGAGAGAAGGAAGCATCTCTAAGCATCTGTCCTCTGAGACCCTGCCTTGCCTCCAGTTGCCATAGATACCCACCTACTCTTAGGTGTTGCTCGCTAATCAGTCCACTTGCTCACTGATCCTATCCTCTCCTATCCACTCAGACACATTAGACTCTTTCTTTCCTTATTTCACTTACGTTCTTTCTACAGGATCATTTCTATAAGCAGAAAAAAAATACTGTAGATTTCTCCAGCTTAAAAAAAAAAATCCTCTTTGAACCTACCTCTCCTGGCCCTCCCTGCTCCCAGTGGCTACTTTCCCATTTCTCTCATCCAATCTGAAGAAAAACTGAGCTTTCTAAGTTAGTTTACCCTCTTTTCCAGTTCCCCTCCTTCCACACTCTCTTAAACCCACTCCAATCAGACTTCTGCTGCATCCTTCCTGTGAACTGACTCAACAAATATTTGCTAAACAACAGGCGGGTATTGCTCCATCCATGGGAATATTCTTACCCTTCACATTCCGATTCCTAAAAACCATACCTACCTCATACACAGTACATACATCATAAAACACACAGGATCATAACCCACAAGCAGTATTCTGGAGACAAGTCAATCATTCTCTCCAGATATCTCCATCTTTAGAAGAGAAATGATAAGAGTTGACTCTGAACCCTTCCTGATTTGACTTTCTATGACCACCTTCCATTCATTCCCTGGTGGTCAGCTGTGGTCTACCCGTGCCTGACTCACAGGGAAAACAGTTCCATGATTGGAGACTCCGGGGTGCATATACTTCTTCCCTGAAAAAAAGAGGAGGGAGTAGTAGAGATGCAGATGGATGAAAGGAGAAGGAATAAAGAAAGGAAGAAGAGGAGGGCAGCACCATTCAAAAGACTCTTCTGTTAAAGAGATAATCACTTTTATATCCTTATCCTAGAGCAGAGTCCCTTGGGCTGCAAGGAGATCAAACTCATCAGTCCTAAAGGAAATCAACCCTGAGTATTCATTGGAAGGACTGATGCTGAAGTTCCAATACCTTGGCCACCTGATGTGAAGAGTCGACTCATTGGTAAAGACCCTGATGCTGGGAAAGACTGAAGGCAGGAGGAGAAGGTGGCAACAGAGGACGAGTTGGTTGGACGGCATCACTGACTCAATGGACATGAATTTGAGCAAACCCTGGGAGATAGTGAAGGACCAGGAAGCCTGACATGCTGCAGTTCATGGGGTTGCAAAGAATCAGACACAACTGAGTGACTGAACAACAATCAATCCTAGAATAAGAGATGAGCATATAAAATAACTGCTCCTCAAACCTTTTGGTCTTTAGTAAGCATTCCTTTAAACATTTATGTAAAGTCTATTTTCTTCTACGTTCAAATTCTCTCAATGACAATTACTGGTAACTGCTTCTTAAGCGCTCCTCAGAACAAAGAGAATATATCAAGGGCACACGGGACAAGATTGACCTTCTTCACTTACCCCTAAATCTTGAAAGAACCTGCAAAAGTCCTCTCCATATCTATAAACCCACATGTCCTCGACCTTGATACAGAGCAGCCAGATGTGGCTGGGTAGGTTACTCCTGCACCACAGTAGCCCTCAGCCAAGGGACGGTGGAGGCAGAAATCCACTTGAAGATCATTGATCAAGCACACACCCAGGGAGTGCGACCCAACCCTGCTTCAGACAAATCTGACCTATGGTCTACCTGGGACCATGCACGCTCAGTGAGCACACATCTTCATCCAGTCATTCAAGTGACAGATAAACACGGAGCTGCTGCTCCGCGCGCGCCAGGCATGGTGCTTGGTGCTAGGAACACAAGGGGAAGTAAGAAACCTCAGTTGGTTCTAGTGGACTGCTGACGACACTCCATGGAGCAGAGTCAAGGGGAAGAAACAGGAAAGGCACAGAACCATGGGGACTTAGCCGGACCAGTGTTTCCAAAATGTAGGAGAGCCCCCTGGAGTCCATGAGATGATTTCAGGTAGCACTCAGACACAGCATTACCTAGCGTTCAATCACCTGGAGAGGCAGTTATGCCCACTTCAACTCTCTCTCAAACAATATCAGGGAGAAAGTCTTGGTGTGGTGCCAATGTATCCTGAACATCTTTCTTTCACGCTAATTTTCCTTTTTTAGCCCAAAGGGTACCGGCTCCCAGATCAGAGGCTTCAGAAAGCATTAACACCTCATTAATTTTTCCCACTTTAATTTTTATTGCTCCAAATATTTACGGCAATGCTCTTGGTTCTCCATGTAAAGCAATGACATAAACGTCTTTTAAAATAAATGTATCACCTAAAAAGGTGTGTCAATCTATTGACAATAGAGAGTATATATTTCAGTTAGCACAGTTATGTAAAAACTGCAGGAATGGCATACGGTATCAAAATTCTGTTGATTGTATCATACACATGACAACTGGATGAGGACCAGGCACCAGCCCCAGCTGCAGGAGCAGTAGGTCCGTGTCTGTCGCTCCCATGGCACTCCCAGCGCTTGGCCCACTGCCAGACATCTATCAGATGTCACTAAGCATGGACAAAGGAAAGCAGAGATGCCCACTCATTGTCCAACTCCAGGAGAGATGGGCATGTAGAGAAAACTGAAGGTGAAGTTCCTGTCTGTAGATTGTTTGTATGAAGGGAAACTTGGGGGCCTTTTCCCCACTTCAAGGAGAAAGAGAAAGTGGGGCTCTGTTTGGTGAACCTTTCTATAAGTCATAGATGACTGCTGATGATACTGCATTGAGCAGATGTTTTGCTTCCAATATGGGGTTGCACAGAGTGAGACACGACTGAAGCAACTTAACAGCAGCAGCAGCATTCCCATTAATATCCTAGTCATGCTGACTTTTGTTTGTTTTGCTCGGCATTGTTCTATTTTATTCGAGAATTAATTGTGAACTGGGTTCTTTACAAGCCTCTCTGTTCCCAAGGTGATCCACTAGGCCAGGGACTCTCAATGGAAACCATATCACCTCCAAAGGGGCAAAAACTAGTTTTGGTGGCTAAAAAGAACACTTATTCTTTTTATGTGTAAAGCAAAGATGTGACTATAGTGTGTGTATGCATGCACAGTCCTGTCTGACTCTTTGCAACCCTATGGACTGCAGCCCACCAGGCTCCTTTGTCCATGGGATTATCAGGGCAAGAATGCTGGAGTGGGTTCCTTCTCCACGGGATCTTCCTGACCCAAGGATTGAACCTGCATCTCCTGTGTCTCCCCTTCATTGGTAGGCAGATTCTTTACCACTGAGCCACCTGGGAAGTCCTGGGACTACAGTAGATAAACTATTATAAAGTACAATATACTGAAATTCATTGGGGAGGGTGTAATTAGGGGAAGATGTCTAGAAAGGCTTTTTAGGGAGAAAGAATAAAAAATAGAGTTGAGAAAACCTACTCCACTTTCTCAGGCTCAGCATTTTTGGTAAGTGGTACTGTGGGGCACACCCCGGAGCTGTGGAATGTTGGGCAGTATCCTTCTACCCACTGGATAACTGTTGCATCTCCTAGTTGTCTTCAGACATTGCCAAGTATCTCTTGGGGAGAGGGCAAAACTGCCCCCATTAGAGAACAGCTGGGCTAGAGGAAACTGTCTATAGGTATCAAATGCAGGTAGGCATTTGACCTACCCGCTGACCTAGGCCTCTGAGAAGAGGGCCCTTCCAAAGATGTGAACGTTTTCTCTCCAGAAAATGAAAGGAAAGTCTTGTGCATCTGAGGTCCTCCTCCAGGGCTCATTTGGCACAGTGCGGTCCAGCAGTCCCCACTAAATCACACAAAATATCCACTAGTGACTCTAAGAGATCTTCATCAAAAATAAACGTGAGCCCAACCCATCATACACACCTTGTAACCTAAGGCCTCAAAAGCTTAGGGGTATTTTTCAATCCACTCAGCAAGTTCATTCATGAGCTTATATTTAGACCCTCTTAATACTTCAACCAAAATGAACAGGTTCAGAGCACCCTGCAGTATGTGAATCAGCACTCTTAAATTGGATTAAGATTTTTAAAAGAATTGGTAAATCAAATGAGTAAAATAAATCTCATCAACTAAAGAGCAGGCTTATAAGAGAGAGTGAGGCATTTTATACAGCAGAAAGAGGATTTAGAAGATAAATTCAAAATCCAGTCCCATCTTTTACTAACTCCATGGCTTTGGAAAACCAAAATAATCTCCAAAATTTAAATGCTAAATGTTTTACAATTTAAACCCGAAACAGCATATGTGCTATGCTAACAGCACCGGTGCTAGAACCTAGCAGAATGCCTGACAAGTTACCCAATGAATATTAGCGCTTTTCTTTCCCTGCTTCCTTCCTCCCTCCAACTCATGTGAACACATACTCTTTGTAATTACAAGCATAAAACTAAAGAAAAATTATTAAAACAAAATAGGAGATTAAAAAAACAAAAAAATTTTTAACATGTTGGGACAATTTATATTTTACTATCAATTAAAATGAAGACATCGTTTTTTTTATACACAAGACAGCTCATCAACTGTCAATGAAGTACCTTTTTTAACCTCTCTGCCAAGATTGATGGACTATGCATATGGCAACTGCTGTAACCACTACACTTCACTTGTAAGGTCTACCCCACACTTTCATGTGTGACTTCCCTACAACATGACTAAAGACCAAAAGAGTAACCTTTTGGCATTTCTAGCTCCTTCTTTTGTTCCAGTATATAAGCAGTATGGGGATACACTGCACTAAAGACTCGGGCATTCCCTTTCCGCCACTGATTTTATCTTACAACTCTGAAATTTACTTTGGTACAATAAAAAAGAAATTCTTCACCTCTCACAAATAGGATATTAATTTGCAGGTGATGATTTGAAGAATCTTAGAAACGGACAATAGAACACTAGAGGTTAAAAAGTATATTTTATAGAGGCTATATGAGCAGGTTCCTGATTTCCTGAAATCTATTTTACCACCCATAAACTGGTATTAATAATAAAATAATAATAATACCTCTAATTTACAGAATCACTGTGGGAAATAAATTAAACAATGCATTAAAACACCTAGTTCAGTTTCAGTGTCCTGTATAACGGCATTCAGTAAGTACTTGCTTTTATTACATTGAGGCTTACTATTCTTATTGTTGTTATTGTTCAGTCATGCCCGACTCTTTGTGACTTCATGGACAGCAGCACACCAGGCCTCCCTGTCCATCACCATCTCCCAAAGTTTGCTCAGATTCATGTTCATTGAGTTGGTGATGCCTATTTAATCATCTCACCTGCTGCTGCCCCCTTCCCCTCCTCCTCTCAATCTTTACCAGCATCGGGGTCTTTTCCAACAAGCTGGCTCTTCACACCAGGTAGCCAAAGAACTGGAGCTTCAGCTTTAGCATCAGTCCTTCTAATGAATATTTAAAGTTGGTTTCCTTTAGGATTAACTGGTTTGATCTCTTTGCAGTCCAAGGGACTCTCAACAATAATAATTGTTATTGTTGAAAAACAACCATTCTTATTGTTATTATTTTACAATTCTCTTTTTTATATCTAAAGATAGTAAAGTTCAAAGAGATCAGTTTGCTCATAGTTACACAAGTTATTAGGAACAAAATTAGAATTTAGACTTTCACATCCCACGTCCTTCCACGCTGCTTCCTCAATTGACTATTCATTACATTCAAACTCCATTTAAGAGAAAAGTGGTTATCTTTTACTGCATAACAAATTACTCCAAATTTTAGTGGTTTAAAACAACATCCTTTTTTATTTTTTAATAAATCTCATAATTTGATTGATCAGGAATTTGTGCAGGGTTCAGCGTCTTCTGCTCCACCTGATGCTAAAATGGCTTAGTGATACTCAACTGGTGGACAGGTTGATCAGAAAGGCCTCAGTCACCTGCGTGATGCCTTAGTAAGGATGGCTAGAAGGCTGACTTCAAGTGGGAGAGTTGGCTAGAACTGTTGCATGTGACTTCTCCAGGATGAACTCAAAGTAGTCAGACATCTTACCTGGTGGCTCAGAGTTCCTAAAGAGAGTGTTCAGAAAGTCCTGGGCAGAAGCTGATGGTGGAAAGCTTCTTCTGATCCAGCCTCAAAAGTCTCAGAAAGTCATTTCTGCCACATTCTGTTGGTAAAGTCACTAAAGCCAACTCAGATTCAAAGAGGATGGAATTAGACTCCATCTCCCAATATCCCAATGGAGAAACAGCAGCAAATCTGTAGCCACTGTTGGTCTACCTCACAGGCTCCACGTAAACACAAATGATAATGTTACTGCTCTTGTGAGTCAGGCCTCTGGAGTGTACAAACAAGGGTTTGGTTTTGTTATGTCTCACGTCATGTGTGAATAGGGGGGTGTGTGTGTATGAGAATTTAATTAACATGTAATAAATAGATACAATGCACTTAATAAAATTATATCATAATTTTATTGGAAAATGACCTTTCAGAGTCATTCTTCCAGAAATAAAAACAAGTAAAATTGATGTCAAGTACAATGTGCTCTCCCAGCCAAATTAAACATGGGTTTCACACAATGAAAGGAAAGCCATATGTTATTTTCAAAATGGCCTCCCAAGAGAGCAGGCAATAATGTGAAGAGGCATTGAAGTTGCGAAATGGAAAGACACTGTCAAAGAGGACTTATTACCTCTGAACATAACAAGAATAATCTCCAGTCCCTTGCCTTCAAGCTATGGTCCAGAAAACCTAATGAAAATTCTAAGAGGGAATTAAATTTAATTTGTTGCTCTGGGCTTCAGGAAGACCCACAGCTATTCCAAGGGTATACTGAACTTTCTGAGTTTTCAAAACATAATTTCAAAATGGCTAGTTAATCTCAAGGTCAAAGGAAGTAAAAAAAAAAAAAAAAAGGACACACATGCAAGCTAAGTAATTGAATTAAAGCAACAAAAGACCAAAGATGATTTATTACTAACTCAATCTTTATGATTTAGACATTTTTCTTAAAAAAGAAACCCACACAGAACCTTTCAAAGATATTCTAGAACAAGAGAAAGAGAATGTCATTCTAAAAACTTAGATGAAGTTTTTAGAGGTAGAGCAGAAGAATCACCTAGGTTTCACACATTATTTGCTATAGAAATTTGAAGAAAATTTTAGAAAATCATTTGCAAGTTAAATAGCATATATGATAACATCACTTCTAAGAAGCAAGGAAATTAAAAACTAAAAAGTATGAATTTTGCAATGAAATGAAAATAGGAGTACATTAAATACAGAAATATTTCCAACTCCAATTTAGGATTATAAGGCTTACATTTAATTCTTGGAATGCATATTTACTAAAATCTTGGTTCCTTAAGGACATGAACATAATCAGTAATTTGGTTCATTTTATGATACACATATGTGCTTAGTCGCTCAGTAGTATCCGACTCTTTGAGACCTCATGGACTGTAGCCCACCAGGCTATTCTGTCCCTGGGATTCTCCAGGCAAAATACTAGAGCGGGTTGCTATGCCCTCCTCCAGGGGATCTTTCCCACCCAGGGACCAAACCCAGGTCTATTCTATTCTACACACAGAATATATACCATAAAGTATAATATATATACTACTATTTATGTATAAATATGAGAGTGTGACTGAACACACAAAATAAATGAGTAATAAAGTATAGGATATTGTGCAATAAGAAATATTAGAAAAATGATTATTCATACATATTTTACGAATCTATACATATACATGTATACTTAATGTAAGTAAAGTGAAGTGAAGTGAAGTCGCTCAGTCGTATCTGACTCTTTGCGACCCCATGGACCCCTATCAAAATGTATGTATATATTATACATGTAAATATATACATGGAATCAGCTCAGAATAACAATGCCAATATAAATACTATAACAATATAGTAAAATATATGATTAATAGGAACATTTTAATATATCTTTACAGATTTTTTTTTTGTTCTTTTTGGTTATATCTCACTAGTGATGGACAGAATGATGAAAATATTTTATAATCATTTGAAGTAATTCTTCTCTATGAATTGAATCACCAACTTGATACAGTTACACCTCATTGTTTAAATTTACCTTTAGTTTTTAGAAAATATACATTTTACTCTGCTTTAATCATATCTATAATTATGTAAAATATTTATATAGTTCTACAAACTTTTTCTATATTTAGAAAATTCTAGTTTCTATTCCTAGCTCCTCCACCCTGTCTCTCCTTTCTCTCGAGTAACCTCATTTTTTAGTTCATTTATACAAATAATTTGGTTTTATGTGTTGTACACAGACAACATACACATATATAAACACACATGTAATACATACTATATACACATATATTCATATTTCTTCATTCCTACCTTAAGCAATAGGATACTTCACATAGTCTTCTCCACATTATTATTTTTAGCTTATAAATAGGTACTAGAGATAATTTTTAACTTCTTTTCATAACTAAATCGGGCTTCCCTTTGTGGCTCAGCTGTCAAAGAATCCGCCTGCAATGCAGGAGACCTAGATTCGATCCCTGGGTTGGGAAGATCCCTTGGAGAAAGGAAAAGCTACCCACTCCAGTATTCTGGCCTAGAGAATTCCGTGAACTATATGGGGTCGCAAAGAGTCAGACATGACTGAGTGACTTTAACTTCATAACTGAATGGTACTCAGAGCATGGGTGTTTCATAGTTTATTAATCTGGTCCCCTCCTTATTGATTTTGAGATATCAGGCTCTTGCTAACACAATGTAGTAATGAAACAGCTGATCATTTTTTTTTATTTTCAGCCAGAGCAATATAGAATTTTGATAAAAACAATGAAAAATCCATTCAAGAGGTCATTTATACAGACTGCAAGTGCTTAGAATATAGTTCATCAACATTTCCTTCTTCTCTTAGAAATGCACCAAAAGATACAAACTGAGAAAAGCACCAAAATTAAGAATCCAAGAACAGACAAACAAAAAGATATATGATAAGAATGTGGCACCACTTAACAATAGTAATTAGAAATTATGCTTTAACCTATGTTATGTAATTGTATACTATAAACCAATTTTGTTGTTCAGTCACTAAGTCATATCCGGCTCTTTTCTACCCCATAAGCTGCAGTCTTCCGTGTCCTTCACTATTTCCTGGAGTTTGCTCAAACTCATGTCCACTGAGTCAGCGATGCCATCCAAACATCTCATCTTCTTTCATCCCCTTCTCCTATAAATCATACTTCTTTTTTAAGGTACAAGTGAAACAAATTTGCCACTACACATCATATGAAACATAACTAAAATGATAGAAACAATTCATATTAAATGTGAAATATATTGCCTTGGATGGTAAACAATTACAAGACAGTACCACATTACCGACTCGATGGAAGTGAGTTTGAGTGAACTCCAGGAGATGGTGATGGACAGGGAGCCCTGGCGTGCTGTGATTCATGGGGTCACAAAGAGTTGGACACAACTGAGCAACTGAACTGAACTGAACCATGACAAGGTAAAAATTTTTTATCATAATAGAGTACAGCTAATATAATTCATTTTGCTTTTATTTCTGAGTTTCATAAAGTGGGAAAATGAGGACACCTCTGATGTCTTGTCTACAGCCGAAGCTGTACAATTCTTGGAATCCTTCACATAAAGGAACATTGATATCTATTGAATCGTTTCTCCTTTTATTACTGTTTCACTAGTATTTCAAATTCATTTCCTTCTTTTATATAAAAACAAGAAGACAACTCTGTAAAACTCAATCAACTCAGCATCTAGTATTCTGGCTCAAAATCCAAGGTTATAAAGTGGTGGTAGCACTGAACAGCTAAAATGAAATTTTTTCTGAGTTCTTGGTCCAAATCAAACCAGTGACAAAATCCTGATAGCTTTCAGGTTTAAAATAACAAGAGTCTATAAAATGTTGGCACACTAAGAAAGCAATCTCCACTTTTCAAGCAAACATTTCTTGGCAACTATATGCCCAGATCCTCTTCAAAATATGTTATCATTCCCATGGTATTTCTGCTGCTGATGTTTGTCCCTAAGTCGTGTCCTACTCTTTGTGACCCCCTGGATATAGTCTACCAGGCTCCTCTGTCCATGGGATTTCCCAGGCCAAGACTACTGGAGTAGGTTACCATTTACTTCTCCAGGGGATCCTCCCCACTCAGGGATCAAACCCATGTCTCCTGCTTGGCAGGTGGATTTTTGTACCACTGAAGCCCCTGGGAAGTCTCATTGCAAATACACTAGGAAAATACAAAACATAAGACACATGAGGTTTTTGCCTAAAATTTTCATAATTTATTAGGGAACAATTTATACAGCATATACCTGAGTGCTGAAGAATTTATGCTTTTGAACTGTGGTGTTGGAGAAGATCCTTGAGAGTCCCTTGGGCTGCAAGGAGATCCAACCAATTCATCCTAAAGGAAATCAGTCCTGAATATTCGTTGGAAGGGCTGATGCTGAAGCTGAAGCTCCAATACTTTGGCCACCTGATGCAAAGAACTGACTCACTGGAAAAGACCCTGATCCTGGGAAAGACTGAAGGCAGGAGGTTAAGGGGATGACAGTAGATAAGATGGATGACATCACCGGCTCGATGGACATGAGTTTGAGTAAGCTCCGGGAGTTGGTGATAGACAGGAAAGTCTGGCGTGCTGCAATCCATAGGGTCACAAAGAGTCAGACACAACTGAGCGACTGAACTGACTATGCAGCATAAAGAGCTTTCAGACATTCACAGAGTGTAAGACAATAATCTGTTTCAGCATCTGTCCTTGGCAGCAGTTATATGGTAGCACATGTCAGGGTCTAGTATAGGAGAAGCCAGCAAGGAAGCGATGTTCTCAGACCATCTCTCTGCTCACACTCTCTCCTAGGTAATATTACTCTACCCTGTGGTTTTAAACTCCAGCTGTTTTCCAATAGGGCTTGGTGGTTCAGTGGTAAAGAATCCATGTGTAATGCAGGAGATGCAGATACGTGGATTTGATCCCTGGATCAGGAAGATCTCCTGTAGGAGGAAATGGCAACCTACTCCAGTATTCTTGCCTGGAGAATCCCATGGACAGAAGAGCCTGGTGGGCTAGAGTCCACAGGGTCGCAAAAGAGTTGAACATGACTGAGCGACTAAACAACAACATATTCTGATAACTCTCAATATATGCCTGGACGAGACCTTTCCTCTGTGGTCCACATTTGTATATACACTTGCCTTCTCAGTTTCCTTGGTGTCTGAATACCTCAAAATTAATATGGCCAAAACAGAATACACAGTTCTTCCCCCAAAGAGAAATTTGCCACCATCTCTTTCCTCCCATCTCAGTGAATTTGCCTATTCATTTAAGCTAAAATCTTAGGGGACAATTTCTCTCTTTCTCCAAGAGTCTACTCCTAACTATTGATAATTCTATTGTATCTGTACTCAAAATTGATCTTATATGCAACCCTTGCTCACCATCTCTCTTGAAAAAGCATCATTTCTTCTCCAGACTTAGTACAATAGTCTTATAACTGGCCTCTCTGCCTCCACATTTGTTTGCCACAACCCATTCTCCAAAACAATGCTCTTTCTGCAAGAACAGAAAGAGCTCTCTGTTTAAGATCCACCACAAGCTTCCCATCATTCATGCGATAAAATCCAAACTGCCTGCTACGGCAAATAGGTCTAACTCCTCACTATTTTTCCAACCTCATTGTCGTCTTCTGTCCAGCCCCCTCACAATGTTCTAAACACTGTGACTAAGATTGCTTCCAACCTAAAGTCTTAGCAGGTGTTGTTTCTTCCTTCTACAATATACCTCCCCCAAATATTTATGAGACCACTGTCTTTTTATTATTCAAGTTTCAGAGAAGCCTCCCATCTCTTCCTGAATTAAACCTGGCTCCCACCAAGTATTACATTACCTCATTTCATTTTCCTGATGTTCAGTTCAGTTGCTCAGTTGTATCCGACTCTTTGTGACCCCACAGACTGCAGCACACCAGGCCTCCCTGTCCATCACCAACTCCCAGAGTTTACTCAAACTCATGTCCATCGTATCGGTGATGTCATCCAACCATCTCATCGTCTGCCATCCCCTTCTCCTCCCGCCTTCAGTCTTCCCCAGCATCAGGGTCTTTTCCAATGAGTTAGCTCTTTGCATCAGGTGTTAGGTTATATTACCTCACTGTGTTAATTTACATTTTCATTTTGTTGGTATGCATACTACTATATGTCTCCCGCTATGGGAGCAGCAGTCCCTGGGAAGCAAGAACTCTCTGGCTTTCCATCACAATTGTATTGGTATCTATGTTCTGGTTCCTACAGCAAGGCCTGGCTCATAGAAGGCTTTTAATAAATACACATTTCGGGATTGGCTATAAAACAATGAAATTAATGTTTTCAAAAAAATAAAGACACAGATCATAAAGTATAGCTGAGGTTAATTAGCGTATGCTTCCACAAGGAAGCTTGGGATTTACAAAATCTATAAAACCATCTCCACAACTGAGTTTGAAAGAATCTGCTTAATGTTCCATGGAATATATCCCCTTTAGTTGAAGGGGAAATTTCTAATTTAAAAAATTAATGTGAGAATCATTTAATGAGAATATCATTCCACCAAAGCCAATCAATTCTTACAGTATTCCAACAGTATTTCAGTATTTTGCAAGTCAGAGCTTGCCTGTATAATGAAACACATGTCATAATCAAAGAAATTTAACTTTGCAATCAAATAGCAAAATGTCCCTATATAAAAGGCAGAGGAACCAGAGATCAAATTGCCAGCATCCGCTGGATCATTGAAAAAGCAAGACAGCTCCAGAAAAACATCTATTTCTGCTTTATTGACTATGCCAAAGCCTTTGACTGTNTGTTGTTCCATGTCCAGTTCTAACTGTTGCTTCCTGACTTGCATACAGATTTCTCAAGAGGCAGGTCAGGTGGTCTGGTATTCCCATCTCTTTCCGAATTTTCCAGTTTATTGTGATCCACACAGTCAAAGGCTTTAGCATAGTCAACAAAGCAGAAATAGATGTTTTTATGTAACTCTCTTGCTTTTTCCATGATCCAGTAGATGTTGGCAATTTGATCTCTGATTCCTCTGACTTTTCTTAAATCAGCTTGAACATCAGGAAGTTCACGGTTCAGGAAGCTCACGGTTCCAGGGGTGGTGGCCGAGAGGAGCTACTTTGCGTCCGAGGTCAGGGGTGGCTGGGAGGAGCCACCCCACTCCCGAGGCCAGGGGCATCGGCCAGGAGGAGCAGCCCCATGTCCAAAAAGCGGTGGCTGAGCGGGCGCAGGAGGGCCTAGAAGAGCTATCCCACGTTGAAGGTCAGGAAGGGTGGCAGTGAGGAGATACTCTTTGTCCAAGGTAAGGAGCAGCGGCTGCGCTTTGCTGGAGCAGCCGTGAAGAGATATCCCACACCCAAGGTAAGAGAAACCCAAGTTGTTTGGCATAGCAACCTTAATTAATTATCTCAGCTAGATTTTCTATATAATTTATTGTTCCTTCTATATCAGCACTTGCTACTTCACTTTGTACTTTTTTGTTTTGAAAATGTTGTCTTTCCTTAAACCTTATGAATAAACTTCTGCTAGCTTCAAATTTTTCTCCTGTAGTTTCCTCACCTTCCTCAGCCTTCATCAAATTGAAGAGAATTAGGGCTTTGCTCTGGATTAGGGGTTTTAGCTCAAGGGAATGTTGTAGCAGGTCTGATCTTCTATCCACACAACTAAAACTTTCTCCATATCAGCAATAAGGCTGTCTCATTTTCTGATCATTCATGTTCACTGGAGTAGCACTTTTAATTTCAAGAACTTTTCCTTTTCATTCAAACTTGACTAACCTTTTGGCAAGAGAGACTTAGATTTCAGTCTATTTCAGGTTTTGACATGTCTTCCTCATTAAGCTTAATCATTTCTTCATTTTGATTTAAAGTGAGAAATGTTACTCGTCATTTCACTCAAACACTTAAAGGGCACTGTAGGCTTGTTACTTGGCCTAANGATTTCAGTCTATTTCAGGTTTTGACATGTCTTCCTCATTAAGCTTAATCATTTCTTCATTTTGATTTAAAGTGAGAAATGTTACTCGTCATTTCACTCAAACACTTAAAGGGCACTGTAGGCTTGTTACTTGGCCTAAATTCAATATTATTGTGTGTCAAGGAATAGGAAAGCCCAAAGAGAGAGAGAAATATGGGGGGATAGCCACTCAGAGGAACAGTTCAGTTCAGTTCAGTCGCTCAGTGTCCAACTCTTTGTGACCCCATGGAATGCACCATGCCAGGCTTCCCGGTCGGACACAAACTCCTGGAGCTTACTCAAACTCATGACTACTGAGTCAGTGATCTCATCCAACCATCTCATCCTGTGTCCTCCTCTTCTCTTCCTGCCTTCAATCTTTCTCAGCATCAGGAATTTTTCCAGTGAGTCAGTTCTTTGCATCAGGTGGCTAAAGTATTGGAGTTTCAGCTTCAGTATCAGTCCTTCCAATGAATATTCAGGACTGAATTCATTTAGGATTGACTGGTTGGATCTCCTTGCAGTTCAAGGGACTCTCAAGAGTCTTCTTCAACACCACAATTCCAAAAGCATCAATTCCATGATGCTCAGCTTTCTTCATGGTCCAACTGTCACATCCATACATGACTACTGGAAAAACCATAGAAATGACTAGATGGACCTTTGTCAGCAAAGTAATTCCTCTGTTTTTAAAAATGCTGTCTAGGCTGGCTTTTCTTCATGACTTAATGTATGTTTTATGTGTTTTCACTGTTCCTCTGCCTTGCTGAACAGTATGAAAAGGCAGAGGAACAGTGGAAACATACAAAACATTCATTAAGTTTGCAGTCTTATATATATATATATATATACACACACACACATATATACATACATATGTATATGCATATGTGTGTGTGTATACACACACACATCTGAGTAGAAACCTAGAATTCAAGCTTTGTTTGTTTCCTTTGCCAGTTGAATATATCTATATGGTCATAGCTTGTTATAAAGGAAATAAATGAGTCCTTATGCTCTCCTTGCCTTCATGAGTTGGGCTGGGGTAGAAAGGAATCTAACACTTTCTAAGAAAATATTTTCTTATGCATCTTTCCTCTCATTCCCAGTATGAAGAAAATAGAAAACATTCTAAATTTCTCTGAAATAGCTGCATACAAATTCCACTTCTTTGTCATTCCTTTTACTAACAAGGCAAACAGACTTTTCTATAATAACATTGTCATAATTTATTTCATTTCCAACTACACAGACTTTTTTTGACTAATGTCAACATTGTAGAAGTCTAGGTTCTACCTATAATTTAAATAAATATATACACACATAAACATCCTCAGCTTCATATTATCCTGACATTTGCGTGTGTTTGCATGTAAATATTCTCATTTTGATTTCTTGGTCAAGGTTCTGTATAACCAATCACCTGCCTAATTCCAAATTCAACTTCTGTCATTCTTCCTTCACTGGCTATGCTTCAATTATATTCTTCAATGCCCTTTCTATCATGAGTGCTCGATATATGCTGGTCTCTTTTTCTGGCAAATGCCCCATTTTATTGTCAAAGAATTCCACATTCAGATTTCCAGCATAAATAAAATTTCCCTAAATAAATCACTTGCATGCAATTTTTCTGTAACTTGTCTCTTAGCACCTTATCACAAATAAAAATGTATTTGTTTATTATTATTTCCCTTTTTTCACAATTAGACAGTAAGTCCTGCATCTTTCTATTTAAGAATGATATTCCCAGAATCTGGTTTCCATGTCTTTTGTATTGAGATTAATTTTCCTAGAATCTACCATAATGCCTAATTCTCAACAAGCAATTTTAGAATGGACGATTCTCTTTCTGAACTAGACAAAATAAAATAGTAACTTTTAAATGGAAATTTAGGAGAAGGCCTCTAGATAAAATTTAAAAGAATGATTTTTACTAAGCTGAAGAATATAAATTATTAGATAAATATTCTTGCAAGTCTAGCTTCAAACAGAGACAGTCTAATGTCTATATTTTACAGGCTACTGTCCTGAACACATATGACCTTGATCAGACTAACAAAAACAGATAAATATAGTCTTTGCCCACAAGAACAATGCATATTTTATCCTGGAAATTAGTTTTTCACATATTTGTATAGAATTATTTCCTGAATAATTTAAGTATAAAAAACAAGGTATCCCAAATAATTATCAACTGGCATTTTATCTGTGTTACTAATGTGTTCAGCAGCATAACAATAATCTATAAGGATTATGCATGCCTATTTTTAATCAAAGAATAAAAATAAATTCTAATAATGTCATTTCATTCAGTGAAATACATTTCAGGAACAAAAAATGCTCCAATAACGCAATGCATTAATTTTCTATTGAGGTAGCTAAGAGACTTAGAAATCAAACATTACATTTTATCTTCCTGTTAAAAGCCAAATCATTGCAAGGCAACCCAATCATTTCTGTTTCTCTAAAGAGGAAACTTGACTCCTGAGATAGTCCTGCTGACTGTTTCTCAGGCTAACATTTTTACTTTGCTTTTATTGTTATTAAAATTTAAGTTTCATATGTGCAGTATTTGGTCTTTAGAGTTTTAAATTATTTTCAGGTACCAAAATTCTTCTCCCCTCCTTAATGATTACCAATTATATATTCCCATGGGTTGTATGGTTTTATCATCTCTGCTTCTAATTTTATCCTTTCACATCCTGAAGGGATGATTTTGTGTGTTCCTTTACTTGCTTATAAAACCTAACAGACATCTTGGTACTGAACACAAGTAATCTCCTTCCTTACAGGAAATTTCTCTTCAGTAACTACCATCACTAGAGCCCTTCACCAAACACCCTACACAGAAAAATCTCTTGACCTTTTCACATTTCTACCTTTATTTGGCAAACTGTGATCTATTCATGCAAAGATGGAACGCCATCAGGTCTAAGAGTTTTATTCCAGGATCCTAAAATTTTATTTGAAATAGCGTCTTTATAAGTTCTTGAATTCAAGTCAAAGAAATTCATGATTCATACTGTTTCTATTTAAAAGCATGTAGGAGTTTATACAAACTATTTTTGAAAGGAGGTTAAAATATCTTCAGCTCAAGAGAACTTGTTGTCCATTTCCTCTATCGGCACTGTTGTAGTAATGATAGCCCAAATGGGAATGAACATCATTAGCCTAAACTGGTCCAGCTCTATGGACAGTGGCCTAACAAGAAATGATGTTTCCTCAAGCAAAAATGGCAGAAAAGGCAATCTGACTTTTTGCTCTTTCAAAATGTTCCAAGATGATCCAGCATCCTATCTTTTCTCTCACTTTGCAATTGCAACTTCCTTGTTATTTTATTCCTCAAGCAGAGTAAACAGTGTAATTGGAATAGGCTACCTTTCTAATATTTTAATTCATTTTAAAATTCCATAGCAACAAAGGCCATACAACCATGGTAAGAATGTTATTTTAATTTGGTAAAAGATCTATAATTTTCTATTAGTCCATAAGAGAATATTTTGTCTATCAAAGTTATACCTGAGAAATAGGAAACTTTTATAGTAATACACCTATGACTTTACAATATTTTTCTTGGCATTTAAATGTATTTTCTGACCTAAAAACTTTTATTAAACATTACACTATTCACCTGATCAGTGTACCTTTAGATCTATAGAAAATCTTATCCTAGGTGAATGATGATTCTAAGTTTATACTCTGTAATTTACTAAATACTTTGAACTAAAAAAATTCAGCCTCTCCAATCATGATACAAGAAGACTCAAAGTACAGATGCCAAGGCACAGTTACTGTACAAGGAAGCTATTGCTCAGAATCTAACTTTCTGTCACAAATAATGTAAGGCTCCTGGTTCTCCCTGTCTATAATTTCCACAGTTTACTAGAGCATTCCTTCATAGTAATATCACAAAAATCATGTGACCTCTAATCCATAATAAGCCACTAGACCTCATCTGAGAATAAAATATAAGGAAACATTAACCTAATCCATTTTCTATTGAACAATATGGGAAGTATTGTAATCATTGCTTACTATATAAGGATTTAATTTCCATGCTCTACTTGGACTTCTGAAAGATTGATTACAGTGGGAATGCAGAATTTGCCGAACTTACACACTTCCTTATGTCAGTAACCAAAGGTTTGATCATATTCCGTCATAAATACTCCCCAATCTCAACAGCATAAAACAAAAATGTATTTCTCCCCTTTATGTTTTGTGTCTACTAAAATTCAGTGATGGGTGGAGGATGGGCAGTTTCTTAATCATCCATCCTTGAACAAAACTGATAGAGAAGCCTCCAGGAATGTTGTTGAATGCCATTCCAGGAGAAATGTTATTCCAGAGGTCTTTAGTTTAAGTAAATTCCTGACACGAGAATGTCATGCATCACTTATGCTTATGTAAAAATCATGGCTAGAACAACTCAATTGTTCCCACTCAAGGACAAGCAGGTCCAAAAATTAAATCCTTACATTTTCCCTAAAAGGGAAAAGAGATATCTGATAAACAGTAACTACTATAGTTCTCCTCCCTGGCTATCCAAAGATCCACTTACACTCCTTCCCACACTCAAAATGTGTTACCCTTCCCTCACTTTTCAAGGAATCATCCAATTCCTGAATCAAGCCAGAGTCAAGGAAGTAGGGGAGATATATGCCAGTTTCTACATGAATTCTGGGTATCATATCCAGAAGATTGTCAAAGGTTGTTGAGATTTTATGTCACAAAAAGTCCTAAAAAATCTTAATCCGATTTATGTGGGTTTTTCTTTTTTGGTCCTTTCCATAAGCTTAGCCAACTTCATACTAGAATAGCTTCTACTCAGTTTAATGTGGTAATAATTTTGCAAACTACTTTTCTTTATTTTTTTGGAGACATACATCTCTAGAACTCGAAAAAAAATATTCTGGCACATGGGGCTTATCAATTTTTAGAAGGAAAGCCATAATTCCTTCCCCTGAAAGAATTACCTGGACATTACCTCACACAATTAAGAGGACGTAGTAATGAGAATATGAGTGTTAATCTCTTCAAGAAAATTAGAGACACCAAGGGAATATTTCATGCAAAGATGGGCTTGATAAAGGACAGAAATGGTATGGACCGAACAGAAGCAGAAGATATTAAGAAGAGGTGGCAAGAATACACAGAATAACTATACAAAAAAGATCTTCATGACCAAGATAATCACGATGGTGTGATCACTCACCTAGAGCCAGACATCCTGGAATGTGAAGTCAAGTGGGCCTTAGAAAGCATCACTATGAACAAGGCAGGTGGATGTGATGGAATTCCAGTGGAGCTATTTCAAATCCTGAAAGATGATGCTGTGAAAGTGTTGCACTCAATATGCCAGCAAATTTGGAAAACTCAGCAGTGGCCACAGGACTGGAAAAACTCAGTTTTCTTTCCAATCCCAAAGAAAGGCAATGCAAAAGAATGCTCAAACTACCATACAACTGCACTCATCTTACACTCTAGTGAAGTAATGCTCAAAATTCTCCAGGCTTCAGCAATATGTGTATCGTGAACTTCCAGATGTTCAAGGTGATTTTAGAAAAGGCAGAGGAACCAGTGATCAAATTGCCAACATCCACTGGCTCATCATAAAAGCAAGAGAGTTCCAGAAAAACACCTATTTCTGCATTATTGACTATTCCAAAGCCTTTGACTGTGTGGATCACAATAACCTGTGGAAAATTCTGAAAGAGTTGGGAATACCAGACCACCTATATGAGAAACCTATATTCAGGTCAAGAAGCAAGAGTTAGAACTGGACATGGAACAACATACTGGTTCCAAACAGGAAAAAGAGTACCTCAAGGCTGTATATTATCACCCTGCTTATTTAACTTCTATGCAGAGAACATCATGAGAAATGCTGGGCTGGAAGAAGCACAAGCTGGAATCGAGATTGCTGGGAGAAATATCAATAACCTCAGATATGCAGATGACACCACCCTTATGGCAGAAAGTGAAGAGGAACTAAAAAGCCTCTTACTGAAACTGAAAGAGGAGAGTGAAAAAGTTGGCTTAAGTTCAACATTCAGAAAACGAAGATCATGACATCTGGTCACATAACTTCATGGGGAATAGATGGGGAACCAGTGGAAACAGTGTCAGATTTTATTTTGAGGGGCTCCAAAATCACCGTAGATGGTGACTGCAGCCATGAAATTAGAAGACACTTACTCCTTGGAAGGAAAGTTATGACCAACCTAGACAGCATATTGAAAAGTAGAGACATTACTTTGCCAACAAAGGTCCATCTAGTCCAGGCTATGGTTTTTCCTGTGGTTATGTATGGATGTGAGAGTTGGACTGTGAAGAAGGCTGAGCACCGAAGAATTGATGCTTTTGAACTGTGGTGTTGAAGAAGACTCTTGAGAGTCCCTTGGACTGCAAGGAGATCCAACCGGTCCATTTTGAAGGAGGTCAACCTTGGGATTTCTTTGGAAGGAATGATGCTAAAGTTGAAACTCCAGTACTTTGGCCACCTCATGTGAAGAGTTGATTCATTGGAAAAGACTTTGATATGGGAGGGATTGTGGGCAGGAAGAGAAGGGGACTACAGATGATGAGATGGCTGGATGGCATCACTGACTCGATGGACGTGAGTCTCAGTGAACTCCGGGGAGTTAGTGATTGGCAGGGAGGCCTGGTGTGCTGCAATTCATGGGGTTGCAAAGAGTTGGACACGACTGAGCGACTGAACTGATTTGAACTGATGACTAGTGATCTCAATCATGCAAACGGGTAAGTTCTAAGTAGACTTTGTTGCTCAAAACCTTTTCCATTTTATATTTTACACATTGGAGATGAGAGCAGTCATCTCCTCTAACTCAGCCACCAAATCTCTGAACCCTCTATTTCTTTTCATTTTTCTTTGTAACAACAACCAATTATTTCATGTTTGTCCCTTCCTAGTAGTACTTTGTAAATATAGCCAATAGCAATGAGCGAAGGCTACTAGCCTTCTATTTTCTAACCTCTTATTTTAGAACATAATGCCTTAAGCACATTATTTCTTTTTAACACCATTTCATGCAACATGTTTACCAAATGTTTTGCCACTGCATTGAAAATCACATTCTCCAATCCTCTAATTATAGCTTTCCCCCTGCTTACCACACCGTCTATAATTGATGCTATTACAGCAGCTTTACCCTGTCTCAGTACCAATCTCTGTATCATAAGGATCGACTGAATCATCCTATGTGTTCAGTCACTTTGGTTGTGTCTGACTCTTTGCGATCCTATGGACCTTAGCCTGCCAGGCTCCTTTGTCCATGGGATTTCCCAGGTAAGAATACTGGAATGAGTTGCCATGCCCTCCTCCAGAGGATCTTCCTGACCCAGGGATCTAACTCGTTTCTCTTACATCTCCTACATTAGCAGGCAGGTTCTTTACCACTAGAGTTGGATACNTGATGGACGTGAGTCTGAGTGAACCCTGGGAGTTGGTGATGAACAGGGAGGCCTGGTGTGCTGCGATTTATGGGGTCTCAAAGAGTCGGACACGACTGAGTGACTCAACTGAACTGATGTTTACATACACACACACTCAAATATAATTTCCATCATCAACACTTTTAGGAAGCCAACTTGAATCCCATGCCTACTTGACCTCATTCCGGCAGGAAGCACAGATCCCACCACAAGGAGGAACTTGGAGAAGGGAATTTGATTTATTTGCAAATCTACTGAATTGAGTGGTAACTCCACTGCTTCATTCTCTCAACTCATGCTGGGTCCAGTGCAAAGAGAGGCCCTGGCCAGGTATGAAACTATCAATATTATAACTTCTTCTTAAGTAAGCAAAATAGCCTGCCCCTCCCTTCTTTACTGGGGCCAACCTAGTGAAGACATACAGAGAGCTATTCCCAGGAAGTATATCACAAAGCTTTATTTTTTTCCCTTTTATCAAACAGGCTCTGAGAAAAGAGCAGATGGCTGAACTAACATCAGCATGGGCTTTGTACATACAGATGGTACAAAGGCACTCTACCCTGTCTGAAGCCTTATAACTGGTGAGTGTTAACTGGTGAGAAGCTAGTCCTCTGTAAATTGTATATTTCTTTTCTATTATTATTAATTAATTTTTACTGTAGTATGGTGGCTCGGATGGTAAAGAATCTGCCTGCAATGCAGGAGACCCTGGTTTGATTCCTGAGTTGGGAAGATCCCCTGGAGAAGGGGTAGGCTATCCACTCCAGTGTTCTTGGGCTTCTCTGGTGGCTCAGACGGTAAAGAAAATTCTGCCTCCAAAGCAGGAGATCGGGTTCAATCCCTGGGTTGGGAAGATCCCCTGAAGGAGGGCATGGCAACCTACTTGAGTTTTCTTGCCTGGAGAATCCCCACACACAGAGGAACCTGACAGGCGACAGTCTAAGGAGTCGCAAAAGGTCAGATGACTGAAGCAACTTAGCACACACACACACAATGATAAATCATACTCCTGTCTGCTTCAGTAGCAGTTTTCCTGACGCTGAGGATGATATATTTTTCCTGTCTTAAGCAGCCAAAGCCACATTACTGCAGCTCCTTACTACAGTAGCTTTAGGCCTGTGCTTCCTCTCGCCACCTGCCATTATGTAAAGAGACCCAGAAAGGAAGCTGGCAGTTAAATGATTTGTATCTTCACTCACAGAGAGCACCCTGATAATTTCAGGGAACAATCATCAAATGTTTCTTTAAAAGTGCACCTAATCCCTAAAGAAAAACTACCTATTAACTTGACTGTCTGGAAGCAGAGAAAACACGTGTAAAGACGATGAGGGTCTTATCACCACTCTGCAAAAAGTCCTCATTACCAAGAAGTCTTAGAGAACTGACGAAGCCATGAATCCAAAGCAGGCACCAATTTGGCTTTTAGTCACTTCTCTCTCTGAACCTCAAAGTGGAATTTTTCTTAGAATTCAAGTCAATTACCTTGATAACATGATTATAACATCTACACCAACACCATGTCTGCTCTGAGTTATTAATGCCTTCTTACTTTTCTACTCCTGTGAAAAATGAATGAGGTGTTTGCCATGAACTCAAAACTTCCAGAGGCAGAAGGATGGGATGGCCAATTGACCGAAGAGGGTTTCAGGTTGCCTGTTCTACTAAAGGAACGTAAGGTATCTACATACTCTATCTCACCTGGCTCAGGTAAGGTATAAAAAATAATGTACTTTTGCATCTATAACATCAGCGGATCTTTCCATAAATGTCACCTGGCCATCAACTATTATTACATGTTAAGTGCTATTGACAAAGTACATAAAGTAGTATTCCAGAAGTAGTCCTTTTTTTTTTGTTTGAAAGTAAAATGGTTTCTTGTTACAGTTTTGTTACTATAGTAGGATTTCATCTCACTGCCTATGAATTCCATCCATTTACCGTCCAAGCTCAAATGGTAACAAGTGCAAGGTTACAATTAATGGCCTTCATTTCAGTCACAAGAACAAAAGCTTATAAACTCTTTTTGGATTTCAGACTTCTTTGAAAATCTAAGTAAAACTTTGGATCCTGTCCCCAGAAAAATGACAAAATCCAAATCTAGAAAACCATTTCAGAGGTTTGTTGATTATCCATCTATAGACTCCATGCACAGAGCCCATTCTACATCAGCATCCTTTGGGATGCTAGTTACAATAGATTTCTGAGTAGGAGAAAGGCATCTCCATTTTTAATGAAAGCCCCTGGTGATTCTAATACTTCAGAATCACTGTCTTCGAGGATGACAGACTTGAGGTTGATAGAACGAGGTGAAAATTTTCTGATACAGAAGGTGGAGTCACAGGTAGTGGAATGGGTTTGTAGCTTTCTACAGAATTAGTCTTATTATAATCACATCTGTCACTCGGAGAGGGAAAGGAAATCCTAAGTCTAAGATATATGAATATGAGAAACAAATCATATAACCACAAATGCTTTCTATGCCAGAGACATTATGCTATATACTACTAAAATTTAGTACTTCTAGTGAAGGGTTCTTACTTTGAAGTGGTTAACATGTTAACATTCAGTGGATGTAAATGTGAGCAGTGAAAATGAAGGAGCCTGCACACAGGTGAACCCTAATCACAATTTACACATGAATGGACATACCCAGTTCCCCAAGTATCCCACCCAGCACTCACATCTCTTCTCCTTGCCAAGCATGTGAACAGCGCCTTGTCAACCCAGACACTCAACACATCCCCTTTGAATTTAATATGTCTCTGATAACAACTCCATTCCAAATCCAACCATGTGCCAAATAACAGACTGTACTGAGGCCCATTACAGCTGAAAATTTGACAAACTGTGTTCTTCTCTTAATTCTGAAAGAGCCCTGATCAATACCCACTTGCCTATTCTCAATCCCTTCTAAGATGATGAACTTTACAGTGGTCAGAAGAGGTCAAGTCTACGTATTTGCTGCATGTTACCCAAGCTGCAAGTTTGGGATGGAGTATAATTTACACAGAGGGTAAATTACTAGAGAGGAATGAGAGCAACTTACAAATGAACAGGGAACACATGTTTATCCACTCCAGTATGACCAGACATGCACTAAGTTAATGATTTGTTATATAGATAAATGATCTTTGGGGCGATCATGGACCTCTTGAAGAATCAGATAAACTGGGTTTATGCTAAGGAGTTCTCTGATACCTAGAAACCCATTGATGCCCACCCTTTTGATTTAACAGCATTTGAAAAGTTCATCCATGACAGTTCTGACAGCAATACAGAGGGGAGAGAGGGCCATGGGGAGAGAGGCTACATAAATTTTGATCCTGTGATACAACAGAAAGAACATGAGATCTGGACTCAAATAACCCTGCGTTGAGATTTGACACCATAGCTTTATAACCACAGAATAACTAGGACTGCTCTGAGGATCAAGGGAATTCATCATTATGGATGTTCTTTGGCTAGCAAATCCAGATAGATGTCACTTTAATGAAACAAGTATGATACATTTGTTTTATTATATAGGAGCCTAGGTGTTAATATCATTTAGGTCATGTTTGTGGTATGAAACTTCCCAGATTGCAATCAGAAGTTTCTCTAAAGTTGCCTTGGTATTTAAGTTAAGACCCTTTGAACACAAATNAATGAAACAAGTATGATACATTTGTTTTATTATATAGGAGCCTAGGTGTTAATATCATTTAGGTCATGTTTGTGGTATGAAACTTCCCAGATTGCAATCAGAAGTTTCTCTAAAGTTGCCTTGGTATTTAAGTTAAGACCCTTTGAACACAAATAAGAAAAACCTGACTATTCTAGTTCTATCCCAAAGCAAAAAGAAGAAATTAATCTTTTTTAATGTAAATGGAATAGCAGTTGTTTAAATTTCTTTTTAAGAGAAGGCCAACATCATCATTCATAAAAAGTAGCTAACATACACATCATGAAATTACATCACAAACATTTATACTGCAAGCCACACACACACACATCATCACACATACACACTATACATACACACATGTCTATTTTATATCAGTCTGTGTGTATGTATATGAATCATTATATAATCTTGATTTACTTTTCATTTCCTAAACTTTGCCTGGCAATAACTGACTTTCTTTCATCTACCAATTAAAATCTACTCCAAATTCATGTCTTCTACAGATTAACATGCTTTTCAAAAAAGAACACATAATCTGGTGACAGGATGGGGGTGGTGGTAGTGGTGGAGAGATTTTGCTCAATGACAGATTAAAACAAATCATTATTTTCTCAAACTGTTTTACCAGAAATAAATTATATTCAATCCTTAAAAGATACACTTTCTTTGCACTATATCAGGAAAATTTAGTTACAAGATCAGCAATTGCAAGCCCAGGATTTTGTAAGGTAAATGCCACCATTTCGAATCCCAAAGTCAATTCACAGTAGCGACTTAAGAGATGCAAAAGGCCTGGCAAGAGTATTTATTTCCTCCAAGAATCCTCTGCAAGCAAACTGTCCATTCAGCAATTCTGCAGGCCACTGTTTCACCATGCGACAGGCCCACTTATTCACAAACAAATCATTAACATTCTTGACATAAATCCATAGTGGACCACTAATCCCAGCTATGATAATGTTTTAGTACATTTGCTCTGCCCATTATGAATGGCAGTGTTGTTTCCCAGAACCCATCCTTGACAAATAAGAGACAAATTATGCTCCGTGAGAAAACTTGGAGAATGAACGGCTTACACACCAATTACTGTCTCATTATCAGGCTGATGCGGAAATAAATCCTCTGTGCTTTGGATGAAATGCAGATTTTTCTCACTCAGACCAAATATACAAGTACATACAAAACTACTTGTTAAAGTGATTTTTATTGCTCAGATTCCTCTGTAAGCCACACTCTGGGGACATTCCTCATGAAAACAAATTAAAAATTATTGCCTACAGAAATAAATATTGCTAACAAGTGATTACTTGCATAACGACCAATACCAAGATCTTAACAACTCTAAAAAGAGATGACAAATATGGCCTTTTAGCATTTCAGTGTTTATCATATTCTGCCTAAGAGTCATCAGGAAAGCAATATAAGTAATAGAGAAACAATAATCAGGGCAAAATACAAGTATTTCAGTTAAATAGACTTTGCATCCTGACAAGTCTCTTAAATCCAGTTCTCCCAGCAAAACTTAAACAATAAACCTCTTTATGATCAAAAAGCACTGTATACACACTCATACATAAGAAGCACTCTGCTGTATGTTTTTATGTTCCAAGGTAAATGGATCCAATTCTAGAACTTTACCTCTAACACTGTAAGTTTAATAAATACACTGACAGCTCTACAAAAGCAACCAAATCAAACATCTCATTTTCCATATCAGTACCATTAGTTCAACCTACAAACCATCTCCAGGGTTTAACCCCAGGCTTCTGCTCTGTCAACCATCACTTCTCACATTTGTGGTGACAGACGACAAGCCTGTTTATTTCTCTGTAAAGTATCTGGTTTTCAGCAACTGTTCAGTATTTCTCAAACTTTATGTGCACAGGCATTCCTGGGGATCTTGTTAAAACACAGATGCTGAGTCAACACGTGTGCGGTGGTGCCTGATAACATTCTGGCTTTCTATCGAGCTCCCAGGTGGCAGCTTGGCCCATCTCTTTGGTACTCAAGGATGCTCTGCATCCTTGGCCCATCCTTTGAGAAGCAAGGTGGAAGATGACCACATTTCGATAAAGACTTGAGAGATCAACAGCTTGGTTCCCCTTAGACATGAAATGGAAACACTTCTATTTAATTTTGCTTTTCCTATTCCCACTGTAAGTATTGACTTAATAAACAGAAACATTTAAATCATGTTTTACATCATTCAATTTAGAGTAAGATTTAAAGGGCAGAAACACCTGTATGGCATTGGTATGAGGTCATCCTACTGATGACCTGATTTTTAATTTTATTCTACTCTGCCATTAAACAAAAGCATGGGGGCAGAAATGTGGCACTGAACTTCCCTTAGTCTCAGTATCCTGATCTGCAAAGCACTACTAATATACACACACTATCATGTGTAAAATAGATAACTAGAGGGAAGTTGCTGTGTAACACAGGGAGCCCAGCCTGACTCTTTGTGATGACCTAGAAGGGTGGAATGGGAGCTGGGAGGGAGGCTCGAGAGAGAGGGAAGATCTATGTATATGTGTATATATATATGTGTGTGTGTGTGTGTGTGTGTGTAATAATTATAACTGATTTACATTGTTAAATGGCAGAAACCAAAATAATATTGTAAAACAATTATCTTCCAATTAAAAAAAAATTTTAATGTGAATGAAAAATACTCACCTTGCAGGGTGAGCAAAGGTGAAATAAAAACACATGAACACTGCATTAGCACAGGAGATGCTCAACAATGAGTTTCTTTTTTTCTTTTTTGTGCTGTCTTTGACTATTATTAAACCTTATTAAACCTATCAAACAGTCGGTGAACCCTAGCTCCAGCAGATGCATTCAATCTAGAGTAAAAGGTGCAGCCAGGTTTGGACCTGGATCTGCGATTGATGTGCTGTGCATCCTTAGGCAAATCACTTCACCCAGCGGTTCTCAGATGTGGACTGTCAGACCTGCACCAACCTGGCCGTATAATAATCACTGATAAAAATTCAGAGTTCTCTGCCTCCTCCCAGCTAGGCAGAGTTGTTTTCGTGCAAGTCTGAGATAAAATCTTGGATTCTGTATTATTCAGTACTTCTGTAGTGATCCCGATCTGTAACTGTCTTCAATCTTTAGAGCCCCAGATGCCTTGATTACCATGGCTGACCACCTATCACCAGGTTCTTAAAACAGGGCTTACTCAGGAGACAGTAAGCTGCTACGGCTGTGACTGTGTTGTTATCACTACCTTCATCTATATGCTCAGAAGAGGAACTCACAGGAACCCCCCTCGCCTGTCTGAAAGCATCCCCACTTCACAGCTCTAGCTGCACCTGCATCAGAGGCAATTGCAAGCTTCAGTTCCTGATGTTTTCCTTTTAAATCCCAACGCCAGCTGGGTTGTGATGGAGACGGCTTCCTTGAGTCGTCCTGCTCATGAGTTCAGTGCGCGAGCCCGGCCAGGTGTCCTTGGACTCTGGCTTTCTCTACCACTGCTTTGCAAAGTAGAAAGACAAGCACCCCATCACTACCCAGTCCCTCGCCTCTCTAGAGCAGGGTCTCACAACGAGACTCCAGTTCCGACGGGGAGGTTTTCTCTCGGCTCACTGCCATGTCTCTTCTCTTTTACCACTCCCCACCTGTGCCTATAACTGATCCTGGTAACAACTGTCACAAGAAGAAACATTTATTTCTCCACACTAGTTTTAGAGGGTGAAGATCCCATTTCCTATTGCAAATCTTAAATAGACTAGACCAGGGCTTATAAAACACATGTATGCAGAATGCAGCTCAGTGTTCATGCAGAGACGCAGAAGAGTTTTCCTTGTGCTTTTCCATAATCATAGAATGCATTCCCTTCACTGTNTTTTTCTAAAATATTTCTTCCTTTTTTATTTTATTTTAATATTTATTTTATTTATTCACTTATTTGGCCATGTCAGGTCCCAGCTGCAGAACATGGGATTCTCAATCCTCATCATGGTCCGTGAGACCCTCCAGTTGCAGCATGTCTGGGATCCAGCTCCCTGACCGGGGACTGAACTCAGACCCCCTGCAGTGAGAGCATAGAGCCCCAGCATAGACCACCAGGGAAGTCTCCTGACACGTGCCTCTTACAAGCAAAGACTCTAAAGAAGCAGCTGTATCTCTTTGTGCTATCTTTCCACTTCTACAAACAACAAAAGCCCTAAGGGCAGTGGAACCCAAGCATGGAAGAGGCCTGGGTCCCTGAATCACCACATGGAAGAGAGCCACTACTGTCCAGGAACAAGGCTTTGGACTGTGAGCTAGAAAAACAAACATCAACAGTATTTTATACATTTCCTATTTTAGGGTTTTTTAGTTACTGCATCCTAACCTAACGTGGGCTTTCCTGGTGGCTCAGATGGTAAAGAATCCGCCTGCAATGCAAGAGACACGGGTTCAATCCCTGGGTCAGGAAGATCCCCTGGAGGAGGAGATGGCAACCCATTTCAGTATTCTTGCCTGGTGAATTCCTTGGACAGGTGAACCTGGTGAGCTACAGTCCATGGGGTGGCAGAGAGTTGGACATGACTAAATGACAAACACACACATACACAGCCTAATTTATTTAATACAGTCTCTAGGATTCTTCCCCTTTAACTTGGAAAAACAACAATCCTTTATTCTCCTTCTGTCCCTTCAACCGTGAGTGGAATGCTTTCATTTTTCCCTCTTAGATACATTTATGTTTAATTCTGATTTATGATAGGTCATCCATGACTATTCAGATGAGTTCAGTTTTTATTTGTCAATTGCTTAAGGGCAAAAGGTATGACTTTCCCAGAACCCTCAGAATCAGATCAGATTTAGAAACAGGATTATCATAACATTTCTATTAAGGAAAAGTTGCTACAGAGCAAAATGTACAAACATCCTGAAAATCTTCTCATGTTAACACTTTTTCAAGTCATAAAATATTTCCCAAGAAAAAAGGGATACTTTTAGAGAGTCTCCTTCCCTAAATTTTTGTTTATTGCCCTTTCTTTCACTTGAGATGACCCGGCCCCAGAAAGTCTAGTATCGGAAAGAGAATAAATTATCTTTTTTAAAATGGTTCAAATATGGGCTTCCCTATTGGCTCAGAAGGTAAAGAATCTGCCTGTAATGAGGGACGACCTGGATTCTATCCCTCAGTCAGGAAGATCCCTTGGAGAAGGGGATGGCATCTCACTCCAATATTCTCCAATATTCTCTGTGGAGAATTCCACAGACAGAGGAGCGTGGCAGGCTACAACCCATGGGGACCAAGAGAGTCAGACACTACTGAACAACTAACACTTTCATACTTTCAAACATGGAAGGAGATTGGTAAAATAGACATTGATAGATTAGAAGGAAGAGTTTGCAAAAAAAAAAACAAACTCAAACTGGGGAAGTCAGAAGGCTTCAAGGTACTTTTACCAATACCTTTTGCTACATCAGTTCAGTGGCTCAGTCGTGTTCGACTCTTTGCAACCCCATGAACCACAGCACACCAGGACTCCTGTCTATCACCAACTGCCAGAGTCCACCCAAACCCATGCCCATTGAGTCGGTAATGCCATCCAGCCATCTCATCCTCTGTCATCCCCTTCGCCTCCTGCCCTCAATCTTCCCCAGCATCAGGGTCTTTTCCAATGAGTCAGCTCTTCGCATCAGGTGGCCAAAGTACTGGAGTTTTTGCTTCAACATCAGTCGTTCCAATGAAAACCCAGGAATGATCTCCTTTAGAATGGACTGGCTGGATCTCCTTGCAGTCCAAGGGACTCTCAAGAGTCTTCTCCAACACCACAGTTCAAAAGCATCAATTCTTCGGCACTCAGCTTTCTTCACAGTCCAACTCTCACATCCATACATGACTACTGGAAAAACCATAGCCTTGACTAGATGGACCTTTGTTGACAAATTAATATCTCTGCTTTTTAATATGCTGTCTAGGTTGGTCATAACTTTCCTTCCAAGGAGTAAGTGTCTTTTAANAAAAGCATCAATTCTTCGGCACTCAGCTTTCTTCACAGTCCAACTCTCACATCCATACATGACTACTGGAAAAACCATAGCCTTGACTAGATGGACCTTTGTTGACAAATTAATATCTCTGCTTTTTAATATGCTGTCTAGGTTGGTCATAACTTTCCTTCCAAGGAGTAAGTGTCTTTTAACTTCATGGCTGCAATCACCATCTGCAGTGATTTTAAATAAAATTCAAAGAATGCTGCTTTTTGTCTTATAATTTTATTTACGTGCAGATAATTTGTTGGAAAGTGAGAAAAAAATGGCTGGACACCATGGGCCAATATGGTGCTAGGAGACAGCAGTGAACCACACCGTGGTAGGTCAGGAAATAAGATCCACCCTTCCACACAGGCTTTGTATCTGCCAGGCAGTCGCCTCCAGGCAGGGCATCTAAAGGCTTTGGTGAAAACGGTTAAAGAGGATTAATAACTTTTTCCATTTATTTTCAGCCAATAAGATTTAATTAAGTATATTTTAATTAAAATTTAATCATGCTTTTTGTGGCCACAGACAGCCTTCGCTGAAAATTTCATTAACTAGTATTTTCTAAAACCCCTTTCCAAATAAGGCTGCCAATAATGAACTGTTTATTGTGGTGATGTCGTATTCTCTCCTCAAAAGTAGGGTAAGCAGTTGGAGGAGAAGTGATAGGATTATATAAAAGACATTATACAACCAAAAGTGTGGTTTGGGGAAAAGTCATCCATAATTCTGAGGGTTAAGCAAAGAAGCATTTTCTAGATTCAAAATTACAGTAACACTTCATTCGTGTAAGTACTCAGAAATGAGGTTTCTGCATAAGCAAATGTCTGTATTTCTTCCACCCTTCACTCATTAAGTTGTTCAATTCATTTATGAGAACGGTGGTCTAAAGGCTCCCATGTCCATGTAATTTTCCAAGCCAGAATACTGGAGTGGGTTGCCATTTCCTACTCCAGAGGATCTTCCCGACACAAGAATCAAACCCGTATCTCTTGCGTCCCCTGCATTGGCAGACAGATCCCTTACCAGCTGTGCCACCAGGGAAGCCCCTGAGCCACACGGTACCAAGCTATATTTTCAATATGCATGTCTGTGCTATCGCTTCCACAGAGTATGATACATGGGCTTTGAAGCTGGAGGCCGCTGGGCTTTCTCTTATGCTTCTGGCCACACCCTCCTAGTAGGGTTTGGGATGCGTGAGGTTGTCAGAAAAGTAACTTTTTAAGAAGGAGAGCACCATAAGGCAGCTTTACTCATACCTTCCAACAGCATCAGAATGAAATGCGTGACCCTATTACTACATTTTGGTTAATCAGGATTTTTAAGAAAATGATACATTCTAACAAAATGAATATCTTTCTCAACTAGAGGTTGAATACAATTTTTTTTTAAAAATTGAAGATTTCTCTAACAAGTAAGAAACTTAGAGAGTTTCAAGGTCACACTTTTGAGCCAATTTTAATTTTAGTTTCTCAAATATAGAAGGTGTCTGATTAGCTTAGTGTGTAACAACCTGAGAAGTACTAAATCCCTGTTTTAAAGCCAGGCCTTTATCATAATCTCTTTTTCCTAGAATTAGCATGTTATGGGGAAAAAAATAGAAAACAAAGAGGAAATATCAAGAGTTCTACCTATTTTGTTTTTCTTTTTCTGTACCAGTGTGCTTCCTAAGTTATGTTTAAAATGGATTTGTCCTCAATGCCCTTGAATCAGGTGTCCAGAAGTTTCCTTTGGAGAAATTTATAATTCCCTTTCAAAAGGCAACTTTTTGAAGTTCACCTAGAGATTAAGTAGTCAGCCATCACAGAGAGGTGTTTTATTGCTGTCACATGCTATGTGACTCTGTCATTTTTTCCTCCTCTGTCCAAAGAAATACAGCCCAGGTTCCCATATGGCAGAAAGAGGTAATTCCTGGGGAAACATCACTAAGAACTGGAGGCAAGCAAGCCTTACGCAGCTCTCTGAGTTCTACCTGCAGCCGGAAAGGGGGCTAAACTTGGAGAAGTGTGCTTTCCAACAGGCTACTTTATATCTATTTCCGTGCAAAGATGACCCTGTCCAAAATGATAATAGGAACAGGCCACAGAGATATTCCAGAAGGTTTCTCTTCAAGGGCTGGACCTCAGGGCTACTGCTGCCATTGAAGGTTTATTAGGCAGAGTAGGGGGACTTCCCTTGGTGGCTCAGCAGTAAAGAATCCACCTCAGTGCAGGAGATGCAGGAGACACAGGTTCAATCCCTGTGTCAGGAAGATCCCCTGGAGAAGGAAATGGTGACCAGCTCCGGTATTCTTGCTCAGAGAATCCCATGGACAAAGGGATTTATATGCGACCCTATTTATATAGGGTCGCAAAGAGTCAGACAGGACTGAAGTGATTGCGCATGCATGCAGGCAGAGTGGGAGTGCACGTGCATTTGGCCAAAAAACAGGTAGAACATTTTACAGGCTTTTGCCATTTACTTTTCACATAAACCCTGCTAGACAGGTAATTGTTGTTTACATACGAGAAAATGGACAGTTACTGATTCAAAGTAGAGCGAGGCAAGTGAGATAGAAGCAGGATATCTAACCTCCACATCCCATTCTCCTTGCCTGTGTGTCTCAGCTGACCCACCAGTAAACACACATCTCCCTTCACCCCTGTCCCATGACCCTGAGCTCCTTTCCCAAACTCGCTCTCAAGTCCAATTCCTTTTGTAACCAACAACACAAATTAATGACGCCAGGGGAAGAGATTAAGTACCCACTCTGCAGTTCTTCAAATAAAGAAGTTAACCAACCAAGGAGACTAGAGGGAGAGAGAAAAATGCACATGAGTTAAGGAGCAGGTAAGACCTGGACTCCATCCAATCCAGGCTCTGTAAGTCACCGACTTTGTAACTTTGGACAAGAAAATCAACCCCCTCTAAGACTCCACTCTTCATGGGAAAAATGCCCAGGTTCCAGGTTATCTGTGAGAACTGAGTGAGATGAATAAGCCAAGCCTGGGGGACCAACACACACAGGGCAGCTTCCACCCCACGCTCAACACCGGACCCAAGCATAGCCCTCATTCAGCTCATTAGGCTCCCAGGCCATCTCAAGGGATATGCCTGTCTACAGCACCCATCCGCCTCCAGGCTTGGTGTTTTTTAATTAGGAAAATTAAATTCAGAGGATATGAGCCAAACACAAAGGCAAAACTTAGAATTTAAAAAGGCAGAAAAAGTGTGGATTCAGGGAAAAGCAATTTCCCATCTTAAGCTCCAGGGTTCCTCGAAAGAATAATAAATCACTCACAATTGTCCTCCAACCAGTTTCTCAATCAGGTAACATGTTGACTGACATAGTTCATTTTATGGGCAACCATTCCCCCAAAATTATACAAGTCATATGTCCCCACACTTCTCAGAGGTAGACATGATATCTTCTTTCCATTCTTGGTCCTCAATACAACACATTCTTGACAGTACCAAACACAGAATATATATGATTTTTATCAGTGTGTGGGGGGGGCAGGGGGAACCTGTAAGTCATGTAATGTGCCAATCATTTAGGCTAGCCAAAGAGCTTTGATCAAAAAAATCAAGCCAGTAAAATTACTGTCAAACACCACAACAACTATATACAACCTTAAGCCACATAGGATTTAATAAAGAGTAAGGGTTTCCCTGGTGGCTCAGGCAGTAAAGAATCTGCCTGCAAGGCAGAAGACCCTGGTTCAATCCCTGGTTTGGGGAGATTCCCTGGAGAAGGAAATGGCAACCCACTCTAGTATTCCTGCCTGGAAAAATCCCATAAACAGAGGAGTCTGGTGGAGTACAGTCCACGGGGTCCCAAAGAGTCACGACTGAGCAGCTAACACACGCACACGCACACGCATACACACACCAGAAAGGCAGATATTTAAGTATCAAATTTTGAACTGGATGTGGTGTTCCATTTTATTCTTTTCAACTATCTTAAAGGTGAGAAAACTGAAAATAAAGAGGAGGTAGACATGCCTATAAATATAATATGAAATGATAATATCTGACCTGTGCAGGTGGCTCAGGTGGTAAAGCATCTGCCTGCAGTGCGGGAGACCCGGGTCTGATCCCTGGATTGGGAAGATCCCCTGGAGAAGGAAATGGCAACCCACCCCAGTACTCTTGCCTGGAAAATGCCATGGATGAAGGTGCCTGGTAGGCTACAGTCCATGGTGTCACAAAGACTCGGACATGACCGAGCAACTGCACTTTCACTTTCAATAATATGTGATGACAACTATTTTCTAGACTTCCTTCTAAGTGTTTTAAAAGGGGCATGCCTTGCAGTTGGTATTATTTTTTCCCAGCATTATTGAGATACAATTAATAGCCCCATTTCACAGATGCAGAACAGAGACTGACAGAGGCTAAATAACCTGCCCAGTGACATAGCTCTAGCAGCTGGTAGAGCCAAGTCAAACCCAACTCACCTGACTCAGAGTCCACTCTCACGGCCATGGCTCTTGACTGAGAATGCAGAGTGGACGCCTCCACTCAGGGAACGAGCTGGGTGTTCCCACACCCCAGCCAGTCCTGTGGTGGAGAGCCAGTGAGCCCTCTGGACAAGTCTTCAAAACGTCATCACTTTTTAAGTAAGTATATCTTGAGGCTATGGAGTGCTTAGTCTTCAGCTGTGTCCCACTGAAAGGTTGATGCTGAATGAAAAGACGCTGGGATTCTTGGCCTCTGGAGGAGAAGAATTCAATCCAGGGCCAGAGACGAGGCTTGATCACTCAGATATTTTATGTAATAAAGTTTTATTAAAGTATAAAGGAGGTAGAGAAAGCTTCTGACATAAGCATCAGAAGGGGGCAGAAAGAATGCCCCCCTGCTAGTCTTCAGCTGGGTGTTATATAGTCACTAGCAGTCTGTTAATGAAAGAAAGGAATGTCTTAAAACTCGAATGGCACCAGGCCCCAGAAGATGCATTTTGGGATAATCTTGGCACCAGATGACTCATCCCGAGCCATAAAATGATTAACTTAAATCTAGTAGAAGGACAGATTATCACACAGATAGTTTCATTTACATAGATTAGGGAAACAATATCTGAGTATAACGTAGTGGTTTGTCAAGTAGGTTCTGAGCCATTAGGGGGAACAGACTCGAAGACAAGAGTTTGGGGTAAATGCATAGCACATTAGCATAGCTTAAGACAAATATTTCCATAAGAAAAATGCGTTGGTTATCACAAGGTTTAAGAATAGTTAACTTCAGGTGAAACCAGATGTCATTATGGCAACACAGTATTTTAAGAGAAATCTCCTTTTAAATTTGTATAGAGAAGGAAAAAAATATCGTTAGTCCATTTGCTCCTGACGCTTAAGAGAGATTAAGATGTCTGACATTTGCAGGCTATTTCCTCCATCTGGAGACCCCTGGCTTTCCTGCCTGCTACGCTCTCACCACTCTTTGCATCCCTTTGGACTGTAGTCCACCAGGCTCCTCTGTCCATGGGATTTTCCAGGCAAGTATACTGGAATGGATTGCCATTTCCTCCTGGAGGAGGAGATCTTCCCAAAACAGGAACCAAACCTGGAATCAAACCCAGTGTCTCCTGCATCGTAGGCAGATTTTTTACCCACTGAGCCTTGGAAGCCTTGGTCAATTAAAAAAAAAAAATCTACAAGTACTTAGAGTCTTAAAAATATATAATTCTAGGACCAAATATGAGGAAGGATTAGGGCATTATTAGAAAATGGCTGGGGCTTCCCAGGTAGTACAAGTGGTAAAGAACCTGCCTGCCAGTGCAGGAGGCATGAGACATGGGTTTGATCCCTAGGTTGGGAAGATTCCCTAGAGGAAGGCATGGCAACCCACTCCAGTCTTCTTGTCTGGAGAAGCCCTTAGACAGAGGAGCCTGGCGGGCTACAGTCCGCGGGGTTGCAGAGAGTCAGACACGACTGAAGCAACTTAGCACAGAGAATGACTGAGAAAGAATGAGGGACTTTTTATTAGTTTTCCAATCACTAAAGATACCAGCAGGCTCAGTGTAAAAAAGGAAATTGAATTAACACAGGAGGGCAGATAGAGAAATACAAAAGACTCCTCCTCCTTCTCTGAACTTTAATGCCAAATCCCAGAGTCAGTCACTATCAGCAGGGTTTTTATTGTTGTCTTACATTTTGTGTTTTCTTTTGGAGCTCTTTCCAGAAATGTTCAAGGCAGTTAAAACATTTTCCTTTTTATATAAATGTGATAATTGAACCGAACTGAACTATTTTATAGCTTACTTTTTTCTCTGACTATATAGTGAACATTTCCCCGTAACAGCAACACACAGCACATCCAATCACTCTCTGTCCTTCCCCCACCAATCTCTTCACCTCTGCTCCCTCCCTCCCTCTCTTTCTCTTCCTCCTCTTCTCTTTTATTCTTCCAAGCTTTACAGTGTTCCATTAAATCATGGTTCCATAATTTCACTCATCATACATGGATACTGAAGTTGTTTCTCGCAGGTTGGGAAGGTTGTTGTTACTATCACAATTAATGTAGAGAAGGACACATATTAAGAGACTGTGAAATCAATCCATGGAAGGGAAACCACTGTTGTCAAAAGACCAAGCCTCATTTTTCCAGACACATCATCCAAATCCTCCAAAAAAATGACAGCAGCAATTTACAGTCATACAGACAGCGATGGGGTCTGAAAGTGACCAGCGTCCCCTGCTCTAAGAGCACTGGGTTTTATTTTTCTTTGTAACTGCTATCTACTGACACTTGGGTGAAGGAGATCTGACTATTGATACATTGTCTGGTTCTTTAACCAGAGCTGAACATCTTGCATGTTTATTGGAAACTATACTTTCTTTCTGTGACCCTACTTATTTAAGTCTTTTGACCATTTTTCTACTGGATTGCTTGTCTTTTATTGATCGTGAAAGCACTTTGAACTGAACAAATTAGACTGTTGGTCAAATGATCTGCACTACATTTGCCCCAATGAGTTATTTATGCTTTGGTGGTGTTCGGAGTAACTCTGCCTTAGAGTCTGAAATGCTTATTTAATCAATAGACTAGATGACAGCACGTCTCTTTATTCTCATAAAATCACCTGACCATGAGCAGAGCAAGGACCAGGCAGGGGCACCTGGGCCCTGTTGGCATGTAACCCAGCAGTCAATCATGTCACCACCAGGTGTTCCCATGACAAGGTCATGTGAACGGACAGGTGCAGGCTTGAATTATAAAATGAACTATGGAGAGCTGACTTCTAGCCAGGGATGCATTTTATCCTAAGTCCAAATACGTGCACAGACATGAGAGGAAAAATTTTACTGTAAAATCAGAAAAGTCTAAACTAAAAAGTTGAACCTGCAGTCTCCAATTAACATACCGGTGGTCTGCAACCTGTTAAAATATTTACAGCCCATTCGCACTGCCTTGTTACAACAACTTCTAGGCAGTGAAAATATATCCTGAACCACCTCTGCTGGCATAGTTAGGAAATCACTGAGCACCAGGAAGAATCCAGCAAACATCCCTTTATTCTGGGGAAGACAGTATGCCCTCTTCGTGAACAGGTTTTTCTCAGTTTTGATGGCCAGGAAGTGTGTGCACGCTCAATGGCTTCAGTTGTGTCCAACTCTTTGGGACCCCATGGACTATAGCTCTCCAGGCTCCTCTGTCCATAGGATTCTCCAGGCAAGAACATGAGAGTGGGTTGCCATGCCCTCCTCCAAGGGATCCTCCCAACCAAGGGATCAACCCTGAGTCTCCTCCATCTCCTGTACTGCAGGCAGATTCTTTACCAGTGAGTCACCAGGAAGTCACTTGACAGCCAGACACAGGGCTTTTAGAAGAGCTCTTGAAAGGTGAAACCTTTCAAACTTGCCCTTATGACCCAGCCTGTAGGATCCTAAGCAGTAGCAGAATAAAATATAAAGATCACTTGTAAAAATGGCTAGCAGCAAATGTGTTGCCTGTCATGTGGTCCAATTCCCAGGGGCCATGCACATAAACACCTGTAGGAACAGCAGACACTCGTATTCACCTGATGGCTTCTCCTCCAAGTTCAAAGCATGATACTGCCAGGCCACTTCTCGACCCAAATCACCTTACTTCTCAACCCTAACCACCTTATATCTCAAAGTCAATCACCTTCCTTTTCAACCCCAACCACTTTGCTTCTCAACTGCAACTAGCAGCACCTTTGTCCTTTGTGAGTTCTTGTGGCTTTAGCTCCAAAATGATGACGTGAAAAAGCAACACAGGGACTCAAGGCAGAAGACTATCCCACACCAAGATGGCCAGCCTCTAAACAACCACACAACCCAGAGAAAAGATCAGACAACTGACAGAAATCCTATCAACTAAGGAGGAAGGTCTTCGATTTTGATCTTTCCAAAAAATGTGTGGGTAGTCCTCAAGTTGTCAAATCCTCAAACTCGAATAAATATAACTCTTGTTGCTGTGATATTTTAATTGTTCTTTTACAAAGTATTTATTAAATAGTATTTCACTGTGAAGGAAAAATCAACCAGAAACAAAACCCAAAAGAAAAACCTAGCATGCCACAATTCAAAGGAGGAAACTCGATACACACACACAAACACAAAAGAAGAAACTGACCCAGAGCCACTAATGATATTATTACTGTCACTCTCCCTTTGATTTTCAAGATCTTCTGAAAAAGACAGCTCAAAATTTTTTTGTTTCTTTAAAATAAACATACTTTTTTTAAAAAAATTAGAATTTGTACTGAGATATAACTAACATACAGCGAAATGTATAGATCTCAAGTACAAACAGACTGAACTTTTAAACAGGCAAATAGACTTTCCTGGCAGCTCAGTGGTAAAGAATCTGCCTCCCAAGCAGGAGACCTGGGTTCAATCCCTGGGTCAGGAAGATACCCTAGAGAAGGAAACAGCAATCCATTCCAGTTGAAGAACCTAAGCCACCCCATTTTGTTAAAAAAAAAAAAAAAATCCATTTTGTAAAAATTCCCGGGAAAGAGCTTCTCAGAAATCCCTTAACCCCACCCCACTACCCGTGGACCAATCAGAACCCGTGGCCAGCCCGGGAAATGAAAACCCGATCAGAACCCAACACCTAACCCTTCCACAGAAGGTAACCAATTAGACATCTCCCAACCCGGAAACTCCCATTTTTCAAATTTCTCGTGCGAGAATACCCTATATAAGCAATGTAACCCAGAGCTCAGGGCGTCTCTCTATAGCCGCTGTGTTGGTATCGGTGGAAGCCCCAGCTCAAGCTTGGTAATAAAAACTCTCTTGCTTTTGCATCAGATATTGGCTCCCTGGTGGTCAATTGGGAGATTTTGCAACTTGGGCATAACACAGTATTCTTGCCTGAAGAAACCCATGCGCAGTGGAGCCTGGCAGGCTATAGTCCATGGGGTCCCAAAGGAATCAGACATGATTTAGTGATTAAACAAACAACTGAGCGACTTTACTTTCACTTTGTCCCAGGAGACTGGGATATGGACATTTGGGCGGTGGTTGTATAAGAAAAGAAGGTGAAGTGGCTCAGTCATGTCCAACTTTTTGCAACCCCATGAACTGTAGCCTACCAGGCTCCTCCATCCATGGGATTTTCCAGGCAAGAATACCATTTCCTTCTGCAGGAGATCTTCCCAACCCAGGGACTGAACCCGGATCTCCCGCATTGTAAGCAGACATTTTACCATCTGAGCCGCCAGGGAAGTCCAGGGAAGTGGTTGCATAGTTGTTGTGGTTTGTTGTTTAATCACTAAATCACGTCCCACTCCTTTGGGACCTCCTGAGACAGGCTGGCCACAAACGCCCTTCACTTCTCATCAGCCTCTCTGCTGGAGCAGCCTTCTGGGGACACAGCTCATTCCTATCCAGGAATCCAAGATCTACAGAGCGACTCATTAGAGCTCTGAGATGACTTCAGAAAACTCGATTCCAGACAGTAATGCAAAGTGTGGAATACTCCATCAAAAGGAACTAAGTAAGCTGCAAATTTAATTTCTTTTATGCTGATGAGGTTTAGGGGGGTCTTTGAAAATAGGAAGCTCAGCTGTTTAGGATTTGCTTTGTTTGTTTTGCTCTAATTAATGATAGTGCCTTTCTGGAAAGAAAACCAGTACCAAGAAACACAGTCAGAACTGATCTGTTCAAAGCCTCTCTTTTGGCCGTAGCTCTGAAGGGAACAAGATTCATTAATCTCCCTTGGAGATAGAGAGGTGGGGGCGAAAGCAACAGGTGTCTCCACCTGTACACAGGGAGACTGCTAAAGAAAAGAGGAGACCCAGCCGAGCATCAGGACAGTCGGAGGAGGTCAAGGCATGGCTGGCAGCTTGTGGAGGGGAGCCAGGATGAACATGACCAATATGATCAACAAGCCCTCGAAAAGCTTCTAATACTGAAATACCCAATACGGCACTATCAGTGGTTATTCCCCAAGCTCTTCACAGTCAAATCCCATCAACTTAGACTTAACTCATTCAGATTTTGCAGCAATTCCCTGTCACCACCAGACTCTCTCCTTATCCCAGCATTCCACGGCCCTTCTAAACCTGCTCCAGCCCTGTTTCACAGCTTCATCTTCTACCTCTTCTCGTGAACCCTCCAGTCACCTCACACCTGTCCTTTTGTTCCTATTCATCCCAGGTCCCTGCAGGGTCAAGTTGCATGAGTTATAATCACTGGGTAAGTCTTGCTGCACATACTTTTGAGATCAATAGTGGAAACAAGCTGAAGCCTGGGGAGTGACAGAAAAGGGCAGGATAGCAGCCAAGGTCACAGTGAGTAATTACCTAGAGAGCAGAAATGTTGCCCAAAGGCGGGACAGTGCAGACAGGTCCTGGAGCACAGTGGAGCAGACAGACAGGGCATCCAGGATCTGGAACAGAGGGGATGGCCCTACCCAGATCCATATTTCAAGCCTGGAGCCCTGAGATTCAGGGGAGAAGAGACTGGACAGATAGCCAAGGTCCAAAGCACAAAGGACCAGAAGAAGCAGGGGAGAAGGCGATACAGTAACCATTAGAAAGATGGGCAGTAGGTATGCAGGAGAAAAGCCCCCAGTTTGCCAAATTTATTGATTTGCTAAACAGAAGCTCTCTGTGCAAATCTTCCTAGAGTTTGATAAACTGATCTGATCCATACTCTCATCTTCGTAGCCTTCTTGAAGTCTTTCTTCCCTCAACTAAATTCTCATTTTCAAACGTTAGGATATGTTATACTGAAACTTTCCCTTAAAGTCAGTCCCTCAAGGCAGTACATAAACAAACAACTATTCACCTCAGTACAAGCTTCAAACAGCACTAAGAAAAGTGAATTGATTCAAGAACCAGGAAGGACACCACAGATCATCCAGTTCAGTTTTTTTTTNAAGTCCAAATACGTGCACAGACATGAGAGGAAAAATTTTACTGTAAAATCAGAAAAGTCTAAACTAAAAAGTTGAACCTGCAGTCTCCAATTAACATACCGGTGGTCTGCAACCTGTTAAAATATTTACAGCCCATTCGCACTGCCTTGTTACAACAACTTCTAGGCAGTGAAAATATATCCTGAACCACCTCTGCTGGCATAGTTAGGAAATCACTGAGCACCAGGAAGAATCCAGCAAACATCCCTTTATTCTGGGGAAGACAGTATGCCCTCTTCGTGAACAGGTTTTTCTCAGTTTTGATGGCCAGGAAGTGTGTGCACGCTCAATGGCTTCAGTTGTGTCCAACTCTTTGGGACCCCATGGACTATAGCTCTCCAGGCTCCTCTGTCCATAGGATTCTCCAGGCAAGAACATGAGAGTGGGTTGCCATGCCCTCCTCCAAGGGATCCTCCCAACCAAGGGATCAACCCTGAGTCTCCTCCATCTCCTGTACTGCAGGCAGATTCTTTACCAGTGAGTCACCAGGAAGTCACTTGACAGCCAGACACAGGGCTTTTAGAAGAGCTCTTGAAAGGTGAAACCTTTCAAACTTGCCCTTATGACCCAGCCTGTAGGATCCTAAGCAGTAGCAGAATAAAATATAAAGATCACTTGTAAAAATGGCTAGCAGCAAATGTGTTGCCTGTCATGTGGTCCAATTCCCAGGGGCCATGCACATAAACACCTGTAGGAACAGCAGACACTCGTATTCACCTGATGGCTTCTCCTCCAAGTTCAAAGCATGATACTGCCAGGCCACTTCTCGACCCAAATCACCTTACTTCTCAACCCTAACCACCTTATATCTCAAAGTCAATCACCTTCCTTTTCAACCCCAACCACTTTGCTTCTCAACTGCAACTAGCAGCACCTTTGTCCTTTGTGAGTTCTTGTGGCTTTAGCTCCAAAATGATGACGTGAAAAAGCAACACAGGGACTCAAGGCAGAAGACTATCCCACACCAAGATGGCCAGCCTCTAAACAACCACACAACCCAGAGAAAAGATCAGACAACTGACAGAAATCCTATCAACTAAGGAGGAAGGTCTTCGATTTTGATCTTTCCAAAAAATGTGTGGGTAGTCCTCAAGTTGTCAAATCCTCAAACTCGAATAAATATAACTCTTGTTGCTGTGATATTTTAATTGTTCTTTTACAAAGTATTTATTAAATAGTATTTCACTGTGAAGGAAAAATCAACCAGAAACAAAACCCAAAAGAAAAACCTAGCATGCCACAATTCAAAGGAGGAAACTCGATACACACACACAAACACAAAAGAAGAAACTGACCCAGAGCCACTAATGATATTATTACTGTCACTCTCCCTTTGATTTTCAAGATCTTCTGAAAAAGACAGCTCAAAATTTTTTTGTTTCTTTAAAATAAACATACTTTTTTTAAAAAAATTAGAATTTGTACTGAGATATAACTAACATACAGCGAAATGTATAGATCTCAAGTACAAACAGACTGAACTTTTAAACAGGCAAATAGACTTTCCTGGCAGCTCAGTGGTAAAGAATCTGCCTCCCAAGCAGGAGACCTGGGTTCAATCCCTGGGTCAGGAAGATACCCTAGAGAAGGAAACAGCAATCCATTCCAGTTGAAGAACCTAAGCCACCCCATTTTGTTAAAAAAAAAAAAAAAAAAAGACTCCATTTTGTAAAAATTCCCGGGAAAGAGCTTCTCAGAAATCCCTTAACCCCACCCCACTACCCGTGGACCAATCAGAACCCGTGGCCAGCCCGGGAAATGAAAACCCGATCAGAACCCAACACCTAACCCTTCCACAGAAGGTAACCAATTAGACATCTCCCAACCCGGAAACTCCCATTTTTCAAATTTCTCGTGCGAGAATACCCTATATAAGCAATGTAACCCAGAGCTCAGGGCGTCTCTCTATAGCCGCTGTGTTGGTATCGGTGGAAGCCCCAGCTCAAGCTTGGTAATAAAAACTCTCTTGCTTTTGCATCAGATATTGGCTCCCTGGTGGTCAATTGGGAGATTTTGCAACTTGGGCATAACACAGTATTCTTGCCTGAAGAAACCCATGCGCAGTGGAGCCTGGCAGGCTATAGTCCATGGGGTCCCAAAGGAATCAGACATGATTTAGTGATTAAACAAACAACTGAGCGACTTTACTTTCACTTTGTCCCAGGAGACTGGGATATGGACATTTGGGCGGTGGTTGTATAAGAAAAGAAGGTGAAGTGGCTCAGTCATGTCCAACTTTTTGCAACCCCATGAACTGTAGCCTACCAGGCTCCTCCATCCATGGGATTTTCCAGGCAAGAATACCATTTCCTTCTGCAGGAGATCTTCCCAACCCAGGGACTGAACCCGGATCTCCCGCATTGTAAGCAGACATTTTACCATCTGAGCCGCCAGGGAAGTCCAGGGAAGTGGTTGCATAGTTGTTGTGGTTTGTTGTTTAATCACTAAATCACGTCCCACTCCTTTGGGACCTCCTGAGACAGGCTGGCCACAAACGCCCTTCACTTCTCATCAGCCTCTCTGCTGGAGCAGCCTTCTGGGGACACAGCTCATTCCTATCCAGGAATCCAAGATCTACAGAGCGACTCATTAGAGCTCTGAGATGACTTCAGAAAACTCGATTCCAGACAGTAATGCAAAGTGTGGAATACTCCATCAAAAGGAACTAAGTAAGCTGCAAATTTAATTTCTTTTATGCTGATGAGGTTTAGGGGGGTCTTTGAAAATAGGAAGCTCAGCTGTTTAGGATTTGCTTTGTTTGTTTTGCTCTAATTAATGATAGTGCCTTTCTGGAAAGAAAACCAGTACCAAGAAACACAGTCAGAACTGATCTGTTCAAAGCCTCTCTTTTGGCCGTAGCTCTGAAGGGAACAAGATTCATTAATCTCCCTTGGAGATAGAGAGGTGGGGGCGAAAGCAACAGGTGTCTCCACCTGTACACAGGGAGACTGCTAAAGAAAAGAGGAGACCCAGCCGAGCATCAGGACAGTCGGAGGAGGTCAAGGCATGGCTGGCAGCTTGTGGAGGGGAGCCAGGATGAACATGACCAATATGATCAACAAGCCCTCGAAAAGCTTCTAATACTGAAATACCCAATACGGCACTATCAGTGGTTATTCCCCAAGCTCTTCACAGTCAAATCCCATCAACTTAGACTTAACTCATTCAGATTTTGCAGCAATTCCCTGTCACCACCAGACTCTCTCCTTATCCCAGCATTCCACGGCCCTTCTAAACCTGCTCCAGCCCTGTTTCACAGCTTCATCTTCTACCTCTTCTCGTGAACCCTCCAGTCACCTCACACCTGTCCTTTTGTTCCTATTCATCCCAGGTCCCTGCAGGGTCAAGTTGCATGAGTTATAATCACTGGGTAAGTCTTGCTGCACATACTTTTGAGATCAATAGTGGAAACAAGCTGAAGCCTGGGGAGTGACAGAAAAGGGCAGGATAGCAGCCAAGGTCACAGTGAGTAATTACCTAGAGAGCAGAAATGTTGCCCAAAGGCGGGACAGTGCAGACAGGTCCTGGAGCACAGTGGAGCAGACAGACAGGGCATCCAGGATCTGGAACAGAGGGGATGGCCCTACCCAGATCCATATTTCAAGCCTGGAGCCCTGAGATTCAGGGGAGAAGAGACTGGACAGATAGCCAAGGTCCAAAGCACAAAGGACCAGAAGAAGCAGGGGAGAAGGCGATACAGTAACCATTAGAAAGATGGGCAGTAGGTATGCAGGAGAAAAGCCCCCAGTTTGCCAAATTTATTGATTTGCTAAACAGAAGCTCTCTGTGCAAATCTTCCTAGAGTTTGATAAACTGATCTGATCCATACTCTCATCTTCGTAGCCTTCTTGAAGTCTTTCTTCCCTCAACTAAATTCTCATTTTCAAACGTTAGGATATGTTATACTGAAACTTTCCCTTAAAGTCAGTCCCTCAAGGCAGTACATAAACAAACAACTATTCACCTCAGTACAAGCTTCAAACAGCACTAAGAAAAGTGAATTGATTCAAGAACCAGGAAGGACACCACAGATCATCCAGTTCAGTTTTTTTTTCTTTTTTTAAGTTAAGGACATGGTGAGAGAATTGAATAAGGGAAATGGCAACCCACTCCAGTACTCTTGCCTGGAAAACCCAATGGACAGAGGAGCCCAGCAGCATATAGTCCAAGGGATCGCAAAAGTCGGACATGACTGAATAACTTTACTTCACTTCTTCATGTAGTTAACACATAAGTGATTGGGTCATGTGTTAGTCGCTCAGTCATGTGTGACTGTTTGTGACCTCATGAACTGTAGATCATCAGGCTTTTCTGTCCATGGAATTCTCCAGAAAAGAATATTAGAGTGGGTAGCCATCCCCTTCTCCAGGGAATCTTCCTGACCCAGGAATCGCTACCAATATATAGCACAGTGCCCAGTTGCTCAGTCGTGTCCGACTCTTGTGACCTCATAGATGTAGCCTGCCAAGCTCCTCTGTGCATGAGATTCTCCAGGTAAGAATACTGGAGTGATGCCATTTCCTTCTCCAGGGGATCTTCCCAACCCAGGAATTGAACCCAGGTCTCCTGCTTTGCAGGCAGATTCTTTACTGACTGAGCTACAAGAGAAGCCAGGCACCACACTAATTGCTTAATATATGTGATCAACTCTGAACCACCCACACAGCGTCTTGCAACCTCTTTTCCAGAGAAAGCTGAGGCCCAGAAATTTCACATGATTGTACAGGCCTCAGTGTATGCTCAGAGGATCAGCCATGCCCAACTCTTTGCGGACACAACTGCAGCCCACCGGGCTCCTCTGTCCCTGTGATTTTTCAGGAAATAACACTGGAACAGGTTGTCATTTTCTCCTCCAGGGGACCTTCCTGGATCAGAGGTGGAACTTGTGTCTCGTGCATTGGCAGGGGGATTCTTACCCTTGAGCCACCTGGGAAGGCTATACAGACCTAGCCAGTGGCAAGGAGCCAGGTGAAAGAACCCCAGAAGAGGAGTATCTTTGCTTCACAAACCTTCTACTTAATGTCAACAAAACAGCTGTACAAGGAATGAGGAAAAGGAGTCCTAGAGAACCAGAGGTTGACCCCAAGCCCACAGGGTTTGGAAAACAGGAGTCTAGTGGCCCATGCTCTCCAGGGAACCAGCTAAGCAGTGAGACTGGGGAGCCCTAATAAGACTGTGGGTCTGGAACTCCACTACCCAGGAGGTGGCAGGAGTCAGGACCCAGCCCAGAGAAAAGTGATTCTATATATACCATCAGCTCCACTAGAAGATGACTTAGGGCTTTTCTAGGACTAAGGGTCTACAGGCTTCCCTGGAAGCTCAGTAGTAAAGAACTCTTCTCCTGCCAATACAGGAGACTGGCGTTCTATTCCTGGGTCAGGAAGATATCCCCTGGAGAAGGAAACGGCAACCCACTCCAGTATTCTTCCCTGGGAAATCTCCTGGACAGAGGAGCCTCGGGGGCTACAGTCTACGGGGTCTCAAAAGAGTCAGACACAACTTGGCACCTCAACAACAGCAACAGGCCCGAGGTTCTATGAGCTCTCTGTCTTGGAACTCAGTGCTTTTACTTAACAAACAGCATACTGCTTTCCCATTAATGCAAATTAATGAGCTGTGGTTATAGGTTTTTATTCCCTGTAGTGTCAAATTAAAACTAAATAAATAAAACAGTAATTGGAAAACATAAATGAGGAAACCATTCAGTGTAAAACTATCAGTGTTTATACCAGTGCTTTCCTTTCTAAGATTTTATTGTGCCGCTCTGACTCAATTTTTTACTAAAAATTTAAGAGAAAAACAACTTCTGCCCTGAGTTTCTCCAGATTGCTTCAATCCAAAAATATTTTCAAAAATATTCCCAAAGTCTCCTCTCCATCCCACTAAATTGGCAGCTCAGCCTAGCCTTGTTCCCTTGCGGCGCTACTCAACTGCACTATGTATATGTATCTGGTGTCCTCGTCTAGCTTCACTTGCTCTTAGAGAAAAGACATTTTAGCTGACACATTTTTGTGTAAGTTGGGTGGCCAACTTGTCCTGATTGGTCTGGGAGTTTCCCAACTGGAGCACTGAAATTTCTGCATCCTGGGAATGCCCTCTCCCTTCCCCGACAGTCCCAAGAAACTCTAATTCTGAGCCTTTTAAAGTCTGACATATTTTCAAGTCATGAATCTGGGTTCTGCCGCCATCCTTTCCCCTCTCCATGCTTGACTGTAACCTGTTCTCTCCAAAATTCAACGATCTAACCAAAGGCCTCCAATGAAGCTTCAGTCTTCTGGACCCGCATCTCTGCTTAGTCCCACCATCCACTCACTTCTTAGGATGCTGAAAGTGCTAGTCACTCAGTTGTATCTGACTCTTTTGGAGCCCATGGACTATAGATCACCAGGCTCCTCTGTCCATGGCATTCTCCAGGCAACCATACTGGAGTGGTTTTCCATTCCCTTCTCCAGGGGATCTTCCCGACCCTGGTCTCCTGTATTGCAGGCAGATTCTTTACCTCTGAACCATCAAGGAAGCCCAAGACTCTGTACCTGTTCTATTTCCACATAGACCTCCAACTGCTCCTTCTCTGACGGCTTCCTCCACCCTTCTTGCCATCCATCTCTAGACCTTGGACTTTTCCAGGGCTCTGCCCACAGCCATCTTCCTCCCTCCTCATACCAACCATCCCCAGATATCTTCCACTCTCCCAAAGGCAACTATGCCCACAAGCCTATCTGCCCAGGCTCCATCACTAACCCTTCCCTCTCTCCCAAGGATGAGACCTGTATCCCCAATGCAGGACACCTCAGGATGACTATCTTCCCAGCACCTTCAAAAGGGAACCAGCATCTCACCTCTGTTCCCACTCCTCTTAACAGCATCCCCTCCCAAGCTAAGCAGGCAGCATCCTCTGTCTCATCTCTCCCCCACATCCCACATCTGAGCACTTGACAATTTCTCCACCCCCTTCCTGCCCTGCCTGCTGGAGGCTCTCATGACCGCTTACCCAGGCCATGAAAAGCCTTCCTAAGTGGCTCCCTCCCACTCTGAAGCTGGTGGTGCTTATCAGAGTTCCCCAAACAGATTCAGTTATGACCTTTTCAATAGCTTTCTAATGCCACTAAGGACCAAGCTCAAACTTTTTAAGATGGTATCTGAAACATTCCCCAAATTGGCTTCCACTTACCTATTCAGCTTAATCTTGGGGCACTTCCATTTCACACACCTAGATCTCCATGTGCAGGTGTAAACATTTCATGTGTTCACTGGTCTCACGTGAGCCTTTAACCTCCCCATCATGTTACATTCATTATTTTTGTTTTTCTGTGTTTATTGTCAATGCTAATTCCTATATGGACTTTATTGCAGTTAAAGACACAGAATAAACCGTTTTTCATTTCTTAACATCATAGTACGTTTATATTACTGTATAGCTGCCATAGTTAATTTGATGGCTGTGTAGATCCATAATTTACTGAAATTGTTCCCTGTTTTACAATCGTTAGGTGGCTTCCAATTTTTTGCTAATATAAACATTACTGCAATGAATTTTTTTTTTACACATGGCTTTCATTGTCTTTTTAATAATTGCCTGAAGATAAATTCCCAGGAGTGGGATTGCTGGGTCAAAGGGTGTGGAAATTTTATGATTCTTTATAATTGTTGCCAAACTGCCTTTTCAAAAAAGCCATATAAATTCCACAGCCACTAAACCAACAATCTCATAATTTTCCTAGCTTTGGTCTTAAAAAAACAAAAACAAACAAACAAAAACTACTATTCATTTGAAGCATGTAAAATACCACCGCATTATTATCTTAATGTGCATCTATTTTATTACTAATGAGCTTCATTTTTTTGCAAATTTGTTTACTAAGCACATTCTAATGTGTTAATTCTAATTCCTATCCTTCATCCACTTATCTGCATGGTGTTTCTTAGGCGCCAGTTAAAATATGTTATAAAATATAACCTTCTGACAGTCATGTGTGATGCAAATATTTTCCCAGTTGGTTTTATTATTGGCTTGCAGCTACATTATTATTCATTTCACAGAGATATAACAGGTTTTCTAGAAAGTAGTAGTAGTGAAAGTCACTCAGTCATGTCCAACTCTTTGCAACCCCATGGACTATACAACCCATGGAATTCTCTAGGTCAGAATACTGGAAGGTAGCCTTTACCTTCTCCAGGGGATCTTAACTCATGAGCAAATCTTATATTTGAAGGGGAAAATTGGAAGCAGTGTCAGATTTTATCTTCTTGGGCTCCAAAATCACTACAGACGGTAACTGCAGCCATGAAATTAAAAGACGTTTGCTCCTTGGAAGAAAAGCTATGACAAATCTAGACAGTATTAAAAAGCAGAGAAGTCACTTTGCCAACAAAGGTCTATATAGTCAAAGCTATAGATTCTCCAGTAGTCATGTTCAAATGTGAGAAATGGCCCATAAAGAAGGCTGAGCATCAAAGAATTGACACTTTTGAATTGTGGTGCTGGAGAAGACTCTTGTGAGTCCCTTGGACTGTAAAGAGATCAAACCAGTCAATCCTACAGGATATCAGTCCTGAATATTCATTGGAAGGACTGACGCTGAAGCTGAAGCTCCAATACTTTGGCCACCTGAGGTGAACAGCTGACTCACTGAAAAAGACCCTGATGCTGGGAAAGACCGAAGGCAAAAGGAGAAGAGGGCAGCAAAGGATGAGATGGTTAGATAGCATCACCAACCCAATGGATATGAATTTGAGCAAACTCTGGAAGATAGTGAAGGACAGGGAAGCCTGGCTTGCTGCAGTCTAAGGGACAGCAAAAGAGTCAAACATGACTTAGCGACTAAACAGCAACGGATGCCTAGTCCTCCAAGGATCGCAGGTCTGACACTTATAAGCCAGTGTCCACACCCCAGCGAGAAGGGTGGCTCAGTTGAAAAATAAGCACTTTTCACGCTTCTCAACTTTCTCAGGGCTTCCCTGACAGCTCAGTTGGTAAAGAATCTGCCTGCAATGCAGGAAACCCCAGTCTCCTGGAGGGAACAGTTTTCTGTTCCTGGGTCGGGAAGATTCCCTGGAGAAGGGGTAGGCTACCACTCTATTATTCTTGGGCTTCCCTGTGTCTCAGCTGTTAAAGAATCCGCCTGCAATGCGAGAGACCTTGGTTCGATCCCTGGGTTGGGAAGATCCCTTGGAGAAGGGAAAGGCTACCCACTCCAGTATTCTGGCCTGGAGAATTCCATGGACTGAAACTTTCTAGAATGTTTAATGATTGCTTTAAGGGCATGGAATTTCATGTCAGAGACTGTCATCTCTCTGTTCTGACTATAAGAGAAAGCAAAGGATGCACTGCTGTTGAACCTACAAGGCTAGTGAACATTCTAAGCTGGAGGCTAAGCTGACATGCTGCTGTCCTCTCTCCTGCCAAGACTGAGCACGGATGACACCACTTCCATCTGCGTGACCCAACCAAGATGTTAGACCTCAGAGCTCTAGCGATGTTTCTTGTTAGCGTATCCGAGGTCTGCACTCTTCCAGCTTGGACGTGTTCTCTCATCAGAGCTTTGGCCAAAGAGCACTGCCAGAACCTCCACCAACACCCACGGCTATGAAGGAATCAGAACCGGGAGGAATCCCAACGCTGAAAACTCCCTGGTCGCCTCTAATCTTTCTTTCTCATGAAACTTGCCAGGAAAAAATTAAATGCAAGATAAACTCACACATTTCAGAAGTTGGGACCATTTTAGGGGGGCAAGCTACACTTTCAGGTAATACAAGAGCAGACGATAAGGAGCCAAACTGTTAGAAAGACCCCTCAATAAGGATCATTTTGTCCCACTGTTATTGCCATAGTGCTGACATGCACAAAAACAGGGTGTTTAGATTTTTTTTTTTTTTAATTTGCAGTGGCGTCATATTTTTTTAACTATAAAACAGCAATCTCCAGAACAAATTTTCTTTCAAAGAAATCTATGCTAAGTCAGAGAAACTGATCTTCGGGCTAACTTTATAAAGCAAAAATAAATAAATGTAAAGACAAACACATGGAGAAATAATCATTTTTCAATATGTAATTTTATAAAATCACACTTAACCACAGAAGGGCTTGATTTTTGAAAGGTCAACACTGCTCCTCAAAATTATTCAGATAAGTCTAATGAATAAACTGTGTTACCCAACACAGTAGCTGCTAGTCAAGCAACATACTAGTATTCAAATTTATCAGAGTTCAACACAATTTAAAAACCAGCCTCTTCATCATAATAGCCACATGTCAAGTGCTCGATAGCCACATGTGACAAAAGCTACCATATTGGACAGCACAGATTACTCAATATTTTCATCACCCCAGGAAGTTCCACTGGAGAGCACTGAGTCAAACTACCTCATGCCATGTTCTATGCACAGGTACATTTTCACTGATGGCAGATCAGTAGCAGCAATTGCAATGTATTGAGACTGCAGACCTGTGGGTGGCAGCAATTATCCATCCACCTCTACCATAGCATTCCTCTTCAGAGGCTGGATATGCTGAATAGACTTAGCAGGTTTGGGATACAATGGCCAGCCAATAAGAAATAAAAAGAAGTCTATTTGGGACTCCTGGGAAACCTTGCATTTTCCTCACAAAGGTACTGAACTTTGCTCCTTCTTCATTTTTGAATGTAAACACGATGACTGGAGTAGCAGCAGCCATCTTGCAACCAAGAGGCAAATACAGAAGGATGAAGGGCAAAATACCCAATTCAATAGAAAAGGAAGACCAAAAAAACCTGCAATTGTGAAGGTATAGTTGAGGAGCTAATCAAACCAATAGCACCAACCACTCACCTCTACACTTGCTACATGAGGAATTATATCCCAATTTAAGCCACTATTGGGCTTCCCTGATAGCTCAGTTAGTAAAGAATCCACCTGCAATGCAGGAGATCCCAGTTCAATACCTGGATAGGGAAGATCTGCTGGAGAAGGGTTAGGCAACCCACTCCAGTACTCTTGGGCTTCCCTTGTGGCTCAGCTGGTAAAGAATCTGCCTGCAATGTGGAGACCTGGGAATGATCCCTGGGTTGGGAAGACCCCCTGGAGAAGGGATAGGCTACCCACTCCAGTATTCTGGCCTGGAAAATTCCATGGACTGAATAGTCCATGGGGTCGCAAAGAGTCAGACACAAGTGAGCAACTCTCACTACTTCTACTTCTATATATTGCAAACATGGGATCATATTTTAAAGTATGATGAGAAATTATAGATCAAATAGCAATACACTGGAGCTTTAACAAATATCTTTAAACTCAAGTATATGGACACATTTTCTGTTTTAAAAATGCTCTTTAATGAGCATATATTCCCTTTCTGTGTATATATGTACAATTTATAAACCTGCAGGAAACATATGTGGATGGAGATTTTCACTCTTTCATATTTAAACAAAAAGGGATCTGTTAAAACCATGTTGGTAGTGTTTTCCTGAAATGATCTTAGAGTTTAACTGAAAGATCCCTTTATAAATAGAAATACCATGTGTTGGTTCCTTAAATCTCATCATCATGAATATCTTGGCTTAAGCAGAACAGGAATTTTGAAGCCTGTTAAAAACACAATTTTCCTTTGGGAGAGGATGTATCTCTTATTTGGTGGCGGAAATACACCTTATCTCAAAGAAATACTAGAATGTCACTCTGCAGGCGTTGGCTTGGAGTCTCATCAAAGTGGAATAACAGAGAAATGGTTGGCTGACTCCCCTTGTCATCCTAGTCCCAGTGTTACCTGGTATGGCCTAGGGTCATCACTAAACTTCTGTGTATAGGAAAACTGAGACTCGCGGTGGAAGCTGAGGAATGAATGAATGTATGACCCATAAAACCCAATGTGTGCCCTGAAACACAAAATTTCTCCAACACCCCTAGTCTCAGAAGGCTGCCAGCAAGCTACCCTTCAAGGCACTGAGGTCTCCGAGACTTCATGCTGCGTTCTCTGCAGCCGTGCCTCATGTTTATTTTCACCGCAACGTTTAAGTTGATAGGATGGATAACCTGACACTGTCCTACACACAAGAAATGATTTAAGGCAACATTATGGCCAAATCATGGTGATAAGTAAATCACGGCATGAAAGTAAAAGTCGCTCAGTCGTGTCCGACTCTTTGTGACCCCATGGAGTATATAGTCCATGGAATTCTCCAGGCCAGAATACTGGAGTGGGTAGCCTTTCCCTTCTCCAGGGGATCTTCCCAACCCAGGGATCATACCCAGGCCTCCACCTTGCAGGCAGATTCTTTACCAGCTGAGCCACAAGGGAAGCCCAAATTACTGCATAATTTTCATCACATCAAAATGTTCTACCATAGAGACAACTCAAATACACGATATCCACATATTTTGGGGGGGGGGAGCTCTTATCTTCCACCTGTTGTTATTGTCGCTAAGTCGTGTCCAATGCTATCCGAACCCATGGACTGCAGCACAACAGCCTCCTCCCCTATCCTTCACCATCTCCAGAGTCTGCTCAGATTCCACTGAGTCAGTGATCTCATCCAACCATCTCATCCTCTGTCGTCTTCCACCAGACTTCTCCTCTACGTGTCTTCTTTCCTGGCAGAACAACCCCTTACCTTTAACTCTTCAAAAGTAAGAAGCCCTCTTTTGTTTCAGGTGCTCTATCATGACATGCTGATTCTACAAAGAGCACATCCGAACTAGGCTGAAGGCAGATGTTTTAGTACAGAACTCCACCCAGGTGATCTATTAAGGTTTATTTGAGCTCTTCTATTTACACATGTGGTACTTATTAAGACTTTTATAAAGACACAGGGCATACTGGGAGAAGGCTCCGCTAGGACTTTATGAAGTAAAATAACTGCCTCCATGCACCCAACATTGGATGTTTTTCTAACACTTCAATTTACTGCTTATACTCTTCTTCGAGTAACTGCAGGGTTTAACCCTGGCCTGGGAAGGTCTGCCAACCTAAAAGAGAATAATCATTTCTAATATACAGTAAAGGAGCTTTTGACAAATCCACAGGTATATAAAGGTGTTTGGAATTGTAATGTGGTGCTTAAAACAGCTACTTATTACACTCCAGTATCAGAAAGAAAGGAGAGAGGAAAAGAGAGGAGGTGGGAGGGGAGTGGAGAATGAAAGAAAGAGAAAAATAATAAACCTCGGTCAGTGAAGCAGAGATTACTGATGTTTTAAAGTGCTAAACTTCTGCAGGAAGCCCTGTGTTTTGCAATATGAACCCTTCTTGGCTCTCACTGCACACTCCGACTAAACCCCACTCAGATCCAAGGCTTGTTTATCTCTTTTACAACTGGAAGGTTTTCTGTGAATAACTTCCCTAAGCTCCTTTGGTATAAAGCCCCCTGAATCATCTGGTTTGTCAGCTGTACAATTTCAACATTTGTCTCACAAGTTTGGACCCTAATGGGATTTAAATCAGCAAGAGAAATTTATTGCTGTCTGTGGGGCTTTGGTAATATTTGTTTGTGAAGGCGTGTATGTTACTGGGGATGAAGAAAGTTAATTTTTCTTCATTTTTTTATATCCAATCAAAGTCTCCTTTTCAAAAGAGAGCACACTGTAATTTCTAAAGGGGTATACCCTCCATGTATAAACATACACACTCTAGAAACATAAATAAATATATATGCAGGCCCTCATGTGCATATAGATATATATTAAGCTATCAATCCTCTTGATTTGTTTCTCTCTATTCCATGTAACACTAAGAAATGTTTATTAAGCTGAAAAGTCTCATCAGTCCCTCCTCATAAGACTATACTAGAAATAAGTAAACTCTTAACTTTTTAACTATGAGGACCGCCTGGCAATGGGAACATCACAGCTGTGTGAGGCACTGTGTTCTCAGCCGAACCAACATCCCAAAAGAAACCCAACCCCAGAGTGTCAAGAACAATACAGGACATATGCATCTGAGTTCATCTGTGTGACTAGAAAGGACTCGAGGGCTTCGCAGATCATGGCAAACTCTCGCAGTCCAGGAGCAGCCAATGAAGCCAAACCATGAGCAGACCAGATCTATTCAAATTAACCACACAGTCTCTCATCAGTAAACAGACCCAAGCTATCCCATTGGTCTATAGGGAACTGTCCTCTAAGCCCCACATGTGGGCCTCTTCTGTAATTTTCACATTCCAGTGTTCATGTCCTCCTTAAGCAGATCCCTTTGCTCATCAAGTCATCCTGGGATACACCATCACACAAATATGACACACCAAATGATGTCTGCCAATTACTTAATAGCCATCAAGGACCAGGTAGGGTTTCCCAGGTGGCGCTATTGGTAAAGACCCTGCCTGTCAGTGCAGGAGATACAAGAGACTTGAGTTCAATCGATCCCTAGGTTGGGAAGATCCTTTGGAGGAGGAAATGGCAACCCACTCCAGAATTCTTACCTGGAAAATTCCACAAAAGAGTTTGGTGGGCTGCAGTCCATGGGGTCACAAAGAGTTGAACACAACTGAGGACATGGAGCAGATATGTAACAGTCTTTCTAACCCTTCAAGGTGGGCACTAGCCACTGCCTTTTTTTTTTTTTCCTGTTTATTTTATATTGAGTATAGCTGATTAACAATGTGACAGTTTCAGGTGCACAGCAAAGGGACTCAGCCATATATACACGTTTCCATTCTCCCCAATCTCCCTTCCCATCCAGACTGCCACATAACACTGAGCAGAGTTCTCTGTGCTATACAATAGGTCCTTGTTGGTTATGCATTTTAAATATATCAGTGTGTACCTGTCAATCCCAAACTGCCTGATTATCCATTCCCCCATCCTTCCACCAGCAGCCCCATTTTGCAGGTGAAGGCAGTGGAGCGCAGATACTCTGTGAAACCTGCCTGAGATCAACAGCAGAGCCAGAAATGAACCCAAATGCGTGTGGCTCCAAAGTGAACATACTGTCAGCTGAGTTCCTGAACGTGTGTCACTTCTTTCCCATAATTGTAACAGAGGAAGAACAGAACACACACCATGCTGGAACTGCTTCCCTCATTCTCTAGCTGATATGTTCTATTACTCTAGCCCTGTTTGCATGCGTGCTCAGGTATGTCCCACTCTTTGCAACCCTATGGGCTGTAGCCTGCCAGGTCCCTCTGTCTATAAAGAGTTAAATATTAGAGAAACGTTGCTCATGCACAAATAGCTCCCTGAAAGAGTTCCTGTCCCACTGTTCCAAGCTAGTTATGGCTATTACTTGTTATAGATGAGTTTGCTTTCAGCCCAGAAATCTTGCTAACAAGCAGCAAGGAGAATGGTGGAGCAAAAATGACTACTAACAATTTGAAGTTTTTGCAGGAGATTTGGGATTCAGCCTACATGAGCAGGCAGGAGAACAAAGCAGGTCAGTTATCTCCAAAAAGTCTGCACTCCACTTCTATCCTTTAATCTTGAACTCTCCTGCTTCCCCTTACCCTTAACAGAAAAGAGGCCTGAATTTTATTGAGTTAAGATGGTTGTTTAAGACACTTAGTGCCACTTCAGTGTGTTGATTTTCAGAATAAAGTTGCTATTCCTTGTCCCAACACCTTGTCTCTTGACTTACTGACCTACTGTGCAGTGAGCAGGACAAGCCTGGACTCAGTAACATAATCAAGTCTTCATAATGCGAGCTGCCACCAATGTGTCTCAATGTTCCAGATGTGGGGTGTCATTTTATGTAACCCACTTATGTATAATCCACTTCTCTCTGCCCTGTTTTTTTTTTCGGTTGCATCATGTGGCATGCAGTATCTTAGTTCCCTGACCAGGGATTGAACCCAGGCCCCCTGTAGTGGAAGCACAGAATCTTAACCACTGAACCACCAGGGAAGTCCACCACATCTCTTCTTTAAACTCCTCCTTTATCCATGTGCATGGGAACAAAAGTCAAAACTTAGCCCCTCCCACCCTCTCCCATCTATACTCCACCAAAAATATGCAAGTGTGCATATATAGACTCATCTACTCACAGTCATGACAGGAAAGAAAGTATGTGAAATATGAAATGCAAACTAAAGCATCAGGAAATCACTCTGAATCAAGACTGGAGGATATACTCATTAAGTCCACTTTTTAATAGCATCACATGGCCACTAAAACAAACGTGTGCCCCATATAGGTATAAGTTGTAAGAGTTTAGATGGGAAATGTCAAGATACTCTGATTAACAAGTAAGGCAAGAAAAGACAGTGGATTTCTTCACAAACCACAATCCTTCCGTTTAAATTTTTAAAATAAAATTTCTTACCAAAAAAAACTAGAATGGTTAATATTGCCTATCAGTTTTTCATAATATATTATGGATTATTCTAATAAGATTACTTGTTCAAAGCTGGAAGGAGAGATTTTTAGATATGCAGGAAAAGTGAGAAGATAAGAATAATAAATTGTGTAATACAGGAAAATTCAGAGGGTGACAGTCTAGCTAGCATGCCATAAAAGGGTGTCTGAATCACTTACAGCTTCTAGATGTACATGGGCAGGGTGGGTGTGGAAATAACAGAGATGGGGTTGAAGGTGGAAAAGAGTTAGAGAAATGGAAGGTCTTAGTAACCAAAAATACCTCTTACCTGAGATTTGTAATGACTACTGTGCAATGAGGAAACCTGTACTACTAAGCATATGTCTCGATTATTTTTATAGAATTTCAGTTAGTCAATCAGCACACATGCATTTAGTATGAACTATGCCACACTGTGTTGGAAGATCCAGAAAAATGTCTTTACTCTCAAGAAGCATATACTTTGAAAGGCTAACACTTATGCAAGAAATACCCAGAAAATAAGGCATGATACCTCATGAATAAGCTGAACACCATATGTCAAAGATTATAAATGCTACTGTAAAAATCAGCCAACTACCCAGAACTCCCAGGGCTTCATGGAAAAGGTGAAACTTGAATTTAACTTTGAACGATGAGGAAAAATTCGAGACCTTGAGACAAGACAGGCTATCTTGCAGGTAATTAAGAGAAGACAGCGAGAGCACACCACCTTAAGGGCTCTCAAAGAAGTACAAGGACAGAATCCAAAATTGGACAGGTGAGCTCTGACTGCTCGATTTTAAAGCTGAACTTTGGGCTTGCAAGAGGGATGAAAGAAAGCCACTGGAGTTTCTTAAGTTGAATCAGAAGCCATGTTTGTCACTTAACACCTTTCTTTCCACCACATCTTTCTGTCTCCAACTAGAAAAAGTCCCCTACTTTTAAGGTTTCTTTTGATTCAGCTGGACCCATACGGATGATCCAGGACAATCTCCCTGTTTTAAGATTCATAACTCTGATGCTGGGAAAGATTGAAGGCAAAAGGAGAAGAGGGCGGCAGAGTACGAGATGGTTAGAAAGCAACACAGACTCAATGGACATGAACTTAAGCAAACTCCAGGGGACAGTGGAGGACAGGGAAACCTGGCGTGCTGCAGTCCATGAGTTTGTAAAGTCCGACATGACTTAGCAACTGAACAACAACCTTAATTACTTCTGAGGGTCAGAGGGATGCAACATGAGAAGGCCTTGCCCAGCTTTGAAGACAGAAAGTAGTCACGAGCCAAGAGGAGTCTGAAGATGCTGGAAAAGGCAAGGAAACAGATTCTCCCCTGAGCCTCCAGAAGAAATTCATCCCTACGCATTATTTTGAGCCCATGGATACATGTGTGCTAAGTTGCTTCAGTCGTGTCCAACTCTGTGACCCATGGACTGTAGCCTGGAAGACTACTCTGTCCATGGGATTCTCCAGGCAAGAATACTGGAGTGGGTTGCCATACCTTCCTCTAGGGGATCTTCCCGACCCAGGAATCAAACCATGCCTTTTACATTAGCAGGTGGGTCCTTTACTACTAGCGGAACATGGGGAGCCCCGATTTGAGCCCAGTGAGACCCATTTTAGACGTTAAGATAATAACTGTGTTTTACGCCACTAAGTTTACGACAACTTATTCCAACAGGAAGAGGGAACTAACACATAAAACATTCGCAACTTTCAGGGATTAAAATGTAGACATTTCGAGGGGCAGGGAGGGCGGCAGTGGTCTACAGGTGCGTGCTCATCTCTTTTACTGAATAGCAAACTAACAGCACCAGCAAGGCAACCCTGGAATTTCTGAAGGCCATGTTATTGGACCTATTTTGAAAGGTCATTTTATTATAACAGATTTGGGTACTTTTGAGTCGGCATGGGTTCTGACCCATAACAACCCTCCATAAACATTAATAGTCATTTCCACATTTCCACTGATTGCAAGTCCAGTTTTCAGGATCCTGGTTATCTGATACGCCATGTTTTATTTGAAGTACTGCAATGCTTGTTGTGATACTGTTATTTCATAGTGATCAACAGCTTCCCGGTCCCCCACATCTGACCCTCTCCAGGTTTTCCTCCTCCCTCCTATCCTCATCAAGCTTTCTCTGCTTTGCTTTACCACTCAGTTCACAGGTACAACTCTCTATCCTCAACCTCTTGACATCAAAAGATTGACCTTGGTGGCAGGAAGCAGCCAACCTCTCCAACGGATGAACATAAAAGACCAAGTTAAGGAGGAGAAGTAAAACAGCCACTGCTTTACTCAAAGAAGCGGCAGGCAGAGCAGAGGAGCTGCCCAGAGGTTGTGGTCCTGAAAGTTACACTCGGGAGCAACATTGCAGGAAGTCCTGAAGTCTGCTGTCCAAGATCCTCAAAGACGGCAGCGTCCATGGAGATGGCATAGGAGACAACGATGCAGTATAGCCACCAGCAGCCACATGGATGTTTGCTAATAAGTCCACAATTTTTTTTTAACTTGATGTTTCATATTTATCTTCACTGACCGTTGCTAATTTTTGAGCCCTTCTTTTTCTTAAAAGCTGATATTAACCCATGAACTAGCCACTGGAACCCTGACATCGTCAACTTCCTGCAGTGTCTCAATAACTTGACCCATATTAGCCTTGTTCTTTAGCAAGGCGATAAGGTCACGACAGCGATGCTGTAATCCTATCAGATACTCCACATGGATGGACCAGAGGAATGAGGGATTAAAATCATTCGAGGGGAAACTCACTGAGAGTGACTGCACTGGGACACCTAGGCCAGAAGGACGTCCACGGAAACAGTCAAGGTAAAAAGACAAACAGGCACCTGGGACACAAGACAAAAAGCTGTACGTAGCTCTTTTTTGTCTTCTTCAGTAGATTCTCAATGGAATGAAACCAAAGCCTGTATTTTGGAGGGAAAAGCTTAAATATCTTCTTAAAACAAGACTCCATGAGAGCTGGTGGCAATACATCACCGCAAAGAGGACCTGTACAAGGCTGCAAACAATTTGCCGTATAGACACAGTAGTAAAGTGTTTCCGCTTTTAAGAAACCCATGTACATGTAAATAGTCACTGAAGGGGTCATTTCACGGGTAGACTTAGAAGAAAGAGGCCCTCTTTTATGAACAGAGGCCTCTCTAACATAAACTCACCCCAAACCAAGGCAAATAACAGGAGAAAGAGAAGGGAGAAAAAGGAAGCATTTCAAGATGGTAGGTCCAAAAACTTCTAGAGGATTGGGAGGGGCAGGGAAAGCCACTTCAGATGGAGCAATGAGTCAGAGATTCCTAGAGATGCTTCTCTGATAAGCCTTGTTGTGTCAAGGAGCAAAACCACTGTTCCCCTCACCTTACCAAGAAACAGCCTCCTTTATCTGAGAAGATTAAACCTTTTCTACTGGGAGTGCAACTTCAGGAGGGACCTTCCTGGGATACTAAGGGAAGAAGGAGAAACTGATAGAACAACTGACTAAACCTTGGTTATCAGTGGGGAAGAGAGGCTCCAGCCAGGTCACTGTCACAACTCAGGAACCTTCAAGAAGCAGCCTTCTCCTTGAACACATTAAGAAAGCATGCTAAAGGAACCTCCCTGATGGTTCTCTGGACTTCTCTAGTGGCTCAGTAGGTAAAGAATCTGCCTGCAGTGCAGAAGACCCAGGTTTGATCCCTGGGTTGGGAAGATTCCCTGGAGAAGGAAAATGGCAACGCACTCCAGTATTCCTGCCTGGGAAACCCCATGGACAGAGAAGCCCGGTGGACTATAGTCCATAGGGACACAAGAGTCGGAACACCATAATTAAACCACCACCTGGTGATCTAATAGTTAAGAATATGCCTTCCAATGCAGGGGGCACAGGTGGGATCCCTGATCAGGGAACTAAGATTCCACATGCTGTACGGAAACTAAGCCCGTGCGCTCTATAACTTGTGCGCCATAACGAAAGATCCCATGTGCTACAAATAAGACCAGATGCAGTCGAAATAAATAACCTCTTTCAAAACAGAAATCATGCTAAAGTGAGGCAGACAGCTTGAACAGAGAGAGAAAAGAAGGAAAATAGAGCACCCTCTTCGAGTAGACAGTAAGGGAGAAGGTAATAGGTTAAAGGGAGAAGACCAAGTCATAAAGGCCAGATAATCTAGAGCTCTTACTACAGAGTAGGGATCAGCAAATTACCATCCAGAACAAAACAACCCATCATTTGCTGTTATACATAAAGTTTTCTTGAAACACAGTCTTATCCATTTGTTTGCTGTGTGCTGTGCTTAGTCGCTCAGTTGCATCTGAGTCTTTGCAACCCCATGGACTGTAGCCCTCCAGGCTCCTCTGTCCATGGGGATTCTCCAGGCAAGAATACTGGAGTGTTGCCATGCCCTTCTCCAGGAGATCTTCCCAACCCATGAACTGAACTGTTGTCTCCTGCATGGCAGGTGGATTCTTCACCAGCTGAGCTACCAGGGAAGCCCATCAGTTTGTTTACTGTCTATGGCTATCTTCATCTTGAAATCTCAGAGAATTTATAGCAGATTATAGTTCACCAAGCCCCAAATACTTAATGCCTGTCCCTCTGCAAGCACGCACACAAGTTGCTGACCCCCAATACAGATGATGATCTAAATGTTTTTGAAATATTATAAAATCTCCCCCTAAAATGAATAAATTAAAACACACAGCAGAACTCACTTGTAGGTCTTGTGTAAGAAAGAAAATTATCCATTGTGGGAACTTAGAACACCTTCACATCCAGAAAACAGAACTGGAAACCAAATTCAAACTAAGTGAATGTGTGAAAGGGCTTAGGAGAAAATACACAGTCATAAATAGTAGTCAGCGTTATGGAAAGAGCAGTCAGCCCAGGAAAAGAGCACTATGGGTCGGAATAACATGGATGGAAAAGAAGAGTAATCAAATGTGATATGAACACTTCCACTTACCATTTTTATTCATTTAAGAGTGTCCCCTAAAAATATTAACATAGCAAACTGCCCTAACAAGCATTATCATATAGATAGTACACTATATGATAGATAGTGACTATCTAACAGTTGTGACTGGAGACGAAGCAATAATTTGCAATGACCTACTATGCAATGGGGGGTGGGGGGAGAGAGAACAGTCTTTGAATTTCAGACAAGAGCAAAGCTGGTCATTTGTTTCAACCTATACGTGGTATGAGAAAGAGAGGAGAACAGATGTAGGCACAGCTGAAGGGGACAAGGAGAAACTTAACATTCTCAATACATTTTTTGCCTAAAATTAAAGGCTGTGTGTTAATCGCTTAGTCGTGTAGGATTCTTTGCGACTCCCATGAACTGCAGCCCACCAGGCTCCTCTGTCCATGGAATTCTCCAGACAAGCATACTGGAGTGGGTTGCCACTCCCTTCTCCAGGAGATCTTCCCTACCCAGGGATTGAACCTCGGTCTCCGGCATTACAGGCAGTTTCCTTATCATCTAAACCACCAGAAAGTGAAGTGAAAGTGAAAGTCTCTCAGTCGTGTCCGACTGTTTGCAACCCCATGGACTAATTCTCCAGGCCAGAATACTGGAGTGGGTAGCCTTTCCCTTCTCCAGGGGATCTTCCCAACCCAGGGATCGAACCCAGGTGTTCTGCATTGCAGTCAGTTGGTAAAGAATCTTACATCAGGTAAGCTACCAGGGAATCCCTAAAATTAAAGGATACCCTAGTATAAATAAAATTTGGAATTAAATGACATTTCTTAACTCACTATACATGTTTGTGCCCCTCAATACCCACCCCCTCCCCACATACACAAAAGTATTTCTGAATTTTAGGAATGTCTGATAAATTCTCAATTACTGAAGCAAACCATGGAAAGGAGGTCTATGGAATTAACACTAGAGTTAATTTATACTTACACTGGAATTAATTTATTCTGACTTACACATAATAAAATTAATCATTCCAATTTTAATTAATGTCCTTCTTTCAGACTCCTCGACCAAATGGAATCTACATGGTGGGAGGGGTGGGAGCTAGCATAAAATTAATTAGTAACTTTGAAGCTTCATTTAAGTTTCTACTTTCATATTAAAAATGGTGACATTAACTTTCAATTTAGAGAGCCTTTTTTTTCCATTTAAAATGGTTTTGTCTTATTTCTTTAAAATGCTCTATTTCCTTGCTGGTCCAGAAAGCAGAAATATCTTGGAGGTAAAATAAATCCCTCAATTACCAGGAATGGAATTTGAAAGCCTGCCTCTAATCATCCAATAAAGTTTTTTTAAAGGGGGAAAACCATAACTCAGCAGGATAAGACTTCATTCAAGCATTAATTGCTTTCAAAATCATCCAGCTTGATACTGTATTAACTGTTTAAATTGCCAAACCACATCATTGCTCAGTTGATCTTGGAAAGCTTCAAAAAACCACAAACTAGAGCCCAAAGATAAAAGGTCAGTGAATTAGTTACTTCCAGAATGACATAAACTTTTGAAAGAAAACAGGCTATAAAAATGTGTTTGCACAGGACATAAAGTATGACATTCACTCTACTTGATCAAAGTGGCTTTGGATATTAACTTGGGAGAGGGGGTAAGTCACAGATGAGTAAGACAGGCACAAGCGTGCAAAGACAAGAACTCTGGCTCCCTTTTTTGCATTCACAAATAGATCTCTAGCCTCACGAGGACATACAGGCAGGGGTGGGAGGAGAGGGGCAATGTCCGAAGATTCAGATACTATTACTAAGTGGGTCAAGACACTGTTGCTAGAACTAGTCTGACCAGCATAACCCTAGCTGTCCTACTAAATACCTTGAACTTGGCCAGCTTTTTCTCTGAACAATTTACTCACTATAAAAGCAATCACATTAGTACAGATTCCAGGAATATTGTGAGAATTAATGGAGATAAAGCAAGCAGAGGATTTGACCTACAGAAAAATATGCTGTAAAAATTAGGTTCTGCTATTTATTTGTGAATACTACTAATTGTTGTTTTTTGTATTATTTAGAACAGTCCACTTGATTTGAAAGGGGATCAACCAACACTCTGCCCCAACCATCAGTAGGGTCTGTTTTTATTGATTTCTATTACTCTTGGCTATATGCTACATTTTCCTGCCAGAACTTTTAATCTTACAATGAATGTGGTGGATGACATATTTTAAGACTCTGGAGTCTATTTTCATTCTATCTTAACAGGAATGTTCATTTTTGCTTTAAAACTCAGTTAAGTTACTAGCTAATAGCCTTGAACTTGCGGAAGCTTGGTTTTCACACTGTGGCATGTTGGGCCCGTTTCAGTTCTGCCCTCAGACCAAAGGATAAAAATGTGTTTTACCTAGGAAAAAAAGACTAAATAAGTACCTGTGACTGTTTTCCTAGTCACAGGAAATCTGAGTGTTGCACAAATAGAAAGAAAGGCTTCTTCAGGCAAACACAGGTTTTCAAGGTGTCCAATTCTTCCATTATAATACTGAAAAAGATACTCGCACTATATATCTTTCTAAAGAGTTGGTGAACTTTTAAGGAGTACAAAACTCACAGCATGCATAAATCAGGCTGTATCCCCCCATATGGGAAGAAAAGTTTCAATAACCAACATAAGTGACTAAATAAGAACCAAAATACCTTATAATTTATCTGCTACAGTTAAAATAGAATCCTTATTTCTTGAACTTTTTTTTCCAAAAGTTATCATTTTTTTCGAGAATCAAATACAAGAATATGCTTACATGTATTCCACACCCGATATGATTCCATCTTCACTACTTTTGGAAAATTTCTTCACCTCTATAAGCATATTCCCTCACCTGTAAAAATTCATAACAGGTACCCCTTGAGCCAAGAGTCAGATAACTGAAGCGACTTGGCATGCACGAACGCATCTCTTGAGCACAACAGCAAGTTCAGAGCTAGTGCTCAGTAAATGTTATTTTTAAAGGCAGAGACTTCTGCATTTGGGGTTCAAGGTGGGGGAAAAAAAATCGAATCCAACATCTAAAATACGATTTTCCTGCTCTGCCTAATTAGAGACCAACTCAAATCAAAACTCACAGCACTTGCTATGACTCAGAACACTCCACAGAACAACCAGAAACGGCGTGCCCACAAGCTGAAATATTTAGTTACAGGTGGGAAAGGAAAACTCATGATGCTGCCCCCACCCTAACCCACTGCTACCTAAAATCTGTTCCTCTTGCGACAGAACCGGGCTGGCTCCATATGCCGCTCGACCTTCCACTCAGCCACCCAGGCTAGGAACCTGAATATCACCCTTCACATTCCCTCCCCTCCCCAATCTGCCATCAACCCATTCTGCCTTTTAAATCTCACTCAAACCCTCTGCCACCTCCTCACCTCTAAGAGTCACTGTTTTACATGATTTTTTCATGCCCCTTTTTTCTGCACCATTTCCAATAGTGTCATTTCCTTGTTTTTTAATTCATTTGCTATGCCACAACCAGAATGACATTCCTAAGACCTGTATATCTGAGTCCTTTGTCTCCTGTTAGCCAATGTCTATTGCATTCTCAAGACAATGAGCTCAGCGTAGTATCTGGCTCACGGTAGATGTTCATCTAAACATCTGTTGCATTAATTAATGAATATCATCTTTTCATCTCTATAGCCGGCATTCTACAGATATGTGGGCCTGGAATATTAAAGTTGAGAGACAAAAAACAAGAATGCAACAAAATATTTACCTCCCAGCAAATCCTCTCACCCAAAGACCACAATTAAGAAAAAACAAAAAATAGGGAGACTTAGATTAATCACAGTCATTTTTATCTGCATTTCTCCAATACCAAGAGGAAAGAAAACCTCTTCTTTTACAAAATCAAAGTTATAGCTATACTGGTCAAAGTCCACTTTAGTAACTCTTAACTTTTCCAAGCTCTTAGACATATAATGCTTTCTTTTCAGATCATGTAAAGCCTTAAAAAAAAAATCCTAATTTGATTTTTGTCAAGCAAAGATTAACAGTAAATACTTTAATCATGAAAGTCATGTTTGGCACTGGAATTTGGCAGAGAGCCCCACGTGTACTTTCTCTGGGACTAAATTGCTCATTTCTAATACAAACATAATATAAAGCAAAAAACAGCATTGTGTAAACAAAATATGTTACTTTTTAGTTCTCAACTAATTGAAAATTAGTGCAACTTTATTTAACCACTAATTCAATGCAACTTGGGATTTTAATGGAAAGGAGGGAATCAAGCATTCAGTGAAGTCCAAGAGCATGTCAACCTCTGTAGCCTTTTTCCAGTCACACTTGTAAGCAGCTTGGCATCAATTTTTCTAAAGACACAACCAAATATCCTTGATTCTTATATCATCCAAACAACTGCAGCCAGCTGTGAAAACTATAACTAGGGATGAAGTCTGCCTGCAGGGAGCCCTTAGAAACTGCCAAGCGTGATTGTTTCCTCAACAAACATTCATGACCCTCTTTCCCAAAATTTCAACTTCACAGACCACCTCATTAAAAAACAAAAGAAAAGAAAAACTCAATCCTTCAAATTCTTTAACACAATCAAAATTTTTTCTTCAGCCTCTTCTTAGAAGCCCAATTATCTTCTCCACCATTTGGTGTGTTGTTTGCATTCCCAAATAATGTGTTTATCACAAACACAAAATCTCTCTTTCCATCCTCAGAATCTCATAGTGTTATCTAATCAGCAAAAGCAATTTCCATTTTTTTTTAAGTAAAGCTATATACTCTTCCTTTCTCACTTCCTCTGAACAGCCTCACCTTCCAGACTTTTGTTCTCTGCGTTCCCATCAGAGGGTCCCTACAAAACCCTCCCCAACCCATGCTTTGCTTTTGGCCATGATATCATTAGTCACTCTGGTGCTTAGAGAAATAGGAAAATCATCCAGGCAAATTTCAAAGTTCCATAACCAGAAAGTGAAGTCTCTCAGTCATGTCCAACTGTTTGCGACCCCATGGAATTCTCCAGGCTAGAATACTGGAGTGGGTAGCCTTTCCCTCCTCCAGGGGATCTTCCCAACCCAGGGATCCATAACCAGAAGCTCTGGGTAATTTAAATGGAGTGACTTGCTTCTCAGTTGTTTAAGATCAAAATCCCACATACAGGTCTGTCANATTCTCCAGGCTAGAATACTGGAGTGGGTAGCCTTTCCCTCCTCCAGGGGATCTTCCCAACCCAGGGATCCATAACCAGAAGCTCTGGGTAATTTAAATGGAGTGACTTGCTTCTCAGTTGTTTAAGATCAAAATCCCACATACAGGTCTGTCAGGTAACAAAGCCTTCTATGCCAATAAGCATGTTTTTCTTTGCACTTAAAAGAGCGGTCCAAACTAATTATGGCATTTGTATCTTGTCCTGTTGAAAGTGTTAGTTGTTCAGTAGCATCCCATTCTTTGCAACCCCATGGACAGTAACCCACCAGGCTCCTCTGTCCATAGAATTCTCCTGGCAAGAACACTGGAGCGGGTTGTCCTTCACTTCTCCAGGGGATCTTCCCAACCCAGGTACAGAACCCAGGTCTCCTGCAGGGCAGGCAGATTCTTTATGGTCTGAGTCATCAAGGAAGCCTGTACCTGCTCCTGGATGCACTTTAAAATCCACCTGTTGTTCAAAACCCTTTTGCATGACCAAGTCTCTTGCACTACGCTTTTTCTGTTTTCTGAACACACAAATTTGTATAGCCTCTCTCTTGGACAAAGCTTTCTCTCTGTTTCAAGCTAGGCCAAGGTGAATATGATGCTCCTGTAATGCCCCAAGCCTCCTGGTGAATGCCATAGATGTCGTTACATGCTTAACTGCAAGGGCAAAAGGAGATCTGTTTTATTTTGCCAAATTTCCATCTCATAAGGTTTTCACCAGCAGAAATAATCCTGAAGATATGGAAATGCTACTCGTTTTAATCAGAGTATAATTTTGCCCATTACATAAAAGTTCTGACAATTACTGTTACCTAAAGCACAAACTGGGCTTCCCTGGTGGCTCAGTGTTAAAGAATCCATCTGTCAATGCAAGAGACTCAGGTTTAGTCCCTGGGTCAGAAAGATCCCCTGGAGAAGGAAATGGCAACCCACTCAAGAATTCTTGCCTGGGAAATCCCGCGGACAGAGGAATCTAGCGGGCTCCAGTCCACGGGGTCACAAAAGAGTTGGACAGGACTTAGCCACTACACAACAATAGAGAACAAACTACAGCGCTCCAGGCCAGGAAAATCAGCCCTGCAGGCCTGCGGAGGACAGACCACTGCTTTAAGCTGACTGGTAAAAAGTATCAATACTTGAACACATTTCACAGTTTAGGAAACACTTTCACATATCCCATCTCACTTCACCTTCTGAAGAACGCTTTCATTAAGTTCATTTTACTGAATTAGGGAAACTGAGCCTCAGAAGTTTACACACTTACCCAAGGTCATATGCAAAGTACTGAGAGTGGCTGAAATTTACATGAAAAATCCTAAATGTGCCCTGTTCCCTTCACAGTAGGCTCGTTTAAGCCAGGAGAATATTTAAGCTATTCTTATCATGCACCCCTCTACATTTTGGCTTCAGGTTTTTGAGTAGTTGTTTCCTTCAGTGTTTTGTTTGCTTTCTTTTGCAGACCAAAATGTGCTAGAACTAAGTTACTTTTTTTTTTTTCTGTAGGAATAAAATAAAATTTTGCATACAACAGCAATCACTGATTCTTATCTAGGTTACTGGAAGTTCAAAGTGCTAGAAGACCTTGCCCATGGCAATGCCAAATATCATTTTATATTCAACTGATTATCAATTATCTTTCAGATTTATATGAGCTAGGGCACCAGTAGGTGGCCCAGGGTAAAGAATCCATCTGCCAATGCAGGAGATNTTTGCCATGAAGTGATGGGACTGGATGCCATGATCTTAGTTTTCTTAATGTTGAGCTTTAAGCCAACTTTGTCACTCCACTCTTTCACTTTCACCCATAAGACTGGTGTCATCTGCATATCTGAAGTTGCTGATATTACTCCCAGAAATCTTGATTCCAGCTTGTGCTTCATCCAGCCCAGCATTTCTCATGAGGCATATAAGTTAAATAAGCAATGTGACAATATACAGCCTTGACATACTCCTTTCCCAATTTGGAAACTGTTGTTCCATGTCCAGTTCTAACTGTTGCTTCTTGACTGGTATACAGATTTCTCAAGAGGCAGGTCAGGAGGTCTGGTATTTCCATCTCTTTCCGAATTTTCCAGTTTGTGGTGATCAACACAGTCAAAGGCTTTTTCATAGTCAACAAAGCAGAAATAGATGTTTTTCTGGAATTATTTTGCTTTTTCCATGATCCAACACTTCAGTTCAGTTCAGTTCAGTTCAGTCACTCAGTCATATCTGACTCTTTCAGATATCACAGCATACCAGGCCTCCCTGTCCATCAACAATTACTGGAGTTCACTCAAACTCATGTCCATNGGAGATGCAAGAGAGGCAGGTTTCTGAGTGGGGAAAATCCCCTGGAGAAGGAAATGGCAACCCACTCCAGTACTCTTGCCTGGAGAATCCCATGGACAGACAAGCCTGGTGGGCTACAGTCCATGGACAAAGAGTCAGACACAGCTGAGCAACTGGGCATGAGAGAGAGAGAGCACCAGTAATCAATCCTAGCCGTGAGAAGGAAAGGATGCTGCAAATTACAGAGCCACCAGATCATGAAATAACATTATTATGGGAACTGCTCAAGTAAATTACACATGTAAAACTTTACAATAAATACTTTATAGGAAAGAACTGAACACCATGAAATATCGCTACAGGATTCATTTTCAAGTTCCTGAATTTCAATGCACAGAAACACACCTACGCATAATTCAGGCGTTAAGCCCCATTGCTTACATACCAGTTGAACAATAAACAAGCTGGAAGTCAGTTCCTCTATTTACGCTGGGGTGTGGGCACACACACCCACCTATTATCTGTGCGAATGAAGGCACCAGAGACCTTAGTAGCAATAAAGAGCTGCAAAGGAAGAACTGTCCACCGAACAAGTAATAACATGAGTGGATTCCAAAAAGCACAAAGATTTGCTAAACACAACTCACCAGGCAGAAGGAGCACTTAAAAAAAATCTATTCCGAATCCTCCCACTGAAGTAAAACGTTTTCGGCAACTGGAAACAGTTAAAATTTCCTTTTTTTATTTTTCCCCTGATTCTGTCAAGTTCTTACCTCAGAACATCCAGTCTCCAGCTGGGTCTGTCCTAGGAGAGTCAGTCCCTCCCTCAAGATCAATCTTTTCAGATCAACCGAGCAATTTGCAAAACGGAGGTTTGTCATGAGGGAGGAAAAAGGAGGGTGCCCTCCGCATTGAAAAGTACTCCAAACCCCAGATACTCAAAGACAAAAAGAGATCCCTATGACAATCAGAGAAATCCCACTCAGGGAAAACAGGAAGAAAAAGAAAAAAAGTTGGGGGGGGTGGGGCAGAGAATTTCTCTAATGAATATGTCTATGGGACAAACTGAATACAGATCTGCACAGAGGAACACAAATTCAATAGCGATGATTTTTAGAAAGTACAGTGTATCATTTAGGATTTGCTCCAGCTGCAAATGAAAGAAAAAGCAAAAGAGCAGTGGTTTAAAGACAGAGGCTTACTCCCCTCTCACATAAATGAGGTCTGGAGGAAGAAGCCCCGGGCTAGCACAGACTCCCTGGCATCAAGGATCCTAGAAGCTTCTCTTTCTGTTCCACCATCCTTAGCATAAGGCTCCCCTAAGATGGTCTCAAAGGGCCTCACAACACCCAGCCAGGACATTCAGAGTCCCACCAGAAGAGAGGAAGAAGGGGCAGAGAAGCAGGTGTCCTCCCTTTAAGAGCCCTTTACTGGGACTTCCCTGCTGGTCCAGTGGTTAAGAATCCACCTTGGAGTGCAGGAGACACAGGTTCAGTCCCTGGTGAGGGAAGTAAGATCCCACGTTCCTTGGAGCAATTAAACCCGACAGAGCAAGTACTGAGCCTGACACAGGCAAATAATTTTTTTTTTTAAGTAATGGTAGTTTTAAATCAAAAGATCCTTTTTGCTTACAACCCACTGGCTACTACAATTAACTTGTTACAAGGCTATAACCAGCCACAAAGGAACCTAAAAATAGCGAAATATCTGTGCAAAGATCCAGATTCCATAGCTTGAGGGAATTCCAGGCCCTGAGGTACAAGCAGCCATGAAACAGATATTTCTGAATTGCCTACCTCTGCCAGACTCTGCACTAGATGTGCAGTAAGAAGCAGAGCAGGACAGCCTCCAACCTAATGCTTCAGATATTCAGTGACCACTGCTCCCCAAAGTCACTAAAAATAACATTCATGTACTCATCTACATACATGTTTTTATGTAGCGTTATCAAGAATCACATAATAATGGTTTGCTCCATTCTGGATGATGCAAATAGAATTTGGACTGTGTGGACTTCCGTGTGATTACACCAAGCCACTGGGCTTCCCAGGTGGCACTAGTGGCAAAGAGTCTGCCTGCCAATGCAGGAGATGCAAGAGGCAGGTTTGATTCTCCCTGGTTCAGAAAGATCCCCTGAAGCAGAAGTGGCAACCCACTCCAGTATTCTTGCCTAGAAAATTCCATGGACAGAGGAGCCTGGCAGGCTGTAGTCCATGGGGCTTCAGAGTCAATCATGACTGAGCATCAGAACACACACCAAACCACGGGGAAAGAAAAGCATGAAAGTTCTAAGGAAAACAAACAAGGAACAGTATCTGGGGATCCCATACCATCCACATCTGCTGTTAGTTTAAACTCAGTACCTGTGGTACAGATGGGGCACTGCTCACCGTAATTCCCTCTGGCCACAGTCAGTAACAGAACTCCAACTCACCTCGACAGCAAGGAGATCCAACCAGTCAATTCTAAAGGAAATCAACCCTAAATATTCACTGGAAGGACTGATGCTGAAGTGAAAGCTCCAATACTCTGGGCACCTCATGTGAAGAGCCAACTCATTGGAAAAGACCCTGATGCTGGGAAAGATTGAAAGAAGGAGGAGAAAGGGACGACAGAGAATGAGATGGTCGGATGGCATCACCAATGCAATCGACATGAGTTTGAGCAAACTCTGGGAGACAGTGAAGGACAGGGAAGCCTGGCATGCTGCAATCCATGGGGTCACAGAGTCAGACATGACTTAGCAACTGAACAAGAACAACTCAATTTGGGGCAAAAATGTGCCCAGTGAAAATACCTGCTCTCTCAAGCAACAGATAGCTATGTGCCATAGTCCCCATCCCTGAGATGTTAGAAAACTCCTGAGCAGGTCTTGAAGGAATGCACTCATGTTCCTAATATATACCCCCCCCAAAAAAAAACAGATTACTAAGGCCCTCATCTTTTGCCTTTCTCAGCATCTTAGGACAGAAGTTCCCATATGATTACAATCTACTTTGTATCTAACTGATTACAACCTTCTTGAGCACAGGACCAGTTTTTAGACTCACCTTAGAAATTAACACGGCTCCTTACCCAAGAATAAAAGGTTAATAAACACTCCCTGAGGGTTTCCCGGGTAGCTCAGTGGTACAGAATCCCCCTGCCAATGCCAGAGACATAGGAGACACAGGTTCAATCCCTGGGTCGGGAAGATCCCCTGGAGGAGGGCATGGCAACCCACTTCTATATTCTTGCTTGGAGAATCCTATGGAGAGCGAAGCCTGGCAGCTAGAGTCCATGAGGTAACAAAAGAGTCGGACACAACTTAGCAACTAAACAACTACGACAAAATACTGTTGAAAGTAAAGTCTGTAAGAAAGGGACATCCAGGCAAAGCACTGACAACCTCGGCTGGCCAGGGCATTTTTACCTTGGTATTTGGTATGCATGAAATCTACAGTCTCACCTCTTTCAAGCATCACAATCCTTTTTAAATCCAAAATGCTGCTGACTCACACATAGAACTTTGGTACCCACTAACAGAAAAGAAACATAAAGTCCAAGAGCCACTATGAATCAATAACAATTTCTAATAAATGATTTCTTTAAATACAACAGACAAGATTTGAAAAGCAGTTAATGTTTGGCAAGGTATATTTTTGGAGGCTATAGGAAATGTATAAAGGACACCCGGTTCATAGATAACTTAAAACTCTATGACCCTCTTGAGTGCTAAGGTCCGTAGGTCAAGAATTATTCATCCATAATAAAAACATTTTGCTCCTGTTGTTGTTGTTCAGTTGTAAGTCATGTCCAACTCTTTGTAACCCCATGGACTGACTGCAGCACCTAGGCTTCCCTGTCCTCCACTATCTCGAGGAGGGAGTTTGCTCAAGTTCATGTCCATTGAGTTGCTGATGCTGTCTAACCATCTCATCCTCTGCCACCCTATTCTACTTTTGCCTTCAATCTTTCCCAGTATCAGGGTCTTTTCCAGTGAGAGTATTTTAGTTGTATCTATTCCACTGTCCAACCACTATTCAGAACCCCAAGGATGTGAGCTGTAACACAGTCATAGCTTTGCCTTCTGCTTTAACCAACCTTAATCTAGTTTACGGAGAAGGCAATGGCACCCCACTCCAGTACTCTTGCCTGGAAAATCCCATGGACGAAAGAGCCTGGTAGGCTGCAGTCCATGGGGTCACAAAGAGTCGGTCACGACTGAGTGACTTCACTTTCATGCACTGGAGAAGGAAATGGCAACCCACTCCAGTGTTCTTGCCTGGAGAATCCCAGGGACGGTGAAGCCTGGTGGGCTGCTATCTATGGGGTCGCACAGAGTCGGACATGACTGAAGCGACTTAGCAGTAGCAGCAGCAGCAATCTAGTTTTAAATTTCTGAAGCTGGCTTCTGCTCCTATTTATAATGTGACGTTTTTAAAAAAAATGCTAACACTTCAATAAATTGTTATGCTATATTAAAAATACTCCTGAGTCTGATAGGCCCACAGAAATGCAAGAGATGAAGAGTAATTTTCTCCAGCACACATTTTGCTATTTACCATAATGCATTAACAGCTTCAAATGAAAGTTACATTGGCTAATCATTGAAATTAAAAAGATAAATAGCTTCAGTTCTTTAGCATAACAAAGGCAGGCATCTGCTCAGTTCCATGATAGACTTTTTAGCACATTTTATAAGAAACCAACAATGTATCAACTTCTCCCAGTCCTCAGATCCAAATGAATCCATTTGTTCTTCGCATTCACAACCCAAGAAACGAGTTTGATGACTATCTAACGCGAAGATAATATCCTCTTAACCATAAGCCAAAAAAGAAAGGAAAAAATCTCCCCCAAATAAGCAAGGTCTTTGAAGCCACAGCCAAATTTGTTTCTGTCCAATTCAGCTGTGACTTCCAGCCCACCAAGAGCCTTCAGTCACTGAAACAGGAAGACCGGAGAAAAGATAGGTGATGTTCACCCCTTGGGAAAGCTATAAAAAGTGTCTAAAGACTCAGCAGTTAGCAAGAGAGTTCAAAAAAATTCAGGAATGGAAAGAACTTCACTCCTATTAATTGTGAGGAAAGGAGGAAGAGAAAAGCAAGAAAAGAATGTCAAAAAAGAAAAGAGAGAGAGAGAAAACAGATATGGCCCCAACTCGCAGAGACGGCCTACCTCACGTGCGAAGTTAAGATCCCTGCAAATCCAGTTTTATTTCCAAAAGACTTCCTCCAAGTTTTCATTGAATGCTTGCCCTGCTCAGTAGGTGCCCTGCCGGCACACAGCCCCTCCTCTTCAGAGCACACACATATCTCACGGGTCAGCCTCTGTTCAGCAAGGGCATTCAACTATACGATGAAGAAAAACACCAGTTCTCTGGGCCAACAAGGACAGAAATCAGCTTCGAGCCTGTGCTATTTACCATGAACACAGCAGAGAGCAGGGCACATCAATTAGGAGGCTTTTTAGACTGCTTTCTTCATTCTCCAGACCGCTTTACTTCCAGAAAACCATTGAGCTTTACCATTCAGACAGTCTGTCAACATCCTAAAACAGCTATTGGCTGTTTAATGAATATTTAAATATAATTTCAGTCTCCTCCAGCGGATTCCCACAGGGGGAATGCAGATTTGAATTTTCCTTGGTTGTACCACACTCTCCCAAATTTGCACTTTTGCAAAGTCATTCATTTTCTACAAAGCNGGACAACAGAGGATGAGATGGTTGGATGGCATCACTGACTCAATGGACAGGAGTTTATGTAAATTCTGGGAGTTGGTGATGGACAGGGAGGCCTGGTGTACTGTGGTCCATGGGGTCGCCAAGAGTCGGACACCACTGAGCAACTGAACTGAACTGAAGGAAAACTTCGGCAAAAGTTACAAATAATGTTGTTGTCCAATAGCCTGTGGTATGACAGCCTGCATGCCCATTTCCAGGGTCTTCAATTAAAAAAATAAAAGTCTGGGGCTCCAGATGAGCTGATGTACATTCTGTTGTAATAGGTAATGAGGGTCAAGTAGTTTATCATGTTTCTTCTCTTACTTAGGCTGCCAGGAGGCTCAAAGCTAGGAGTTCTAGGCTCACTGGCAGTAGCTATCCTTAGGCTAGGTTTTCAGGTACAACTAACTCTTTCCCTTCATGACGGGACTGGTATTTGAGGGTAGTCTCACTTTAGCCTTATTTCAATGTTTCAAAGGTGCAACTATGTTTCATTAAAAAGTGTCTCAAGGACTTTCCTGGCAGTCCAGTGGTTAAGATTCCTCACTTCCAACCCAATAGGTGAGCGTCCAATGGCCTGGTCAGGGAGCTAAGATCCTACATGACTCACGGCCAGGAATACCAAAACATAAAAAAGAAGCAATACTGTAAAAAATTCAGTAAAGACTTTAAAAATGGTCCACATAAATACACACACACACACACACACACACACACACACACACACACACACACATCAAAAGCATTTGGATATTTTCCTCCCTAGCTAAAAGTCAGCCTTTTCAGAACAATATAAGTATTTCATGTGTAATTACATTTTCTGAGCTTATAGGTTGTCCAGGACTCCTGTAGTCTGCAGCCAAAATCATTTTTTTCTTTTGCTAGATTCAATTAGAATAGATTAAATTAGAAGGACAGCTAGTTAACTAGACAGAAAGATCTAACTCTGAGTCTGACTGGAGTGTGCAATAATTTTTAGAATAGTTATCAATAAAGTTCATAAACCTTTACTGGAAGATCAACAGGGAACCCCCAACCTATAATTAGACAGCCTAACCCAGAGAGACACATGATGTAAAGCTGGAGAACCAGGAAGCATAGGGCATCTATGACTTCCTGAGCCAACTAGAGTCTTGATCTAGAGGCGGGGTCTAATTCATTGTTTTCTAGCTCAAGCCCTGCTGCTACTAAGTTGCTTCAGTCGTGTCCAACTCTGTGCAACCCCATAGACGGCAACCCATCAGGCTCCCCCGTCCCTGGGATTCTCCAGGCAAGAACACTGGTGTGGGTTGCCATTTCCTTTTCCAATGCCGGAAAGTGAAAAGTGAAAGTGAAGTTGCTCAGTCATATCGGACTCTTAGCAACCCCATGGACTGCAGCCTACCAGGCTCCTCCGTCCATGGGATTTTCCAGGCAAGAGTACTGGAGTGGGGTGCCATTGTCTTCTCCGAGCTCAAGCCCTGGTCTGAGTTAATTTCAGGTATTTTCCTACTAAAATATCAGAATCCCTTATCACTGCAGGAAAGGGGAGGAGTTAAGTAGAACAGTAGTAATCCTGGAAGGTAAGGGGAAACAGCAGCACATCTGCCCCCAGGATATTCAGAAAACACCTGCAAGGTGTTCTGGGGTGTCTTTTTGGTGCAAAGGGAGCTCTTAATTAGAAAGGTGTTGCCACCCTTAGGTAGGTCTTTCAATCTGCATTGCCTAAAACAGCATTTGAAAGGTTCTTTGTAGATTGATAATCTATGATGCAAAATGTGGAAATCCACTCAATGTAAAACTCTCCACTCTCTAAATTTACCCTTTTTTTCTGGAGGCAACCCAGGGACGGGGGAGCCTGGTGGACTGTCGCCTATGGGGTCACACAGAGTCGACACAACCAAAGCGACTTAGCAGTAGCAGCACTCTGGTTCAGCAGTAAAAACACCCCTCAAGAGCCAATACCACAACAAGGAGGGATCTTAGTTGCCAGGCCTGAGATGTAGGAAAGGTGATGAGTGTTTAGTTAGAAGTGGGAGAGGGCAGAACATGGGAGAAGCAGGGGTGCTTTCTCAGCGGATGGCGGGCTCCTAGAATGCAAGTGGAGAACAGGGTGCATGTGTGTGCTGAGTCACTTCAGTCTTGTCTGACCCTTTGCCACCCTAGTAGCCCACCAGGCTCCTCTGTCCCTGGGATTCATCAGGCAAGAATACTAGAGTGGGTTGTCACTTCCTCCTCCAGGGGATCTTCCCAACCCAGAGATCAAAACCCATGTCTCTTACCTCTCCTGCTCTGGCAGACAGGTTATCACTAGCACCACCTAGGAAGCCCCGTAAAGAAAAGTGGATGTTAAACAAGTAAACTTAGTCACACAGTTATTTACTACCTTGGCCTTTGAGAGTCAGGAGACCAAGGATCTGGTACTGAGTCCAACACTACGTGAATTTGGCATTCAGTTCTCCCATCAGTCAAATGAAGTTGCTAAGTTGGATTGGGGTCCCCAACCCCAGTACCTGCAAGACCCAGCAGGCAATGTGAATTAGCCAGGAGTGCTCCCTAAGGCCTGGGTGGGGCTGGAGGCCACGGAGCAGCAGCTGGTCAATGGTTACTATAGGAGCATCCTGGCCCAGCGTGGTTGGACCGTCCCAGTGTTTGAGAGAATTAGAAAGCCTAGCTTTCTATATAAATTCCTATGATTTTTCAATCCTGGAGAATAATTTGTAAAATTTTTATATACACTGAAGGGGCCAAAGGAAACATTTTTGTAAGCTAGAGCCAAACCTCAGGCCCACAGTTTGTCAACTTCAAGTTCAAGTTCTGTACTGAAGTGCCCTGGAAGTTGAATGCTCCTATGTAGAAGCAACACCTTTTCCTCTTCTATGGAAATTCACCAGGCAGTGACATCTGAAAGGCCACAAGAAATCCTAGGGCAAACCAGACCCCCTCTGCTTCACCTAGCATCTCCCAACCTATCCAGAGACTGAACCCTTTGTGGCAAGACTCATATGTGCAGCTCGCTGAGTGTCTGCTTCATGGAACACAATTTCAGTTCAGTTCAGTCGCTCAGTCGTGTCTGACTCTGCAACCCCATGAATCGCAGCATGCCAGACCTTCCTGCCCATCACCAACTCCCAGAGTCCACCCAAACCCATGTCCATTGAGTCAGTGACATCATCCAACCATCTCATCTTCTGTCATCCCCTTCTCCTCCTGCCCTCAATCTTTCCCAGCATCAGGGTCTTTTCAAATGAGTCAGCTCTTCGCATCAGGTGGCCAAAGTATTGGAGTTTCAGCTTCAACATCAGTCATTCCAATGAACACCCAAGACTGATCTCCTGTAGGATAGACTGGTTGGATCTCCTTGCAGTCCAAGGGACTCTCAAGAGTCTTCTCCAACACCACAGTTCAAAAGCATCAATTCTTCGGCGTTCAGCTTTCTTTATAGTCCAACTCTCACATCCATTCATGACCACTGGAAAAACCATAGCCTTGACCAGATGGACCTTTGTTGACAAAGTAATGTCTCTGCTTTTTAATATGCTGTCTAGGTTGGTCATAACTTTCCTTCCAAGGAGTAAGTGTCTTTTAATGGGACACACTTTAGGAAGCACCAAACTTACCTGCCCAGTTCCAAAATGCTACACTGCTATTCATAGTACCCCCTTGGATAGGAAGCAGGGACAGAAATTAGTATTCACCAACTCCCAGTAACATGCCAAATACCATGTATTCTACAAGGTGACAGTTAGGAGCTGAATGTTGTTGTCCCATTTTAAAGTTGAAAAAAGTGTAAATCAGAAGCTGTGAGGTAATCCCTAATAAATGAAGCAGCCAAGATTTGTATCCACGGGTCTGTGATTAAAAACCCTATAGTGAAAGTCATTCAGTTGTGTCTGACTCTTTGCAACCCCATGGACTATACAGTCCATGGAATTCTCCAGGCCAGAATACTGGAGTGGATAGCCTTTCTTTTCTCCAGGGGATCTTCCCAACCCAGGGATCAAATCCAGGTCTCCCTCATTGCAGGTAGATTCTTTACCAGCTGAGTTACAAGGGAAGCCCAAAATCCCTCTCTATAGTCTTTCCACTATTTAATAGCTTGTAAGTGTTAGAAGGACTTCCCTTTCACTTTTCACTTTCATGCATTGGAGAAGGAAATGGCAACCCACTCCAGTGTTCCTGCCTGGAGAATCCCAGAGACGGGGGAGCCTGGTGGGCTGCCATCTATGGGGTCACACAGAATCGGACACGACTGAAGTGACTTAGCAGCAGCAACAGGTGTTAGAGGAAGACTGACCCGCAGCCTAAAGAAATACAGTTGCCATCTGTATCTTTTGGTTCAGCATCCACAGACACACAGGGCCTGTTATACTGTGCCAACTTATATAAGGGCCTTGAGCATCCATGGATTTTGGTACCTGCAGGAGGTCCTGGAACAGACACCCTCACGTGTACCAAGGGACAACCTCACTCTCTCACGCCCTCCCATTTCTCCCTAACCTCCCACCCTTGTGGCTTTGGATCTAGCTTCTTCCCTACCACAAAGCTTCCGGGCTCTTCATCTGCAAAGCATTGCTTTTCCAAGGAAATCAGATAATCCACCAAAATATTTGGCATCCCTGAGCCAGTGTGAGCATCTGATGCCTCTGCTAAAAGGAACAATGTATCAAAGCCAACAGCTGCACCAAACACAGGACAGACAGCTAACCTTGGTGGTGGCCACACATGTGCCAGGGACACGAGGCTCCCTGCTGTGTGGCCCTCCCCCTTCCCTTTCCTCCTTGTTTTGTGTCTGCAGATCCTTTTCCCCCTCAATTCCCCATCTCCCCTCTGCCTGGTTTTCTCACCCACCCGCCATCCCTCACCAACACAGTTCATTTCTTTCCTTCATCCCAAAGTGATCACAGAACAGAAGAAATCTGGCATTTTACCTGTCACACTCAGGAGTGACCACCCATCCTGGTTTGCCAGGAGCCTGACTCACAGTTCATGCCTGCTGTTCCTGTTAATTATAAATAGCGCCCCAGCCCCACCCCTGCCCGGCCATCACTTCATCAGGACCTCAGATTGGACAAAAGGCTGCATGATCTTATCATATATTTATTAAACAAAGTCTTATATTCTTTGCCCTTTACTTTAGGAGATTAAGTCAAATTGCTCAAATTTTCTTTCCTAAAGGGAAAAATGTTTCCTAAAGTTATTTTCCTGAATGTTTCTCAAGAGCTTTTTTTATTATTATTAAATTTCAGTGGCCTTTAGTACAGTTTTTGCATCTTATACAAATTGTTTTACTCGCCATCTTCTTGAGAAAAATGAATTATCCAATAAGAAATCCAGACCCTATATTTGCTAGGCATATGACATCCATCAACTAGTGTCAAAACACACTAACAGTTTTGCAGGATGTATTCTCCCTATGTTTTCTATCAGGAGAGGAAGAATGGCAAGAAGGTGGCCCAGCCAACAGCAGGACCCACCATCCCAGAAATTCACCCTTTTAATAGTAAAATCTCCTGAGTCTACTGGCCCCTAGATCAGGAGCTAGGTGCCGAGCTACAGTGCTAAAAAGGGCCCATAAGACTGGGGCAGCTGGAAAAGTCAGCTGGAGAACCAACATGCTAGAAAGAAGTAAGAAATACATCTCTGGTGGGATGGAGGCTAAAGGGCCATCCAGAATGAGGAAGACTCAGCAAGTAAAAGTGAAAGTGAAGCCGCTCAGTCGTGTCCGACTCTTTGCGACCCCAAGGACAGTAAAGCATCACCTTAAACATTTTACCTTCCAGTCTGGATTTCTTCTCTTGCTCAACTACTGGTTTCTCTCAGATCCTTGGGCAAATTGAGACTGATGGAAAATGTCATTTCAAGAACTCAAGGAAAAAATGTTTCAAAAGGAGAAGACAGGACTCTAAGAAAAGTACAGAGTTTATTAGTAACGTTATGGGCTAGAATGTTAATATCCAGTTAAAAGCAAACAAAAACTACAGACGATTTGCAGAGGTGAGAGCAGAAACTATATATTATTTAGTTCCCAACACCTAGAACTGTGCCTGGCATACAATGAACATTTCACATTGACGTTAACAGCTTTGGGTAGGTGTAAACAACATGTAATAAACTATACAAGTTCCTAAGTTTTGACATATGTATAAGCCCATGAAACCATCACTGTAATCAAGACACTGAGCACATTCATCACCTTTAAAAGCTTTTTCCAGCCTTTTTCTAATCCCCTCCTCCCATCCCAGGCTCAGGCAGCTATAATTCTGCTTTCAATCATGCTATATCCCCACCAGCAAAGCATGAGAGGTTCAATTCCTTCATATCCTCACCAACATTTAGTCTGGTTGAAGCTGTTTTAATTTTAGCTATTCTACAGTTGTACAGTGTTACCTCATTGTGCTTTTAATTTGCATTTTCCTAATGACTTTTCATGTGTTGTGTCTTTTCAATGTGTTGATTTCCTATCCATATAACTTTTTTGTTCAAATCATTTGCTCATTTTCTTTAATTGGGTTGTTTAACTTATTACTGTACTGAGTTTTGAGAGTTCTTTATATATCCTGGATACAAGCCCTTTATTTTAAATATATGATTTGCAAGTGTTTTCTCCCAGTTTGCATCTTATCTTTTCATTCTCTTACAAACATCTTTTAAAGAAAGAAGCCTTCAATTTTTATGAAGTTCAGTTTACCCAACTTTTAACTGAATGGGTTTTTGTTACTGTTCTAGGAAATCTTTGCCCAACCCAAAGAAACTTTGGATGTGATGGATCTCGTCATTATCTTGATTGTAGTACTATCTACACAGATGTATACAAAGTCACAAAGATTTTCTGCCATTTCTGTCTAGAAGTTTTACAGTTTTATGGTACAGGTGGGTCTATGATTCATTTCAGGTGAATTTTTGTATACAATCTGTTGAGGTATGGATTGAAGTTTTGGATTTGTTACTGCTGATGATTTTGCTATTTTGCATACAGATTGTTTCACATACTTTGTTGAAAAGACTATCCTTGCTCTAGGAAACTGTTTCTTTGTACTTTTGTTAAAATCACATTAACTTCTGATCAAAAAGCAGAGCTCTCATAAAAGGCCCTCCTTGACAGTTGCTAAGATTTAAAACACACAGCCTCTTTGATTCAGCAGCTCCAGTCTTAGCAGTTCTGTCTAAAGAAATATAAGCACAAGGATAGCACACAGATCCTTATAACAATATTATTTATGGGAGAAAAAACAACATGGGTGCCACCCAATTATTCCCTGATATAGGAAGGACTGAATAAATTATAGTCCAGCTCCATCACAAAATTCTATACAAGGAGGAAAAAGAATGGGTTGGAGCTATATGGACTAACCAAAAGAAATACCCAAGAAATATTCTGTAAAGTAAAAACAATTATCAGCCCTGGGATTTCTTTGGAAGGAATGACGCTAAAGCTGAAACTCCAGTACTTTGGCCACCTCATGCCAAGAGTTGATTCATTGGAAAAGACTCTGATACTGGGAGGGATTGGGGGCAGGAGGAGAAGGGGATGACCGAGGATGAGATGGCTGGATGGCATCACGGACTCAATGAACGC
>SJYV01013470.1:306210-348524 GCA_006410875.1 Neotragus pygmaeus | reverse complement strand
ATGGACTGGTTGGATCTCCTTGCAGTCCAAGGGACTCTCAAGAGTCTTCTCCAACACCACAGTTTAAAAGCATCAATTCTTCGGTGCTCAGCTTTCTTCACAGTCCAACTCTCACATCCATACGTAACTACTAGAAAAACCATAGCCTTGACTAGATGGACCTTTGCTGGCAAAGTAATGTCTCTGCTTTTGAATATGCTGTCTAGGTTGGTCATAACTTTCCTTCCAAGGAGTAAGCATCTTTTAATTTCATGGCTGCAGTCACCATCTGCAGTGATTTTGGAGCCCCCAAAAATGAAGTCTGACAGTGTTTCCACTGTTTCCCCATCTATTTCCCATGAAGTGATGGGACCGGATGCCATGATCTTCGTTTTCTGAATGTAGGGGTAGACAATTGATTCAGAAAGCATCACCTAATACCTGCTAGTCTTTCCTGGTAAAACTCGCATCTTTCTCAGTTTCTCCTAACAACCGATTTATCAGAGTTGGTACAAAAGTGAAACCTCATAGTCTAACATAAGGACCTTTCCTGGGACATCCCTGGCAGTCCAGTGGTTAAGACTCCATGCTTCCACTGCAAAAGGCACACGTTCAATCCCAAGTCGGGGAACAAAGATCCCACACACGATTTGTGGCAAAACAATAGGGAGAAAAAGACTTATTTCCTTTTTTGTTCTTTTACTCTTGCTTTCCCAGTTCCCTCATGCACAGCTAGGTCCTGTTATCAGAGTCTGTGACCCATGCTGCCAAACCCTACTAATTTTTCTAGTCTTTCTGACAGGAAGACAGGAAGTGGGCTGTGCTCCACTCATATAATGATCAGGGTAGATTTCTTCAAGCACAATTTTCAGTGAGCATGAAGGTACCTGCTTTTTCACCATCCTCCTTCTTTTTTCTGAGACACAGCTTGGTCAATAATATCCTGCCCATCTTTGTAGATGAAGAGTGAATACAGTTCCTTTTCCAACTAGAGCCTGGGCTGAGAAAGGCATGGAGGATGGTGTTCAGATCTGTTTCTACCACATTTAGCCCAGAAACAGGCAACTATTCTTGTTGTTTGTGGCCTGGTTTCTAAGGGTCCCTGTTGCCCTGGACCACAGTCCTGCCTCAGTGATTAGCAGTATACACTCGCATCAGGACTGGGGTGAAGCTATAGTTTATGATGTCTTCCCACCTCATCACTTCTCCATCTGAGCTGATTTCACACCAAACCAGTCTTTCTTTGCTTCTATTTTTCCTCTCTTTCTTCCCACTTTCATCATCAAAGCTAAGAATTGCTGTCCTCAAACCTATAGGAAATGTGCCGGCCATAACTTGTAGAAATTAGGTTATCTAGAAAAGAACATTCATGAAAAGAAAGATGCTTCTGGATCCATCTTATGTNCTTTGCTTCTATTTTTTCTCTCTTTCTTCCCACTTTCATCATCAAAGCTAAGAATTGCTGTCCTCAAACCTATAGGAAATGTGCCGGCCATAACTTGTAGAAATTAGGTTATCTAGAAAAGAACATTCATGAAAAGAAAGATGCTTCTGGATCCATCTTATGTGCATGCTGAGTTACTTCAGCCGTATGTGTGTCCCTGTGAACTGTAGCATGCCAGGTTCCTCTGGCAATCGATTCTCCAGGTAAGAATACTGGAGTGGGTTGCCATTTCCTTCTCCAGGGGATCTACCCAACCCAGGGATCAATCCCATGTCTCTTATGTCTCCTGCATTGGCAGGCGGGTTCTTTACCACTCGCACCACCTGGGAAACCCCGGATCCATCTTGGCCTTTGCTTAACTCACAGTCCAGGTGCACTTCTGCAAGTAAAACCCTCTCTGATGGATGAGGCAGCCCTTCCTGCAGAGGTTCAGAGGTCATCAGGGAGTGGCAGAGGTCAAGCCAGTGATCTTATGGATGGAGAATTGGGAGAGAGATAAAGAGAACCTGAATCTTCACCTTTAACAAACTACCTGGAATCGCGGGTAGAGCAGCGGAAACTGTGGCTCTGTGTTCTGTTTTTATTGGTTATTTGTAGGTGGCAGAGAAAAGGAGCGGGAAATCATCAATTACCTCTTTGAAGTGCAGACAACACTTGGGGATGATTTGTTAGGAATGATATAGTGGGGATTCTAATGTGCCATCCAGACCCCTCCCCACTTCAAGATCACTGTGTTCATGGTCTCGGCAGCAAGGAGAGTGGGCCAAGGTTGAGAGTATGAGCCAATGGTCCACAGCTGAGTCCCTCTTGACATTGCCTTTAGCCAAAGGGAGCCAATTTGCCCAATATGTTCCTCCCTACAGGCAGCTGACTTCCAGTGACCAGTCAATGTCGAGTTCACATTGACCTCCAGCGGAGGATGATTGCAGAGAGCCATCCCAGCACCTCCTGTTGAATCAGCCAAAGCCTTGGTTGCAGCTGCCTCAAGTTCAAGCTCTCTTCTTGTCCAGACCTGTTCCCCTCACTTTCTTGCAGACTCTACAGTGGGGATTTGAAAGCCAAACCACCCCCTGGATGGCAATAGCCAGAGTGCTGATCATCCCTGGGCACTATCGCTGAGTGGTTGTTAAAACAACCTGGAGTGAATGGAATGAGATACAAATGAAAGGGAATGTGCTGAGGGCTGCAGTGTCTCGGGTATTAGAGAGTTTTAGGGGAAACAGTAATTCCCAGGATTATGGAATCAAACGGTCATTGTTGAGTGCTGTGGATGCATTGGAGAAAGACAAAGAAATACAGCTAGTGATTATGGCCAGGGGGCTTCCTTCCCGGAATATTAAGGGATGCACACCTGTTGCAACTTAGTGGTTGGAGAAAGCTGAAGATCAGACCCAGGAATGACCTCTGTGGAGAGTGAAGCTCCAGGGAGTTTGAACTCTCCAAAAAGTGCTGTAGCTCACACCTCTGATTGGGAGGGAGTGACCCCTTGACGCCTGAGATGAGAATACAGATCAATGCCTTTGGAAATCTTGAATTCTCAGATTCCGTGACCCCGAAATGCTGCCCTCCTTGCTCAAGATGTATTGAACTCTGCAAAGTAACTATTTTAATGTAATTGACTTTTATAGGATACTGCATACCACAAATGCAGAATATACATTCTTTTTAAGTACTGATGAATATTCACCCACTTAGACCATATACTCATAAACTGTTCCATAACATAAGCCTCAGTAATTTAAAAGAATTGAAATAGTATAGATTATTGTCTCTGGCTGCAACAGAATTAATTTGGAAATAATAACAGAGAAATGCCTGGGAAATCCACAGACATTTGGAAATTAAGCTACACACTGTCAAATAATGTGTGTCTCAAAGATGAAATCACAGAGGACTTCTTAAAATATTTTAATTAAAGAACAGTGAACATGAACCAATCAAAATTGTTGCATACAACTAATGCAGCCTTAAGAGAGGAATATATAGACCTAGAGGCTTTTATTTAGAAAAGAAAATATGTCTAGAATCAATTATCTTAGCTTCTACCTTAAGAATCTGGGGGGAAAAGTAGAGTCACATAAACTCTCCAACATTTCTGCTGGGGATATAAAATGGCACAACCATTTCAGAGAACAGTTTGACAATTTCTTATTAAGTTGAACATGTGTTTATTGTGTGACCCAGCAATTCTTGAGTGTATATATATACATATATTCAAGAAAATAAAGACCTATGTCTACACAAAAATTTGTACCAAAGTGTTCACAGCAGCTTTATCTATCCTAAGTCAAACCAGAAACAACCAAATATCAATCAACAGGTGAACAATTGGACATATCATGGTTTATCCTCATAATGAGCTACTTCTCAGCAGCAAAAAGCAACACATAACTAGGACATGTAGCAACATGGAGGCTTTTAACAATGTTCACTGACTTGAAGAATAAACACACACTGCTATTTTTTAAATGGATAACGAACAAGGACCTATGGTACAGCACAGGGAACTCAGCTCAGTGTTATATGGTCGCCTGGATGGGCGGGGAGTTTGGGAGAGAATGGAGACACATGTATGTATGGCTGAGTCCTTCCCTGTTCACGTAACTGTCACAGCATTGTTTGTGATCAGCTATGCCCCAATATAAAATAAACAGTTTTTTTAAAAAATGTTCTTCAGAGTAAAAGAAGCCACACACCAGACACCATTATAACATAAAGGCAAAGTTTATCTTAAGACATATAATGACAGTAGAAAATCTGTAGTTTCCGAGTTGGGGGTGGGGGATCCGTAATGGAAATCAAATGGATATGAGGGGACTTTCTTGCATGAAATATTCTATTTCTTGACTGTGGTGGTGATGAATCAAAACTCATCAAACTAATACATGTGCATTTAATTCTATGTAAATTAGACCTCAAAAGAGTTTATTTAATTTTTTAATGTAAGCGATAGCCAATTAGTGTTAAGTGTCCAATTACTTCTGATTCCACATGCCCAAAAATCAGCAGTCAGTTAAAGGTAGGATTTACTCTGCTTTGGAAGTAATTGCAGAGAAGGCACTGGCACCCCACTCCAGTACTCTTGCCTGGAAAATTCCATGGACGGAGGAGCCTGGTAGGGTGCAGTCCATGGGGTAGCAAAGAGTCAGACACCACTGAACAACTTCACTTTCACTTTTCACTCTCATGCATTGGAGAAGGAAATGGCAACCCACTCCAGTGTTCTTGCCTGGAGAATCCCAGGGGTAGGAGAGCCTGGTGGGCTGCTGTCTATAGGGTCACACAGAGTCGGACATGACTGAAGCGACTTAGCAGCAGCAGCAGCAGGAAGTAACTGACTGATGTTATCAAGAAGATGTAGGGCTGTTCATGCATGTGGGGGCAGAGAGGAATAGATCTTGGCACCCATGTGATACACAGGGGTGTCTCTGAGATCTCTGCCCAGTTTTAAGAGTGAATAGCTAAATGCCGCAGTCGTGTTCCCACTGAGCTTGTCATAGTCAGCAGTCATGCTTGCTTCTCTCGGACCACTTACAGTGAGTCAACTTTTTCATCTTCCTTCTTTGATATCTAATTTTTCAATGGAGCTAAAAATCAGATTTTAGAAACTTGCACTGAGTTGAGGGATATGGTGGTAACGTTCCTATGGTTTCAGTCTCCAGTGAGCTTGTCAATACTAAGCTTTAGAGCTGATATCCATCACTCCACAATTTTGAGATATTTTCCTGGAGAGGCTCATTAATGATGGCAAGAGTATGTAAAAAGAGAGTCCCTACATTTTTTCCTTCAATATATTCCATTAGTTCATAAATTTCATATACATTTGTAACTCCTTCTATAATTAGAACACTATGATGTCATCATGAAATTTAGGAAAGTTTAAGGTCTTCAGACATCCATACCAATAAGTATAGGGCCCACTGCCGCTGAGTGACTTTGAAAAAGTCACTTCAGCTCTCCTAGATTCATTTCTCCTACCTGTAAAATAAATTATTTGGATTAGTTTACCTCTAAGCTTTGTTCCAGCTTTAAAAATTTATTATTCTCTTCTTTGGCTAATGATCCCATTAAAGTATATAATGTGGTACATCAATAACACTAATGGAATTCTTTAAGACCATGACTGTCTCAGATTTTTTCATCATCATTCAAATCTATTTTTAGAGCAGGAGTAGCCACATCATTTACCATTTAGGGATCTCCAGCTCCAGATGAGGTATATATGGGTGGGACAGGGTGGGAAGGGTAAATGGAGTGAGATTAAAGGTGTTTTAGTTGCAATATGTTGGTGTAGCGCAGATAGGGTATTAGAACAGGTAACCTCATCCCATAAAACAATGACTAAGAGTATGATGTTATACTACTAGCAGTGTTAGTATCAATTACAAGTTTCCTTAGAACTGCCTGATTCCAAACACATGGTCCCACTGCAAAGGAATTCCCCCTGATCGTTTTAATTCATGAACCCATTTCCATTTATTCTGTAGTATTTCCTAAAGAATATTCTTACACTTGACCACACTGATGTTTAACATCCTTCAGCCTCTGGAATGATCACTAAGAACAGTAGTTTTATTTTTTGAGCCAGAAATCAAAGTACATGAGGGTTGTTTAGAATTCTAAACCTGCCTAGTAGCTAGAAATTTAGATATAAAATATTTTAATCTCCACCACAAATTATAGATTCACGTGGGCAATGGATGGAATATTTGAAATCAGAATGCTTACTATAATTCTAATGTCCCTACCAATGCCAAAAAGAAAACAAAGTGCCAGCAGGGTTCAAACCATGTTAGAACCATGATAACAATACTCACATTCCTTCGAACCCTTAGGTTTGCCAGCGATCCTTCTGGGCACCTTGAATCCAACATCTCTCAGGATATTCACAACAATTCTGTGAGGTAGGTGCTCTTGTTAGCTGCATTTTACAAGTGAGAAACTGAGTCGCAGAAGGCTAAAATATTATGTCCCAGATCACATTGCTAGAAATAGATATGTGCTTAGTTGCTCAGTCATGTCCAACTCTTTGCAACTCTTTGGAGCCTGCCAGGCTCTTCTGTCCACGGGAATTTCCAGGCAAGAATACTGGAATGGGTTGTCATTTCCTTCTCCAGGGCATCTTTCCGATCTAGGGATCGAACCAGTGTCTCCTGGATTTCAGGCAGATTCTTTACTGCCTGAGCCACCAGGGAAGCCCAGAAATAGATGTAGCTGCTATTTATACCTAGGTGTATCTGACTCCCATAGTTTAAGCTCTTTGACACTAGGCTACACAAAACTGTCTCATAAATAGAGTTTAAAGCTGGAGGGACCTAAGAGATCATCTAATCTAGCCTAGCTCTCTGACAGATTAACTGATGTGTCCAAACTACCAGCTAGCAATATGCTAGGACAAGATCTCCAGAATCTTCAGAAGAAGTATCACAACAAATAAAAACCAAAATGTACTTCATGATCAGAATGCACCAGGGACGGAGCTGGGCATGTCTGAATTATATTATTATCTCATTCGTCAGTACTCCAGGCACTGTTTTTAATCTCTACTTTAAGAAAGGGAACACTGGGGCACAGTGCCTTTTACACAGAGTCCTGCAGCTGATTAGCCAGATTCAAACCTGTCTCTAAAGCATATGCTCACGACTACCACCTACAGGGGCTTCCATGGTGGCTCCCATAGTAAAGAATCCACCTGCAATGCAGGAGATTTGGGTTCAAACCCTGAGTTGGGAAGATTCCCTGGAAAAGGGAATGGCTACCCACTCTAGTGGCCACCTGATGTGAAGAACTGACTCACTTGAAAAGACCCTGATGCTGGGAAAGATTGAAGGCAGGAGGAGAAGGGGATAACAGAGGATGAGATGGTTGGATGGCATCACTGACTCAATGGACATGACTTTGAGTAAACTCCGGGAGTTGGTGAAAGACACGGAGGTCTGGCATGCTGCAGTCCATGGGGTTGCAAAGAGTTGGACACAACTGAACAACTGAACTGAACTGAACTTACCCACTCTAGTACTCTTGCCTGGAGAATTCCATGGACGGAGGACCCTGGTGGGCTACAGTTCATGAGGTCACAAAGAGTCAGATATGACTGAGCAACTAACGCTTTCACCACCTACAAACTCTGGGAAGGCCATCAGTCTATTTTGGTGATTCTAGGGATCTTCAACATTCAAAAAACTAAGATCATAGCATTCAGTGCCATCATTTCATGGAAAATAGATGGGAAAAAATGGAAACAGTGACAGACTTTATTTTCTTGGGCTCCAAAATCATTACAGATAATGATTGCAGCCACGAAATTAAAAGATGCTTGCTCCTTGGAAGGAAAGCTACAACAAATCTAGACAGCATATTAAAAAGCACAGACATCACTTTGCCAACAAAAGTTCACATTGTCAAAGCTATGGTTTTTCCAGTAGTCATGTATGGATGTGAGAGTTTGACCATAAAGAAGGCCAAACACCAAAGAACTGATGCTTTTGAGCTGTGGTGTTGGAGAAGACTCTTGAGGGTCTCTTGGACTGCAAGGAGATCAAACCAGTCAATCCTAAAGGAAATCAACCATGAATATTCATTGGAAGGACTGATGCTGAAGCTCCAATACTTTGGCCACCTGATGTGAAGAGTTGACTCATTGAAAAAGACCCTGACGCTGGCAAAGATTGAGGGCAGAAGGAGAAGGGGGCGACAGAGGATAAGAGGGTTGGACAGCATCATTGACTCAATGTACATGAGTTTGAGCAAATTCCGGGAGAAAGTGAAGACTGGANGAGTTGACTCATTGAAAAAGACCCTGACGCTGGCAAAGATTGAGGGCAGAAGGAGAAGGGGGCGACAGAGGATAAGAGGGTTGGACAGCATCATTGACTCAATGTACATGAGTTTGAGCAAATTCCGGGAGAAAGTGAAGACTGGAGTACTGCAGTTGTAAAGTGGGATCGCAAAGAATCAGACTGGACTGAGCAGCTGAACAACAGCAAAGGCTGCTCTAGACCTAGGACTCTGCATACCACATCTCTCAGTTGGCTTTGGCAACGACCATTCTCTCATCACTATCTGATCTCATTTTCTTTCTGTGGTTTGTCACTGACCTCAGATTGTCCTCTGAGCCAGCTTCTGAGTGACTGTCCATGATCTCTTTTCTGCTTAAGAAAATTTTAAAACAGCCTTGACGTAAATGCAGGAAAGAGTGCAATGATCATCCTCCAGTTTCCCAACATGTTTTAGTCTTAGGAAATATTCCCTCAATGAAAATTACATTAAAAATATGAATACTTTTATCACTCAATACATATTGCCAAATTGTCTTGAAAAAGCATTGTGCAAAAACATAGTAACAAGGTATGAGCATATCATATCATTAGCATTGGGTATTTCCATTAAGCTTTTTTTATTAGCAACTTAAAAACAAACAGAAAAACTTTATTATTGTTTGCATTTCTTTAGTTAAAAGTGAGGTTGATCATTTTTCTCTTTTAAAGCAATTATATTCTTCCTTTGTAAGTTATCTATGAATATGCTTTTCTCATATTATTGTCTGCTTCATATACATTTCAAAATTTATCACTAAACTTAGCATATATTAAGGCTTCAATCTTTCTTTGTTGATCCCTTGCCAGATTTTTTATGCATTCCATACATTTTTATAAGGAATATTCTTCATGAGTATATACAAATATAAATAAGAAAATCATTCAGGGTTTACAAAGTGTCAAGATATCTAAAGCTAATATTATTTTTTCCTTTTTAATTTTGTTACATTTAGACAATATTATAAAATTGTATCTTGAAAATGCTCTATATATACTTTAGAAAAATATAGTCTTGCTGTTCAGAGTATAATGTTTAATATGCCTTTTAATCTTACCTTGAAAATTATTCAACTTCTACATTTCCTTATCTTCCAGGATGACTTTTATAATCAAAATATCCCATTTCTATCATGTTTATGTCATTTTTTCTCCTTATATTTCAAACAGTTTATAAGACATAAATTTGCTGCTATATTGTTTAAAGATAGTTTCAGTGTTATTGTTCTTCATATTTATTTACTACTTATTCTAATTTCACAAATATAAAATAATTCTTTTTTAAAGTTATTTTGTTTTTTTCTATTCGATACTGCTTATATNGAATGGACTGGTTGGATCTCCTTGCAGTCTAAGGGACTCTCAAGAGTCTTCTCCAACACCACAGTTCAAAAGTATCAATTCTTCGGCACTCAGCTTTGTTCACAGTCCAACTCTTACATCCATACATGACCACTGGAAAAACCATAGCCTTGACTAGACGGACATTTGTATTAGTGTATAGTCAATTAACAATGTTGTGGTGGTTTCAGGTGAACAGCAAAAAGTCTCCATCATACATACACGTGCATTCATTTTCCCCCAAACCCATTTCCTATCCAGGCTGGCACATAACTCTGAGCCACATTCCATGAACAACAGGTCCTTGTTGGTTATCCATTTTGAATATAGCAGTGTGTAAATAACCTTCCCAAACTTCCTAACTATCTTTCCCCACCCTGCCAGCAACTGTAAATTCATTTTCTAAGTCTGTGAGTCTTTCTGTTTTTAAGTAAGTTCATTTGTATCATTTCTTTTTAGATTCCACCTGTAAGGGATTGACGATATAGTCTGTCAATGACATTGTGAAGAAGCAACTCTTCTTATGCTTTGTTGAAGGCACTGCAAATGACACAACCACAACGGTTTTTGTTGGAATTGAGCAACATCTAAACAAATTGTCTCTGCATATACCCATTGACCTAGTAGTTCTACCTCTACCAGGAAAGATACCCCAGGAAAAATATTAAGATTTATGCACAGGCTATTAATGGCAGCACTTTTGTAATAGTAAAATATGGGATTGGTTGTACTAGTTAAAAAGGGATAGGTTAATAAACTGTGGTGCACCCACAGTATACAATACTATACAGCCATAAAATGTAGTGGAGACTATCTCTACATGCTGTAGAGTTCTATGATATGTATTATTAAATAAGAGAAGAAAGAAGGAAAACAATGTAAATAGTATGGTACCCTTTATGTAAAAAGGGGAATAGTGAATACACACAAAGCCACAAAACAGAGACAAGATAAGCAAAATTTCACTGAGGTCATATTTTGCATATCTAAGTCTGGAAACATGTAAATGTTCTACATATATATTGGGCTTCCTATAACGCTCAGTAGTGAAGTATCCACCTGCAATGCAGAAGACACAGGTTCGATCCCTGAGTCGGGAAGATCCCGTGGAGTAGGAAATGGTAACCCACTCCACTATTCATGCCTGGCAAATTCCATGGACAGAGGAGCCTGGCAGACTACAGTCCAAAGAATTACAAATAGTTGGATACGACTGAGTTACTGAGCACAGGTTTGGAAATATGTAAATGTTCCACATACATTCTTATTAAATGAAATAATATCAAAATGAAAAAAATTAGCAAATACTAAATGCAAAGTAGAATGAACAAAATCATGTACAAATGACCCTTGAACAATGTAGAGTTCAAGGGCACTGACCCTCATGCAGTCAAAAATCTGCATACAGATTTACATTCTTTCTTCAGTAGCTGGGGACTTCCCTGATAGCTCAGTTGGTAAAAAAAAATCTGCTTGCAATGCAGGAGACTTTGGTTCAATACCTGGGTCAGGAAGATCCGCTGGAGAAGGGATAGGCTACCCACTCCAGTATGCTGACCTGGAGAATTCCATGGACTATATAGTCCATGGGATTGCAAAGAGTCAGACACGACTGAGCAACTTTCACTTCATTTTCTGTATTTGGATTTTCACATCCACAGATTCAACCGATCACAGATCATGAAATACTAAAGTATTTATTTATTGAAAAAAACCTACATATATTTGAATCTGCATAGTCTAAACATATGTTGTTCAAGGGTCAATTATATTACATCAGTCACATAGTGATGAATTAAATCACAAGTCACATTAAAACAAAGTGATTTTACTAGACATACCCAGTGGGATATATTCTGGAGACAAAAAGTACTACAAAGAACTCTTAAATAAGAATGATATTGTTAATAATTTTTGTATTTATATAAAAGTAATTACTTATGTTAATATCATTGGAAGCCAAGACTTTTATAATAAAAAATGATAAAACATAAAATCAAAGAGGTTAAGTTAAAGTCTTGTTATTCTTACATGTGAACTAGAAGTAATTTGTATTAACTTTTGATGTATGTTTTCCTGAGTGAAAAAAAAAAAAAAATTTCCTAGCCTTGTCCACCAAAAATACCCAGAAACAATAACTCAATAGCAATGAACATCTGTAGTGTCCAGATTATAGTTTGTAAATACCATTTCTAATTACAGCAACCATAGCTCCTTTAAAAATGTCCAATCAAGGAAATGTGCAAAAAGAGCCTATTACCTCTTATCAAACCAGAAAACAGGGATGCTATCATAAAAACCTTCATTTGTATCAAAATATCTCAGGAACTAATCATGAAAAGCTCCCAAAGTCCAAAGGTGGGACAATTAGAGCATTAACAGTGATAAATAAGTACACATCAAACATGTTTAAATCTATGAGTTTATAAGGATATTTTTAAAGACAACATGCATATTTTAAAAGCTCTTTACTATTTGCTTTTGGAGGATACTAGAAAACCAACTTGTTATTATAAAAACTGATAAATAAAGAGAAAGAGTCTAGCATTTCTCTGAGTACCTATACAGAGTATACACATGGTAAACACACAGTCAATGTGGCTAAGTGTTTTTCAAGTACTTCAGCTAATAAATGAAGAAGGAATGATCAAATAGTACCATTCTGCAATTCTTACTGAAATAATTGATCTGGGAAAACAGTCTCTTCTCAAAGCAGACAGGTTTCCTTGGTGGTTCAGATGGTAAAGAAGTTGCCTGTAATGTAGGAGACCCAGGTTCGATCCCTGGGTTGGAAAGATCCTCTGGAGAAGGGAATGGGAAACCACTCCAGTATTCTTGCCTAGAGAACTCCATGGACGGGAGTTCTGGTAGGCTCCAGTTCATGGGGTTCCAAAGAGGTGGACACAACTGAGCAACTTTCACTTTCACACTTTTCTGCTCAAAGCATTCAGTAAGAAGCTGATGTGGGGTATAGAGCTAATATTTTATAATAAGTATTAATGGAGTTTAACCTATAAAAATTTTGAACCACTATTTTGTCCACCTGAAACTAATATAATATTGTAAACTGACTATGCTGTGCTGCGTTTAGTCGGTGAGTCATATCTGACTCTTTGCAACCCCATGGACTGTAGCCTGCCAGGCTCCTCTATCCATGGGATTTTCCAGGCAAGAATATTAGAGTGGGTTCCCATTTCCTCCTCCAGGGGATCTTCCCGACCCAGGGATTGAACCCGAGTCTCCTGCATTGCAGGGAGATTTTTTATCCTTTAAGCCACGAGGGAAGCTCAGTAGAAACAGTAGATAACATGATTTTTAAGCATCTGAAATGTGGCTTTTTTAGATTAGAATATGCTATAAATAAATTCAAAACATACATGGGATTTTGAAGACAGAATGAAAAATGAAATATTTCAGTAATAAAATTTGGATATATGTTGAAGTGATATTTTGGATGAATTGATTTAAGTGAAGTATATAAAAATTATTTTGACTTGCTGCTGATGGGAATGTCAAATGGTGCAGCCACTTTGGAAACATTCTATGTGTTTCTTTAAAAGTTAAACAAACACCCACCACATGATGCAGTCATTCCACTCCTAGAAATTTACCCAAGGGAAAAGAAAGTGTATGTCTAGAAAAGACTCGTACACAAAAGTTCACAGCAGCTGTACTTGAAATAGCTATAACAGTGTTTCACATTTTTATTTGATTTAACTTTTGGCTGCACTGGGTTTTCATTGCTGCTTGCAGGTTTTCTCTAGTTGCAGCAAGTGGAGGCTCCTCTTCTGTTTCGGGGCATGGGCTTCTCACGGCACTGGCTTCTCCTGTTGTGGCGTGTGACTCCAGGCACACAGGCCTCAGTAGTCACAACACGTGGACTCAGTAAGTTGTGGCACATGGGCTTAGTTGCTCCAAAGCATGTGGGATCTTTCCAGACCAGGGGTCAAGCCCATGTCCCCTGTATTGGTCACCAGATTCTTAACCACTGAACCACCAGGGATGTCCACAAAGAGCTAAAAATTTGAAACAACTCAAATGTTCATCAGTAAGTTAATGGATAAACAAATTGTTATATATCAGTATATTCATACAGTGGACTAATAACCAAAAAAAAGGAATAAATTGTTGATAAATGCATCAACACACATGATCCTCAAAATAAGTATGTGAAAAAAGATAGATAAAAATGAATACATATTATATGATTTGATTTTTATATAAAATCCTGGAAAATGCAAGCTAATCTACAGAAACAGAAAACAGCTCGGTCATTGCCTGTGAACATGGAAACCTGGACAAAAGAAATTACCGAGTGATATGAGAAAGTTGTACTGTGCTGTGCTTAGTAGCTCAGCCATGTCCTCCAGGCTCCTCTGTCCCTGCGGATTCTCCAGTCAAGAATACTGGAGTGAGTTGCCATTCCCTCCTCCAGTGGATCTTCCCAATGCAGGGATCAAACCCAGATCTCCCACATTCCAGGTGGATTCTTTACATCTGAGCCACCACGGAAGCCCAAGAAAACTGGAGCGGGTAGCCTATCCCTTCTCCAGGGGATTTTTCCAGGAGAAAGCTTTGGGCAATGACAAATATGTGGACTATCTTAATCATGGTGATGGTTTCAAATTGTACACTTTAAGTAGAGTTTGCTGCTGCTCAGTTGTGTCAGACTTTTTTCAACCCCATGGACTGTACACTGCTAGGCTCTTCTGTTCATGAAGGTTTCCAGACAGCAATGTGGGAGTGGGTTGCCATTTCCTTCTGCGGGGGACCTTCCTGACCCAGGGATCAAACCTACATCTCCTGCGTCTCCTGCATTGGCAGGAGAATTCTTTACCTTTGAGCTATCTGAGAAGCCCTAAGTAGAGTTTATTACATGTCAGTTATCCTGAATAAGAGCCTCCCCAATGGCTCGGTGGATAAAGAATCCACCTGTAATACAGGAGGTCATAGGAGACACTGGTTCGATCCCTGAGTCAGGAAGATCCCCTGGAGGAGGAAATGACAGCACACTCCAGTATCCTTGCCTGAAAAATCACATGGACAGAGTGGCCTGCCAGGCTACAGTCCAAAAGGTCCCAAAGAGTCAGACACGACTGAGCACAAGCTCAAGAATATCCTGAATAATGTTATAAAATTAATTTAATCTGTTTCTTTTTATTGTTTCAGGCGACCATTTGAAAATTTTAGATTACATATGTGACTCACATCTCCTTGCCATTGGATAGTGCTGCTCTAGATCTAATCACCATTTTGCAGGAAATATGAGGAACAAGGGAACATGTCAAGCAGCACAACTGGCTTCAGTCAGCATAATCCAGAATGTGGAACCTGTAGGGCAAGTGACCGGGTTTCCTCTGTATCTACAGGACAAGAAAATCTACAGATAAAACAAAACATGAAGATTAGCACCGAAATGCAACCAAAGAGTTTTTTAGACCCTGACTTGAACACTTAAACCAGATAGGAAATGTGCTCCCTGACTAGTTATTTTTATGCCCTTAAGAAATCACTGTTCATTTTGCCAAATGTGCTGGTACCTGAGGCTTCTCTGACCTCAGCCCACCAGGGAGGACTGCTCCGCACAACTTCCACAAATGAGCACTTTAAACTTCAGCATCATAGGTGTCTGACTCTTCATTCTCCAGAGATGCACAAAGGCTACTCGGTAAGTGCTGGGGAAAGGAAGCACCGTCAGCCACAACCGTCAAGCTCAAATAAACTCTAGGCGTCACGGGGAAATTACCAGTGATTGGACTAGTATCATGCCAAGATTCAAAAACAACTTCCTGCTCACGTCCCACTTTCTTTCTCTTCTTCTCTTCCTGCTCTTTCTTTTTCTGAACTCTCCAAGTATGGATATTGTTCTCTTTCACTGCAACCATGTTCCATTATTCCTTCCATAATTCCTTCCTTGGCTCTTGTATCATAAAACTTTGGTATCCTGTGTTTTTTCCATCTTAGAAAAAAATGAGCCCATATATTTTTTTCTAAGCAAGCCTTCCTCCCCTCCCTTACCAGTGACATAAGAAATCTAAACAGAGGTTAAAATTTTTAATGGAGAAAGCCATGAGTTTACAAGAAGCAAATATGAAACACTGAGCTATCCCTCATCTTTGTGTAAAAAGTGAATAAGCCTGCATTTGTTCCTTTATTTATATAGGTCCACTGCTTCTCCAAGTATGGTCTGAGAACTGACAAGTCCAGAAATTGAAAACAAATACTTAGGTAGTCATGGAGCATGTTGGCTGAGTAATTTTACATTCTTTAAATCTAATATTAACAGCGAAAAACTGAAATAAGTATTTTATATGCTTTATTTTTAAATTTTATTTTTCTAGTATTTCACTTTACTTATACTGGTCCATGCAGGATTGGAACATTTTTAAATGGTTTTGTTTATTATAGTTTGGAAAATGCCATTTCAAAAAAATAGCAAATATTTTTACCTCTAGTGGACAGTATTTGTCAAAATTGGACCGGTAGACCTGTCCCTGAAACAGGTAATTGTTTAAATTGTTAGGCAACACCCCTCCCCACCCCCAGGGCCTACTGAGAATGAAATTTGAGAAAATGCACTTTTAACAAGATTCCCAGGCAATCCTTATGCATAGTGACATGTAAACCCCGCTGTTCTAGAGCAGCGCTGTTCAATGGGACTTTCTGCGGTGATGGAAACATTTTATATCTACACTATCCAGGAGAGACCACTAGCCATGGGTGGCTATTAGAGGCTTGGAATGTGGCTAGGGTGACAGAGGAGCTGAACTTGACATTTTTGTGAATTTTAATCATTTAAATTTAAATCACTCCACGTGACTAGTGCCTACTGTACTGGCCAGCGCAGTCCTGGAGCCCTCTCTCTTCCTAGTAGCTACAGATTCTCGGAGAGTGGGGGTCTGAGGACTGGAGAAGCTCCTGGGCCAGGGGCCTGGGAGGTCCTCACGGTTGGAGGTGACCCTTGTCTGGGCACCATTCATCAGGCAAGATGAAGCCAATGTTTCTCCTCACGTGAAAACTGATTTCCCAGAGTTTTTGATCTTGCAGCTAAAGTGAACATTGCCGGATTCATAGTAAGACACATATTCTAGGTGCTTCCCTGTGGGCTCAGCTTATCCGAAGTACAGTTTGGAGGTTTTGTTAGTTGCTGACTCACATGGAAACCAGGAGATAAATGATAACTTGAAGTATGTACTGCATTTGTCTGAATTTGAAGTGATTGACTTAGGTGGCCAACTCTCTAACTTGTTTAGGATGGGTGGGGAGCAGCAACTTGGCTTGGATCGCCAATGTGCATGTGACTCCAACCCAGAAAAGATCTGCAAGGGTGGATGTCAGCGTGTGTCAACTATTTCTGTTGTTATGGAGCGATGGGACAATACGAGGGCTTCCCAGGTGGTGCTGAGGTGAAGAACCCGCCTGCCAATGTAGGTTGACCTAACAGACAGATGATCAATCCCTGAGTCAGGAAGATCCCCTGGAGGAGGCCATGGCAACGTGCTCCAGTATTCTTGCCTGGAGAATCCCATGGACAGAGGAGCCTAGCGGGTTATAGTCCATAGGGTAGCAAAGAGTCAGACATGACTGAAGCAACTTAACATGCACACACGGGATGATACAACAACTCCAAGTAGAATGACAGAGGACCTAAGGTATCAAGAGACTGTATTTCCAAGCACTGAAACAAACGTGAAATGGATGAATGTGAAAATAACAGCCCTTACTCACTGCAGGCTACAAAGATTAATATATATTTATAATACCACATATACAATATAAAATTATATATACATATATATTTCAAGCTTCCCATACTGAAAAAATTAACCTTCTGCTATGCAAGAAGTTATTTATTATTCATGGTTTTAGTTCTATCCCAGTGGTTTTCAAGGCGAAAAAGGAAGAGGCATGGAACTGATTCCCAGAGTGGTCTATTACAGAGAAATTCTTTTCCTGATGAAAAGGGAAAAAATGTGAGAATATATTAAGGAAAAGTTTTTAAAGTAATGCTTCATGTTGAATTTACTAGAAATAGTATTGTAGAAGTTTCTGAAAGCTTTCACTTCTAACCTTCTTATACTAACCTTTCTTTCTTCATCCTGAGATTACTTCTGCAAAAAGAATTTGAGGAGGCAGAAAAGAGGTGAGAAGGTCAGGCAGAAAGGAACTTTTGGAACATTTTATTTGATGTCATTTGTGCACGTCTCTTCATTGAATTGTCCTGACAACCCTCCAAAGGTAGGTATTCCTAGCCCTGGTAGTGATTTAAATTTAATAGATATTACTATTTCAGCCAAAGAAATCCCTTGTAGACCAGACAGACACAAAAAAGACGAGTGTGCAACTTTTTAAGGTGTGAGTGCAGAAATGCAAATCAATATACTTCTTTTTTCACTGAAGTTTTAATTTTTTTTAATGTAGATCATTTTTTCAGTTTTTAGTAAATTTGTTATAATATTGTTTCTGTTTTGTATCTTGGCTTTGTGACTCTGAGGCATGTGGGATCTTAGCGTCCCCATCAAGGATCTCACCCTCACCCTCTTGCATTGGAAGGTGGAGTCTTTCCCACTGGACCAGTAGGGAAGTCCCTGAAGTCTTGCTATGAAAAAAAGGTCCTATGAACTGAACGGTGTGCTGAGAGATGTGATCTATTTACAGTCTCCCTACCTCACCCAGAATTGAACAAGCAGTTCCCAGAAGAGCGGGCTTTGCTGCAGGGACACTCTGAGGAGCACACTAAAGAAGCAGGATGCTATGAATCAGAGCACAGCTTCTGGCATTAAGGTCCCTATATGTGTATGTGTATAATATGTATGCATGTATATACATATTATATGTATATGTAGGCTTCCCAGGTGGCTCAGGGGTAAAGAATCCCCCTGCCAAGCAAGAGAGAAAAGTGAAAGTGTTAGTTACTCAGTCATGTCTAACTCTTTGAGACCCCATGATCTGTCCATGGGATTCTCCAGGCAAGAATGCTGGAATGGGTTGCTATTTCCTTCTCCAGGGCATCTTCCCGACCCAAGGATTGAACCCAGGTCTCCTGCATTGCAGGCAGATTCTTTACTCTCTGAGCTACCACGGAAGCCAAGCAGGAGACTTGGGTTCAATCCCTGGAAAAGGGAATGCCTACCCACTCCAGTATTGTTGCCTGCAAAATTCCATGGACAGAGGAGCCTGGTGGGCTACAGTCCATGGGGTTGCAAAGGGTTAGACATGACTTAGTGCCTAAACAAAAACAGCAACTTATGTATCTATGTATGTATACACATACAAATAAAGTATATACATACATATATATGCACACACAAACACAGTTACTGACACCTAGAAAGATTTGCAAAATGGTAAATAAATATAAATGATTTTATTATTACATAGTCTGCTGAAACTTTCATTGTTAAACTCACAATTCTGTTTTTGAAAACCATGTTCTTAACCATTAAGCATTCAGCCTCTTCAAGGGCCCTTATTGCTTCTTCTAAGACACTGACTCTCAGTTTCATCCACCCAGAAGTGTTCTGAATTTGGACACTAGCATGTGCATCTAACCAGCCACTGCAGGGCGGAGGAACATCTGCATTCTTCTGAATTTCTTATGCCAAATGAACCAAAACCACAAACTCATGAACAAGTATCCACAGTCTGTCCTGTTGTAGCTTGGAGACACCAGTGAACTCTGTCAACATCAGCTCTAGAAAGGCTCACAGCTCAAAATTTCAAAACCGTCAAATTAAACAGCTGGTAATTACATTAGGAAAGAGCTCCTTTGAATAGTCCTCCAATTTGCATCTCACGTGTTTTCTTAAAAGAACAACAAAAAAAGACAGAGAGTACATCGCTTTTAAAATTTTTGCACAAAATGGTACAGAAAATGCATAAAGCTTGTGTGCGTAAAGGAAAAGGCAACAAGCTCTGGATTGGTTAGATAACAGAGACCATCTTTGGGGAACCATAAGAACAATGCTAGGCTAGTGTTCTACATTGGGTCTTGCCCTTCACCTGCTAGATGGACATGCCAGGGGCCAGGTGGGGATTGGAGAAAGGTGGACATGGATTCCTTCAATCGGAGTTACATGGCATAGATTGCAGTACCTCTGAAAGAATTCCCTCCCCATTTACTTTCCAGTGGGTCTTCCCAGGTGGCTCAGTGGTAAAGAATCTGCTTGCTGATACAGGAGACCTGGGTTCAATCTCTGGGTCAGGAAGATACCATGGAGGCTAACCACTCCCATATTTTTGCCTGGAGAATTCCATGGACAGAGGAGCCTGGCAGGCTACATACAGTTCATGCGGTCGCAAAGAGATGGACATGACTGATCACACAAGAAAAGGGGGGAAAAAAGAGCAGATGGAGCCTGTCGATCTCAACATTCCTAAATTGCACATAATTATTTTGAAAAGTGAATTTCCCATCCAAGGTAAAAAAAAAAAAATCCGAGTAAGAAAAAAAGATATAAGGCCTTGCCTGGGCCAAATCTCTCATCAGTATCACAAGACTTGGCTGACAGGTGACACAGGGCCTGGGCTATCATGGTGATGAGCCACTCAATGAGAAGGACACACTGTATTTCACACACTGTGTTCTAGCTGGAGGTGACATTGTTATATGCATGATTTTTGCAAAAGAATGCTACCCTGAAATGTCAAATTTCCATCCTATTTCTGCTTTTTTGAAATCTTTTTTTAAAATCTTTATTTCTGCTTTTTCTAAATCTCTGTTTCACACCACAAGCCTTGAGTTTATTTTAACCAAAATAGAAGCAAACAACTTGAAAAACAAGCTCTCAATATTTTTCACATCTTTTATTTTGTCGTCAAAAAAGGTCAGTGTTTTACATATTCCTTTCTTTCACTTCAGACACTGGTAATGCGGCTCCAACATTCCATTTCTAGAATTAGCTGCAATTTACATGTGATCTGTCTTGCTTGAAATGCAGGCTGGCTGTGTACTTTTCTTTGATTCAAATAACAGCAATTTGTTTCCCTTAAAAAGCATATTTCTCCTTTTCAATGTTTTCTTTCATTACACTGGACATAATACTGGTTAAGGGAATGTTTCAAAGTGTGGTTTGAGGACACTCTGTCCAGGCTGATGTCTTTGCAAATAGACTCTGCTTTCTCTGAGGAGGTCCCTTGTGCGGTTTTGGATCCTGAGTTCCCAGAAGGAAGCAGTGGGGCTCAGCAAGTCACAACTGTAAGATGCTCATACTGACACGTGAGAAAGTGATCACGAAGACCTCCAAATGAAGTCCTGGTGATGCTTCTTTAAAGGACATCCTGACAGGTTTCTGGCAAACATTTGCAGGCTTTTGTTGTGACCTCAACTACATTATCACAATTCCACGTCACCAGGTACTCTGCGTCACCCCTCCTGTTGTGCCCAAAATAAAAGGGTTAATGTTCCCCTTGATTCACAGGAGAACTGGAAGGGGTAGAATACAGGAAGAGAATTTAGAGAATGCATCTTCCTCATTCTGAACACAAATATTTGGGGAGATGTGTCTTCAACCGACTCAGCCAAGGATCTGAGGCTTCCTGGAGGGTTAAACACGTGCTGGGGTGACAGAGATCCTGGACCGATGGTCTTGGGGTGGACTTAACCCTCAGATCTCAGTGGTCTCATCGATAAAAATGAGGGGAGAGAATGAAATGGCTTCTCAATATTTCTTTCCAAAGGTCATTTTTATTTGCCTGTCTCCAGAAGAATATTTATTTGAAAAATATTCTTGCACGAAAACAACTGCCTATAAAATAACAACTCGATTGTCTTTTGATATCGTTATTCAAATACTTATATACAACCCAGTTTGCCTTCCATATCCACAGGTTCCACATTGGCAGGGTGGTTGGATCCATGGATGCGAAACTGTCAGATACAGAGGGCCAAATGTACCTTGTCATTTTGCTCTATAAGGGACTCTAACATCCTCCAATTTTGTTATCCACACACGGTCCTGGAACCACTCCCCCGAGGATATCTTGGGACAGACAATTGTAACTGCTCATTGGGGCTTCCAATCAGCAAACATGAGCAAGGTTAGCAAAGCAAACTGATAAATGCTTGTCCAAAGCAAATAAGCTTATTTCAATTGGCCTGCATGATCTTATCATAAGAAATAACACGGTTTCTATGTTCTCAGAAAAAAAGTGAAACCAGCTTAGGAACTCCTTTCACTATGTAGGCAGACTCTGAAGCTGGGAGACTTTGGGACAGCGGATTCTCATGTTTTACAACCAATGATGACTACTGCAGTTCTGTGATTCCTCTATTCTTGCCAAATTGGGCAAGATAAACAAATGGAGAATTTTTTCCATGGCAGAAAATGCTACAGCGGAGAGAAATCTATGAAACCATTCTTTTTTTCTAATGATCCGGAAGGATAATCTTTATTCGGGATTGGCAACCAATCATGTTTTTGTAGAACATTCAATGTTAAAAGTACTAACTTGACTCAGAGTTTTAATAAGTTTTGTTGTATCTCTTTTCTTTTACGTACTAAAGGACAGCCCAGAGAGGAACATTAGCTTCCAGATACCCCTTGGGCTTATCCTTGGCTAATCCTTGCTAAACCAATCACATAAAACAAATCATCAAAAATAAGATGTCAAGAAAAATAATGTTTTCCTGCAAGATACAAAGCTGAGTTCCATTCAACTCAAGTTTTAGAATGTAACTCTTACCTGCTGGAAGCTGATTGTATGTGCTAAGTCACTTCAGTGGTGTCCAACTCTGTGACGCTATGAACTGTAGCCCGCCAAGCTCCTCTGTCCATAGGATTCAACAAGCAAGAATACTAGAGCAGGTTGCCATTTCTTTCTCCAGCAGATCTTTCCAACCCAGGGGTTGAATCTGTGTCTCTTAAGTCTTTTTCGTCTACCACTAGAGCCACCTGGGAAGCCCGAATCTGATTAACCAAGACAAAATCTTCCCGTGCTTCTTGGCCTGCCCTATCATGCCCTCAAAACCTCAACAATTAAGATGAAATCCAAACTTGGTCTGTCAATCAAATCTCTACAGTCTAACTTCAGTCCATATCTTCAATCACACCTCCTCTGCTCGGTTCAACTGAAAAAACATTCTCAAGTACCTTCTATTTGCCAAACCTCATGATGGAAAACAGAGATACAAAGATAAATAAAACACAATCCTACCCACCCACAAGATGCTCACAGCCTCTTATCTGAAGAGAGAGGCTATTGACAGAGATTTAACAGAAAACACAGGAGTGCCTACCTTGGTGGAATATAGTGAGAATTAAATAATACCACATACATAAAAGGTTTAGCATGGTTTATAAAAGATTTAGCTAGGCATAGAGTGATGGCTGGCTAAAATGGTGTAATCAGATGTCGCAGGTCTCTTTTGGGTGGGTTAGGCTTCCCCAGTCTCCTCTTCTGCTCATACACACACACACACACACCATCACAAGGTCAACAGCCTATTGCCCCAACTTCCAGACAGATCCAACCACTTTGTACATTGGCAAATAATTTATATTTTACTGAAGATTTCACAAAGAGATAGGGAAGGGACTTTTAAAACAAAATATAATAAAATTCTTCATTAGACACTCCCTTGCTTCCTCTTGAAAATTTCCTCTCCAAGTCTTGCCAATGCATCTCTCTACTCACTCTCTTTGCAGTTACCTGAGATAAAATCCACCTTATTGCTGTAAGCTTCAGCTCCCCAACTAAGGAAGAAAAAAGATCCTGAGAGCTGATGGTTTAGGGGCGTCTCCCTTTAGAAACCACTTGACCTTTGCTATTGTTCTTGGGGTAGAAGTAGTGGACAGGCTTCGTTCCCTTATCAAATTTTTCACCCAACCAAAAGGCAGATATCTTATAGGGAAGGGAGACTTGTATTGCCCTTCTAAGGAAATAAGATTTTCTCCACACTTTTGGACTCAAACACAATAACCACCAAATTTGCTTGAATCTGAAAGTCTCACTAGACAATCTGTAATGAAACATCAACCAAGCTCTGAGGGCCCGAAAAGGATCAGGTGAGAGGGAATTCCCCTTCCTAGACCGCCAGCCTTAAATTTTGCCTTGAATATTGCTTCTAGGAGTGAGAGCCCAGTCTTGCCACCTTACCCAGAGGTCCTTTCTCTGAGCTGTCCTGACTCCCTCAGACAATTCTTGGAAGCATCCGGCTTTCCCCAGACTTCATTCCATGGTTTGTGATGCCGCCGAGCAGAGCTGCTTAGAGCAGAAGAGAGGACAGTCTTCCTGGAAGTATCTTGTCATTTTCTCCTGCAGCCACTTACTCCACTTTCTCTTCCCTTCCATCTTATAGAACCAGGAAGGTACATCTTGTAGAACCAGAAAGGTACACCAGCAGCTACCTGAAACCCACCAGCACCCTCCTCTGCCAAGTACGCCTATCTTCATGAGTCTAGCCATGAAGCTCTTGGATCCTTTCACAACATCGTCAGCAGAGAAAGGGTTAAACCAGGTGAATACCACACCAAGTATTAAGGCTTTGTTTCATGCTCTTGCATTGAATACAATTGCATTTGTTCTTAGAGTTTTGCTGTAAACAGTATATAGCAGTAAAATAACTAATAAAGTGTAACTTTGCAACATTTGCCTAGATTTGGCCATTGGTATATTCAGAATGCTGCTGCTGCTAAGTCGCTTCAGTCGTGTCCAGCTCTGTGCGACCCCATAGATGGCAGCCCACCAGGCTCCCCCGTCCCTGGGATTCTCAATGCAAGAACACTGGAGTGGGTTGCCATTTCCTTCTCCAATGCATGAAAGTGAAGAGTGAAAGTGAAGTCACTCAGTCGTGTCCGACTCTTCGCGACCCCATGAACTGCAGCCTCCTCCTGCAGGCTCCTCCATCCATGGGATTTTCCAGACAAGAGTACTGGAGTGGGGTGCCATTGCCTTTTCCCGTATTCAGAATAGGAAATGTCATTTTGTTGTGGTTTAGAATAAATCTCTCTCCAAAATGAACCTCTCATCATTTGGATTCCAACTGTTTAGATTTTTGGGAAAGTAGAAGGGAGCAATCCAGATGGGCTACTGGCCCTAGTCCCAAAGAAGGCAAAAATATTCGACCTCAGGAACAAATGTGTGTGCATGCTAAGTGGCTTCAGTCTTGTCCAACTCTTTGTGACTCTATGGACTGTAGCTCACCAGGCTCCTCTGTCCGTGGGCTTCTCCAGGCAAGAATGCTGGAGTGGGTTGCCATTTCCTCCTCCAGGGGATCTTCCTGGCCCAGGGATCAAACCTGTCTCCTGCGGCTCCTGCATTGCAGGCAGATTTCTTTACTGCTGAAGTACTGTGGAAGTAAGTTAGTCTCACTTAAAAGCCTCAGAAAGACAGAATGTGGTCACCACTATCCTTGAGAGCTTTTAAAAACACAATCATCCTAAGGAAAGAGCTGGTTTTGTCCTAAAGCACATGGATTCATGTTCTAGCACCTAGAACCTCTCAGGGCTTCTGCCATGTCATCATCTCCTGTGAAATTCTGCTAAAACCCAAACAGTGAGGAGCGGTTCTCCCACGTGTCTGGCAGCTTAGAGCTCTCTGTCTGTCCACACAGATGCTTTGCTTGGCACCCAAGCAGAGCTGGGTCCATTTCTCTCATACTATCAAGATGTTCCTTGTTTCTGATAGTGACTGTTGATAATAACACTTACACAAACAAGCCTTTCATTGAGCCAAGAGATCTCTAGTGCTTTAGAACCTGTATGCCACAAATTCAGGGCCAGAGTGGAGCATCCAGAGGGTTCCTCAAGAGGAGCCAACAGATATCTCATAGAGAGAACAGAGCAGGAAGGGACACTTTGTGTCCACAAGACAATGTGAGTGGACCAGCTCCAGTTGGAAAAGCCCCAAGGAACACTGTAGGGATATGCGCAAGCTAAAACTGCAAGGCTCCAAGACAACTCTCCTGGCAAAGAAGCTGCGGTGGTTTTGGGCTGCCATGCTTCCTCTCCACCTGCTCTTGAAATTTGCATTCTGACCATCTCTGGGAAGATGGACTCTACTTTACTGAACCTAGCTGGATGGAACTCTTACTCAAGGTGCCTTGCCCTCTCCAGCCAGGGAGAGAGCAGGGGACCCCATACAGGTCAGAGGCCCAGTGCCTTCCTAACTAGAATCATATAAGAGGGATGAAGACACTGTTGCTGGTTGAAGCTCATTCCTTTCAGCAGCAAAGTCTAACAAAACCCAGATAGTTCCTGCTACCAAGATTCCTTTGTCTGGTTGCTGGTGGTTGTTCACGTCCTTTGTTTTGTGCCGTTTTGTTGTTGTTGTTTAATCTTGTGACCTCTTTCAAACTTTTCTGTTTTTTAGTTATTTATCTCCCCCTTCAGCTTAGCTAGAGTGCATTTGCACCAAACATCTCTAACGGATATCATTACATGCTTTCAGAAACACTCGAGAGATATTTTATTCTTACTTACTTGGGAGTGTATTGATGTAATACAGTGTGCAGTTAGAAGCTGGGATGAACATGCAGTTGGAGGGAGCAGTTTCAGAAGCGTAAGGTCACCCGTGTTAGATGAATATGTGCAGGAAATGGTGCCTAACGTCACCAGACCCACAGCTGGTTGACCACTGCAGAGAAACCTCCTTGGGTTTCTCTCCCCTTTAGACACATGATAAATCAAAAGAAAAATCAGAAAGTAAAACTGAACTCTACAGTTTGCTTGGAGTACACGTGACTTTCAACCCCGGGCTTGAACCACATGGCTTAAGACCTTGGAGATAAGAGAAGCAGCGATTTGATGCGCTGACTTCCACTGATGCTGGATATTCCCCCGTTGGCCTGTTCCAACCACACTGATGGCTTGTAATGGCTCTCCTCAGCCACTCTGAACCAGAACATTTTATACAGCAGACTGTCTGGCTGATAGAAGTAGAAAGCTGACCAATTCTAGGTGTATGTACAGTAAACAGGGCTTCCCTGGTGGTTCAGCTGGTAAAGAACCCACCTGCAATGCAGGAGACTTGGGTTCAATCCCTGGTTGGGAAGATCCCCTGGAGAAGGGAAAGTCTACCCACTCCAGTATTCTGGCCTGGCGAATTCCATGGAGTGTATAGTCCACAGGGTTGCAGAGTTGGACATGACTGAGCAACTTTCATACAGTAAACTAACCCTATATAACAAGGAACACTGGTGTTACCAACTTCTAACATTACTATCAGCAAATGTCCCTTGTTTCAAATGAGAAATTTTTATTCTTCACAAAAGGAAATGTGTAGAGGTAGAATCAAAACTTTGCTTCATTGAAAATGAGCATCTTCATCCCTGTCTTGTAACTGAAAAGTCTTTCCTATCAGTTGCTTAGCGTAAATACGATCTCTAGTCCAAAATTTTTAGTTCCTTCTGGGTATGGAAATTCAGCCTGTTCTAAATTTGTTTCTCACTTATCATAATCCGATGCATCACAGTTGATGGATAAGACCAATTGAAAGCTGATATGGGTAGTGTATTAGTTTGTTAGGAAAGCGATAACAAAATATCACAAACTGGGTGGCTTAAAGCACAGGAATTTATTTTCTCACAGTTAGGAATCCAAGACCAAAATGTTGGCAGGTCTGAGTCCTTCTGAGACCTCTCTTCTTGGCTCACAAAAGATTTCTTGTGGTATCCTCATATGATCTTTTTTTCTCTGTGCTCACAGATCTCTGCTGTCTGTGTTCTAATCCCCTCTTCTTATAAGGACACTAGTCAGATTGGATCAGGGCCCATGCTAACACTCATTTCAACTTAAATAACTCTTCGCAGCTTCTGCCTCCAAATACAGTCCCTTTCTGAGCTACTGAAGGTCGGAATCTCAACATATGAATTTGGGGGACGTGCATGCGTGTGCTAAGTTGCTTCAGTTGTGTCCAACTCTGTGAGACCCTGTGGATCATAGCCTGCCAGGCTCCTCTGTCCATAGGATTCTCCAGGCAAGAATACTGGATGGATTGCCCTGCCCTCATCCAGGGGATCTTCCCAACCCATGGATCAAACGCCCATCTCTTACGTCTCCTGCAGAAGAGTTGGCAGGAGAGTTCTTGACCACTAGTGCCACCTGGGAAGCCCTGGGGGTGGGGGATTATAACACTTAAATCCATAACAATATATGAAACATTAAAAGAATTCAGTATCATGAAGCAAAATCTAGGATCTTGCAATTCAAACTTTGGTCTAAAAAAAAAACGTTTGAACTATCATTCAAGGATCAATCACATTAATATATTGTTCAGTTGTAACAAACATGTAAATGGTCCACATGAGAAATTCTGTAGATCTTGTCATCCATCACTGACCGACTCCTTGGGTTACACTAAAGTCCAAATAAACTTTAGTCGTTATGAAAATCAAATGAAATTAAAGCCAATTTTTTAAGTGAGCCTAGAGTTCTGCATATAAAAACTTCTTTCTGCCTTAGATTACATATTTAAACTATTAAACTATATCCTTTAAAGGCATTTATGAGCTATTTGGTCCTTATAACTTTATTTTTAATATTCTGAAAGGCAGAAGGAAAAGGTATTTTGAGTTAGTTTCCATTTTAATGGAGTTTCTTTTGTTTAGCTTATGCAAAATAATAACCTGATATTTTTTAACAGCCATCTGTGACTCTTCATAGTGATTCTTTATTAAAGAATTTATATGACATGATTTTGTGATTATATTCAGTTACTGATCAGTCCCCTACCCCCGATTTTGTCTGCTAAAATCAGGCCTAATTCAGTGCCTGAAGAAAGATCTGAACTAAGAAAAACAAATAAACAAAATTTTAATCATCTTAATAAAAGAAAAAAGAAATATAAAATATACATCCTTTGATTTAGCAAAATTGGGAAGACAATCATAGATGATGTTCCAGCACATGGCAACCAAAAATGGAGACCAAGCAGGTTCAGGGAGAGAAATTTTCAAGCTAACCTGGCCTGCCTAGGATTGTAATTTACCCAATTCATGTAAAAATTACAGTGACAGAGAAATCAGTATTAATCATCAGAAATAAGGAATCCACATTATCTATTTACTTTATTACATTTTTGCAAGGGGTATAGCATATCAACTTTGGAAGTAACATTCTATACATTTAACTTTTAGTTGCTGTTACCAGAGACGTCCACATATATTCACTATATTAATAAATACCCACCCACAAGGAAACTGGAGTTCTGACAGATACATATACCTTGGGCAGCGTCTCTCAACTGCAGTGGTAAGGAAAGAAGTCACTCAGGTTAGATGTCATTAGGGGACAGTTTGGCGACACATTTCCAAAGTTCTACAAGCAAAAGCACAGAAGAAGAGCTACAGATTGGCAAACAAGTGTAACTGTGATGGTTTATACGTCATTTGGGTTGTATCACTTCCCCTTCTGGTAAGTTAAGAACAGTCCTCAGAAGGTAAACCAGGGGTAAGGGTAGGGTGGTGTTAATATTTGTGCTCCCTGGCCTTCTGCATCCATCCACTCTAACCAAACTAAGATAATTCTCACTGCTGTTTCCTCTGTCCTCTTTGTACACCCCCTATGTGGTCCATATATGTGGTAGACCCAGGGATTACACCCAGGTCTCCCGTATTACAGGCAGATTCTTTACCAACTGAGCCACCAGGGGAGCCCAACGGTAGAAAGGGCTGGATCACATATGGCCGAGACATCTTTTCATTAGTTTTGACTTCTTAGCTAGAATCACCAGGGATACAGTAATCTGCTTTTCTCTTTTTAATTTGATTTGGCTGCTGCGAGATTTATTTTATTGAATTTTTTATTTTGTTCTGGAGTAAAACTGATTAGGGCGTCCCCTGTGGTTCAGAAAGTAAAGAATCCACCTGCAGTGCAGAAGACCCAGATCTTAGAGACTTTGATCCCTAAGTTGGGACGATCCCCTGGAGGAGAGAATGGCTATCCACTCCAGTATACTTGCCTGGAGAATTCCATGGACAAAGGACCCTGGCAGGCTACAGTCCAGGGGGTCACACAGAGTTGGACACGACTGAGCAACTAACACATACAGCCAGTTAACAATGTTGTAATAGTTTCAGATGAACTGCTGTGAGATTTATGATATGTCTTTCCCCAGATATAGAAAGTATCATGTTTTAATGTTGAAATTTCTGTGGCGCTAACAAGTCCTCTCAGAAGTTTTGGAAAATGGTGGTGAAGAGAGACAAATACCAAGTCATTCCTCTTCCTTATGTCTTACACTTTAACAGGACAAAGTGAGAGCTATTTCTTATGGGGGTAGTTTCTTTATCTTCACTGCATCATATTGTGTATCTTGTGCCTCTGTCTGATTCTTCTACCAAGCCTCTATTTGATTCTTCTACTAAATGTGCTTTTTCTAAACCGAACTGCAATAAATGGGTACTCTGGGAACTTCTTACTGATTAATGAATATTGTTGTATGCAACCATGAAATCAGAAAATTAAACAAGATGCTTCTCTATCAATTTGGTAAGGACAAGGGGAAGCCTAGAAAACGGATAAGCCAAGATGTGCATGGACAAGAAACTGAGTCATATCTCCACAAAAATTAAAACTAATTTTAGTGGTTTTTCTACGCACAAATTCTTATTTTTTGTGGCACCCAGCCCAATAGAGATGGGTTTCATCAAAGTCTTTGTTGCCAAAACAATTAGAAAGCAATTTCCTTAAGCACAAAAATTTGCAGAACTTGAAAATATTTATTTGCGACACTTACCCGCCCCCAGGGATCATGAAAGCAGCAGAGTTGTGGATACCAGTTAGGGAAGTGAACCAGAGAACTGGCTGTATTTCCACGCTGGGAAGAGAAATGGCAAGAGTACTCATGCAGTCAGAGTCTCTGTCTCGCCTCCAAATGTTTTGACAGTTCAAGGGCCCAGCTTAGAGTTCACTGATCACACTGCCTAGGTTCAGAAGAGTACTAGGTAAAAGATGCAATAAAATTCCGAAGTAATAGTGGGAATGGAAATAAGCTAGGCCAAGGGTTTCTGGAAACCAAGCTCATAGACCCATAACAATCAATACACGAAGTCTTGGCTGATTGCACTACAGGATTAATACAGAAGAATCAACAAGAAGTCAAAAGGTTTGGGGGGCTTCTCAGCTAGTGGTAAAGAACTCACATGCCAGTGCAGGAGACATAAGAAATTTGGATTCAATCCCTGCGTTGGGATGATCCCGTGAAGGAGGGCATGGCAACCCATATCAGATTCTTGCTGGTAAAATTCCATGGACAGAGAAATCTGGAGGGCTACAGTCCATAGGGCACACAGAGTCGGACATGACTGAAGCAACTTTGCATGCAGGCATAAAGGTTCTTGGGTCTTTTCTCCTACCACTTATTCCGTCACAGGTGGATGGAAATCTACATACAATTCTCTTCCTCATATATTCATGATGGAACCAGGAAGTGTGGCTTGCTCTGCATTCTCCATGGTGGTCATCACTGACTACAAACTTATAGAGCAAAGACTCAATAAATGTGTTGAATGAATAAAGTAGAAATACAACTGAACATTAGACAATAGGATAAAAGAGTATTGGTCTCAAAGCTACTAATAAATTTTTAATAGAAAGGCAAAATGGCATTCACAATGATCATTCAGTTGAGTTCAGTCACTCAGTCGTGTCCGAATCTTTGCGACCCCATGACCTGCAGCATGCCAGGCCTCCCTGTCTATCACCAACTGCAGGAGTCCATCCAAACCCATGTCCATTGAGTCAGTGATGCCATCCAACCATCTCATCCTCTGTCATCCCCTTCTTCTCCTGCCCTCAATCTTTCCTAGCATCAGGGTCTTTTCAGATGAGTCAGTTCTTCACATTAGGTGGCCAAAGTACTGGAGTTTCAGCTTCAGCATCAGTCCTTCCAATGAACACCCAGGACCCATCCTGTAGGATGGACTGGTTGGATCTCCTTGCAGTCCAAGGGACTCTCAAGAGTCTTCTCCAACACAACAGTTCAAAAGCATCAATTCTCCTGCACTCAGCTTTCTCCACAGTCCAACTCTCATATCCATACATGACCACTGGAAAAACCATAGCCTCGACTAGATGGACCTTTGTTGATAAAAGAAATGTCTCTGCTTTTTAATATGCTGTCTAGATTGGTCATAACTTTCCTTCCAAGGAGTAAGAGTCTTTTAATTTCATGGCTGCAGTCACCATCCACAGTACTTTTGTAGCCCAGAAAAATAAAGTCAGCCACTGTTTCCACTGTTTTCCCATCTATTTGCCATGAAGTGATGGGACCAGATGCCATGATCTTAGTTTTCTGAATGTTGAGCTTTAAGCCAATTTTTTCACTCTCCTCTTTCACTTTCATCAAGAGGCTCTTTAGTTCTTCATTTTCTGCCATAAGGGTGGTGTCATCTGCATCTCTGAGGTTATTGATATTTCTCCCAGCAATCTTGATTCTAGCTTGTGCTTCCTCCAGCCCAGCATTTCTCATGATGCATATAATTTAAATAAGCAGTGTGACAATACATAGCCTTGACGTACTCCTTTTCCTATTAGGAGCAACAGTCTATTGGAACAACAGTCCACTTCTAACTGTTGCTTCCTGACCTGCATACAGATTTCTCAAGAGGCAGGTCAGGTGGTCTGGTATGCCCATCTCTTTCAGAATTTTCCACAGTTTATTGTGATCCACACAGTCAAAGGCTTTGGCATAGTCAATAAAGCAGAAATAGATATTTTTCTGGAACTCTCTTGCTTTTTCAATGATCCAGTGAATGTTGGCAATTTGATCTCTGGTTCCTCTGCCTTTTCTAAAACCGGCTTGAACATGCAAGTTCATGGTTCACGTGTTGCTGAAGCCTGGTTTGGAGAATTTTGAGCATTACTTTGCTAGTGTGTGAGATGAGTGCAATTGTGCGGTAGTTTGAGCATTCTTTGGCATTGCCTTTCTTTGGGATTGGAATGAAAACTGACCTTTTCTAGTCCTGTGGCCACAAAAAAGTGCAAATTCCATACCTTATTTCTTTATAGTCAGAACCTTCAGATTGTGAAGGCAAGTGGCGGTGAAATCAGTACATGCGCAATGCCTTCTTGTTACTACCCCTTTGCTGTGCCCACTCTGTGCTATCTCACCTCATTCTAAACATTGATTTAGGTTCTGAGAGACAGAGGAGAGGGGAAAAGAGATAACTTGCAAAGAGAAGCATACAATGAAGAAGAGAGGGAAAGGAATGGGAGAGGTCAATTTTACCAGTCAATGTTTAGGGGAGTAAAATGTTAAGTGTTTTGAAAGAGAACGATTGTTTGACTCTTGCTCCTTCTTCTGAGCCTTCAGTAGTGGCACTCCTTCCCAATCAGCACAATGTCCCTGAGAACAGCGCTGCCATGTGTGTTTGCCAGTTTGCTTCCCAAATCCCATTTCTCCATTTCTCCTTTCCCCAAACTTCCTGATTCAGGACTCCCTATGGTTTGGTAAAGACAAAGCTAGAGATTGGATCTGTGATCCCAGATCCAGATAGCCACTCGATTCCATTGTTCTGGCCCCTTTGAGGAGTCCATCCAGCAAAAGTATTATCAGGACTATGGCTGGACGTTTTTAGGAAAGAACTTAAAAGTCATCCAGAGAATATGAAGAGTCACCCCTGGCCTGATGTGAGATCACTTGACTCAAGCTTCTAACAACATAGAGACAGCAATTCAGGGGACCCTTGTGGCAAGTTCTTCCAGACACTAAACTAAACTCAGTTTCTTATGTCTTGCCTACTTTGGTCTTAAGTTTGCCCTCAGAGAAACATGAAAGAAGCATGTTCCACTTTTCTCCCTCAACCTAGCACTGTCTTTCTGTGTTAAATATCCCCACATCTTCAGAGGTTTCCACACATGACATGCTCTCCAGAACTGTTCTCCGTCTGGAGTTTGTCTCTGTTTCAAGGTTCGTCTCAATTAGTGCACATCTCCAAGATATTTTTGCTAGTTGCTGTTGCTGTTCAGTCCCTAAGCAGTGTCAAACTCTTTGCAACCCCATGGACTGTACCATATCAGCCTTCCCTATCTTTAACTATCCTCCCAGAGCTTGCTCAAACTCATGTCCATAGAGTCAGTGATGCCATTGAACCATTTCATCCTCTGTCACCCGCTTCTCCTCTTGCCTTCAATCTTTCCCAGCATCAGGGTCTTTTCCAGTGAGTTGGCTCTTCGCATCAGGTGGCCACAGTATTGGAGCTTCAGCTTCAGCATCAGTCCTTCCGATGAATATTCAGGGTTTGTTTCCTTTAGGATGCACTGCTTTGATCTCCTTGCTATCCAAGGGACTCTCAAGAGTCTTCTGCAATACTAACAAAGAACAGTGACTAGGTCTCTATAATTCTGCTACTGGCATGTATTTGGAGCAGTCCCTATTCAATATTAGCACATACCTCCACTCAGGCTTGACATATCCCTGAGTCCGGTTAAGTAACAGACTATGATAACAATGGTATGAATACAGCCAATTAATCAATCAGTCACAGTCCCTGATCTTCAAAGGAAAAATAATGGAGTGGAAGGAAGGATAAGTGGAATAAGAAAAGGAAATGAAGAGGAGGGGAATAAATAGGAAGACATAGCTGAAGATCTGAGGGGATTTTCTTCCATCAAAAGCATATATTCTTTATGAATATTCCATTTCTCACTCTAATAACACTGTCTGTCTTATATGTAAACAGCTGTGAGCACACACACACACATTTCCCTCATCTCATCCTTTACCTCTTTTCAACTACTGTCCCATCATTCTCTTTCCATTATTCAAAGGTGATTCTCACCATCTTCATTTCTCCAAACCTCTTCCCTCTTAACCTTCAGCAATTTTCCTTCTCCTCTTTCTCTCTGAGAAGCTACAATTGCCACTGTTGTGGATGGTCTAGCTTTTGATGGATCCAATGAAGTATTTTATGTCTTTTATCCTAGTTGACATTTTGGCAGTATTTAGCGCTGCTGGTCATTCTCTCCTCCTGGAAACAGTCCACATCTTTGCCTTCTTCTTCTTCTTCTTCTTTTTTTTAATTCTTGGCTGCATTGGGTCTTCATTCATTGCAGTCCCTGGGCTTTCTCAACTTCCAATGAGCAAGAACTGCTTTCTTGTTGCTGAGCTCGGGCTCAGTTGCCCCACGGGGCATCTTAGTTCCCAGATCAGGGATCAAATTCATGTTCCCTGCATTGGCAGGTGGATTCTTAACCACTGGACCACAGGGAAGTCCCCATCTTTATCTTCTGTGATATCAGCTTTCTTGGTGGACCTCCTGCCCTGCTGGCTATCCTTTCTTTTTCTCTTGCAGTCTGTCTTTGCTCTAGCCACTACTGTCTTGGTTTCCCTTAGACTTCAGCTCTTAGCTCTATTCCTCATTTACTCTGTACCTGCTTCTGTGAGACCATAGTCATTTCTTCAGTTTCAACTTCAACCTCAGTTCAGTTCAGTTGCTCAGTCGTGTCTGAGTCTTTGCAACCCCATGGCCTTCAGTACGCCAGGCTTCCCTGTCCATCACCAACTCCCAGAGTTTACTCAGGCTCATGTCCATTGAGTCGGTGATGCCATCCAACCATCTCATCCTCTGTCATCCCCTTCTCCTCCAGCCTTCAATCTTTCCCAGCATCAAGGTCTTTTCCAGTGAGACAGTTCTTCACATCAGGTGGCCAAAGGAATTGGAGTTTCAACTTCAGCATCAGTCCTTCTGATGAATATTCAGGACTGATTTCCTTTAGGATGGACCGGTTGGATCTCCTTGTCATCCAAGGGACTCTCGAGAGTCTTCTTCAGCACCACAGTTCAAATGCATCAGTTCTTCAGTGCTCAGGTTAGTTTATAAACCAACTCTCACATCCATACATGACTACTGGAAAAACCATAGCTTTGACTAGACAGACCTTTTGGTTGCTTTTATGCTTTGGAACTGAAACTATACTAACTGAAACTAGCCAGTCAATGAGAACAAAGAGCTAGAGGTGCATTCAAATCTTATAGCAGGCTTAGAAAGTAACTTTTTTAAAAACTAATTTTATTGCTGTATGGTTGCTTTATAGTATTGTGTTATTTTCTGCTGTATAGCAGAGCGAATCAGCAGTGTGTATGCATATATCCCCTGTTTGGGGAATTTTCTTCCCATTTAGGTCACCACAGAGCATTGAGTAGAGTTCCCTGTGCTATAGAATAGACACTCATTAGTTGCCTATTTTATGCTTAGTAGTGTAAATATGTCAATCCCAATCTCCCAATTCATCTCATCCCATCCTAAATTTCTTCACTTGGTATCCATACATTTGTTCTTTACATCTGTGTCTCTATTTCTACTTTGCAGATCCTGGGCATATACCCAGAGAAAACTATAATTCCAAAAGATACACATACTCCAGTGTTTATTGCATCACTGTTCATAATAAACCAGGACATAGAAGCAACCTAAATGTCCATCAACAAAGGAATGGATAAAGAAGATGTGGCACATACATACAATGGAATATTACTCATCCCTAAAAAGGAACAAAATTGTGCCATATGCAGAGAGACTGGCATACAGGGTGAAGTAAGTCAGTAAGAGAAAAACAAATGGTGTATATTAACACATATATGTGGAATCAACCTTAGAAGTAACTTTTGCAAACAAAAGCCCAGACAAAATGTAAGGACAAGAATTAAAGCTGGGCTGGTGCAGAGTGGTTGGTGAGCTTCATAACATCAACTATCATGAAGACCTATATGGGTAACTGTTGAGCAGCGATTCAAGGACAAAGCCAAAAAGAGACTGAAGGGTAAGTCCATGGAATCTGGGATGGCAGGAAGGGACTCAGTTGCTGTGAACATTGTGTATAAGTAAGAATTGGAATAATAACTTCAGAGCTAGTCCAATAGCAAGGCTGGAAATAAAGATAAAAGATTCCTTATCTTCCTACCTAAGGCCAAGGAAATTCAAGGGACATGCTAGTGGGTAAAACAGCAGACACCTGGATCCTGTAGTCAGAGCCTGAGGGGTCTGAAATTTGGGCAGGTCATTATCATTATGTACTCATAAAATTCTAAGTATAGGATTTTACATTTGCCCTTGTTAAATTTCATCTCCTTGGCTTCCGCCTGGAGTTCTAGATGTCAAAATCATTTTGAACCTCAGTTCTTGCATCTGTCAGTTTAGTTCATTTTTTTGTCACTCAGTTTTGTATCATCTACAAACTTTATGCAGCCTTCTATGTCCTGAGCCAGGCAATTGATGGAATGTTGGAGTCAGCCAAGAATCAAGCCATGATTCCTCCTCAGCATTTCCTCCTATTGATATCAACCTATTCATCAACAGATTTTAGAGGTTCTTATCCAGCCAGCCACAATTCCAGCTGACTGTCCCAACACCCAACTAACAGTCCATGACTCTCTCGGGAGAGTCTTTGGCAAATGTTCTTTTGAAATTAAGGCAGGCTCTTCTAAAGGTTTCCCCAAGTGTTTCCTGTTCCACCAATCTAGGAGTGTATGTAATAATAATGATTTTTTTTTAAAAAGGAGAATGACTTTGAGTTTGGCATGACTTTCTCTAGTGAGTCACCGCTTCCTCTTCTCTGTGCTCACAAGCCATCTGTTTAATATTCTATTTTAGAAGCTTTCCCTGGAATAAAATCAGATTTGCTGGTGTGTCATGTGCAGAATTCCTCTTTTTCAAAAACTGGCAGGATCATTTCTTTCATCACTGATCTCTTGGTCCTGCTTTCATCCTCTGGGGTCAGGTGGTGCAGAGAGTCCTGGTAGTGACTCTGAGCTCACATACAGGTTTGTTTATTTTGGTCCTGATAAAGTGAAGTCATCTGAAATTTCTAAACACTCAGTATTTTCCTGCTTACCTTACATTTTTCTTGCCATGTTACGATGGGATTATAAAACAAACCACTTTTATTATCATCCTTCATCAGTTAGAATTTCATCATTGGCCCCAAGCAAATGGATTTTGTCCATCTTATTGGCTTGGAGTATAACACATCCACCCTCTATCTTTACTCATTTTCTTGGACCTCTACTAATTTTGAGCTTTCATCTCCTGACAGTATTCTCACCATATTCTCGTTGCTCCATCTATTCACAAACAAGCTCTTTTTAAGAATGATTTTGTTTCAAGGCTTCTTGTGTAGCCAAACCAGTCTACACTTCTCCACTATTCTGAAAGCCATAAATCCCTCTTTTAAAATCTCTTTTTTCCCTAAAATAGCATTATAGCATTGACTTACTACCCAGATATTTTTATCCTCTTGGATCCCATCCAAAGAGATGGCCAGGTAAGCCAGGAATTCGCTGAGCTTACCTATGCTGGTGAGTGACAAGACAGATAAATAGCAGGCATGTACCTGCCCCAGATGCTCTTCAGTAGAAAGGAATACTCCTTTTATTTCCAATCCAAATCCTTCCCCATTTTCTCTTCTCAACCCCCTTCTAAATTAACCCCAAATCCTACTGCCAAAGTGGAAACTCGCAGGATTGTTGTTTGATTACTATTTTGTAATTCATTTGCAGGTGGCTTTGCTCATGGTAAATCACTAGCCTGAGGCAAGAATTCCACTTTTGGGCAACAAGGACATTGTTTTTTCACTGAGACCTCTGACCACTCATTCTGACTCAAACTAAGTTCCTGGCTGGCGTGTATGCTGTGATCTTTAAGAGCACAGAATCTTGACAGTCACTGTTTATCTAGCCCTTGTCGTCACATACCTTACTGACCCACACATGTTCTTATAAATCTGCACATTAAGTACATCCTGCTTCTCCTAACTCCATCTGCAGAATGGTCTCAAGTTTATGTAATAACTTTGATTTAGCTTTGTAAGTCTTCCAAACAAATACATTTTATATAATTTAATATATTTCCTCTTACAATTTGATAGCTTTTTCTATACTATCCTTCATACCAAGCTTAAACCGGATTGGGAGCCAGATTCTCTGAGAGAATATATTCTCTAGAATGTTCTTTCTTAAAAAAGAAACTTTTTATTTTCCTGAAAAAAAAGTTTTATATTTGATTGTAAGTAGCTGCCTTGAATTTATTCCCTACAAGTCACCCTACTGCAAGTGAGAGAATGAAGCTATCTTACCTGGCATATCAGTTGGATTTCAACCTTATCTCTCCTTGTCTGTCCTACAGATTTTGTACTTGCCAGCCCCCAAAATATAGTTATGCACACACACACACACACACACACATACACACACACATCTCCTATTGTCTCTGTTCCTTGGGGAACCCTGACTGATACAGATTTTGATACAGTCATAGCTCCAGATCCTTAGTGAAAAGATTTCTCTCTGCCCATGAAAACAATCCATCTCTGAAGAATTAAAATTTCTTATTTTCTGTTAGATGATGGTCCAAAGCTACACACTAGTACAAGGCTTGTTGGGACTTCAGAGGTGAGAGGAGACAAGAGTGACCGCTAGAGAGAACCACCAGCTGTGCATGAAACATCCACTGTGAGCTGGGTTGGGATCCATTTGGGGTGGTAGGGAAAGGAGTGGTGAACCTTCCAAGATGTGTCCTAGCGAAAGGCTGAGCGATCCACATACATCAAAGTAAGAGTTTCACCAGGTGATTTGAGCGGAGCAGGGCAGGGCTGTGGTCAGAGCTGAAGTAGAGTAGGACCGAAACCGCAGAGGCATGGAGAAGTGACCTCAGGGCAGACCAGCCTCCACAGCGAGGGGCCAGGAGGTAGCCAGCTGGGGACCTAGAGCTAGCGTTGCCACTGAGCAGGATTCTGGGCACAGAAGCCTTTCTGTGTCCCCCTTATCCTGATTACAGGAAATAGGCATCATTCAGCCTCCATGACCTTCCCTGAGCTCCAAAGGGCAGATCAATCAGTTGCTAATCAGAGAAGGGAGAAGATGTGGAGAGAAGGGAGGAACAGTCAAAAAGCAACAGCGCAATCCTTGGGGCAGGGTCCTGGCAACCCCTCAAGGGATACACACAAAAGCATCTTTGAGCTGTTTTGCAGATGTTGAAACCTCTACCAGGTGGGAGAAGTATGTCACCCACAGGCATATAGACCCCAGACTGGTTGGAACCAAAAGACTAATGATGCTGCCTAAAACCAGAATATCCACAAGGGGATCACCTCCTCTCTGAACCATTATTGTAAAACTCCTCACTACCGCCTCCAAGTTGGGACACACAGTTTTTTGAGGGCTTTAGCCACTGTGGTCTTCTTTCCTTGGCAAAGCAATAAAGCTATTCTTTTCTACTTCACTCAAAACTCTCCCTCCGCGATTTGATTCGGTGTTCAAATAAAAAGGCTGGATTAGACTGGTGTGGGCATTATGAAACGGGCTAGGAGACTATCTTTGAATCTATAGACACTCTCTCTAACCCTACCTTACTTCTTGATCCTTTAGCAAAGGAGATACTAAACCAATACAGGCCAAATCCTCAGTGGTTCAGACTAGTTAGGCCTGAACCTGCTGGTAACGAGTTATCTTACCCGGAGCTGAGTGAAGCTGGGGCAGGATTTAGGGGAGCTAAAGGATGCTTCTCATGGTGCATGTTGAATCAAAATTTCCAATTTGTGCAATAATGAAACAATCTGAGATGGCATGTTTTTAGAAACATCTTCCAATTCACAATTACAATAAAATTAAAATCACACAATTTAGCTTTTGGGTTTTGAATAAACTAAATTCAATGCTTTTGTTTATTGAATTGTTATGCCGGTAACTCTATTTACTCAAGCTTTTCCATTTTCATTTGAAAAGCTCTATAAATATACTTACAATTTTTCATTCTACTTTCTCCTAAAGATTTTTAAATGGGCTTCCCAGGCAGCACTAGGGGTAAAGAACCTGCCTGCAATTCAGGAGACTTGCAGGAGATGCGGGTTCAACCCCTAGGTCAGATTAAATACATTTACATTTTCTTGTCTCTCTGCTTTAACAGTTGAGAGATTTCTTACTCAAATATTTACTTACTTGTACTTACATTTAGGAACTGCTTACTGGTCCCAGACACGGCATCTGGTGTTGAAAGTGACTTCTCCGACATTGCAGACATCATCTTTCCCAAACAGATTAGATGCTATTTATCATGTCCCAATCTACTTATTAAAATGTAGTTTAAAAGGCATTTCTCCTTAATCCTTAGGAAATTTGGATATCAGCTGTCTTTGAATCAGCTTATCCTTACTCTTATAAAAACACATTTGTTAAAATCTCCTACAAAGATGCCACATAATCAGTAGGCATTGTGTGGGTATAGCTGTATTAAAACTGACCACATCAAGAGACTATTCATTGCTCTTCCTCTTTCTTTCATCTTTTATCATTTGAGTGTTGTATTAGCCTTTAAATGGGTCTTTCTTACACCTTGATATCCCCCCAGATTTTTTACCACTTTCCTCCCCAGCTTATTCTCTGTTGAATTGTACGGAATATGACTCTCCCTCACTTTTTTTTTTTAAGGTTGTTTTTTTTCTTTTTTTAAGTCTTTGAATTTGTTACAATACTATTTCTGTTTTATGTTTTGTTTTTTTGGCCACGAGCACGGGGGTCTTAGCTCCCCAACCAGGGAATGGTCAAACCCACACCCTTTGCATAGGTGAAGTGTTAACCACGGGACCACCAGGGAAGCCCCTCTCCATCACTTATGAATTGAAGCTGCTTTTCGCTTTTGTTAATGTTGTATGTGGCCACCCACGTCATTGTTCAGTCTACCCACTGCCTTCTGCTAGTGATTATGCTGGACTCTACTGGGGACCTGGCCTCTCACTGATATGACCCTCAAGTCAAAAGCCGGACTCCAGCACAGGTGGACGCTCAGCCACCTTCACAGTGCCCCCTCCCCCAGGCTGCCTTCCCTGGGAAGGAACTTTTCTTCTAGCCAGGGAGGCCACATGGCCACCCCAACACATTTGGTGAGCCCCCACCTCTCTGAAGGAGGTCTCCAAGTAGCCTGCCTTTCCTGGGGCGTTTACTGCCTTAGCGTGTTCTGTGCTTCATTCTGCCAGCCAGCCTTCCTGGTTTAGGGGCAATAAATGCTTGCAAGAATTTTTATAGTCTAAATTCGCTGTAGTTAAAGAGTCTGTAGAAGTGGGCAGTAAGACGGGAATGGCAAACCACTTCAGTATTCTTGCCTTGAGAACCCCATGAACAGTATTTTACTGCGGGCTTTGTCATCTCCCTCCTCTCTTAAATTTCATGACCATCCTTTAACAAAGGCAGGTTTTGCCCTCCAGGGAGCCTGCCACGCTTGGCAGTGATCCCATCTGGTGCAGAAGCAAGCGTCCTCGGTAGTGTTCAGCTGTAGAGGCGGGTTTCCCAGTAAACCTCTCATCCCTTCTGTTGTCAGAAAGAGTTTAAGAGACCCCAGAGCCCTCCCCTCGCCCTTCTGGTTCCCACTTTCTGAGAAACTTCTCCAGCCTTACTTGTCACTTTTATTTGGTATGACCTTGGGTTTGTTTCTCATTCTTAGTTACTTTAACCACATGTACTTTGATACGTGTGTGCTCAGTTACTTCAGCCATGTCCAACTCTTTGCCACCAGGCTCCTCTGTCCATGGGATTCTCTAGGCAAGAATACTGGAGTGGGTTGTCATGCCCTCCTCTAGAAGAGGATCATGCCTGCGTCTCCTGTGTCTCCTGCTTTGGCAGATGGGTTCTTTACCCACTGGGCTACCTGGGAAGTCCCCTGTTCTTGTATATCTACAGGTAAAACTCCACAATCACAAGGCACGATATCTGTCAGAGGGCTCATGGGACCTTATCTGACTTGCAGTTTGGAGATTGGAGTCCTCAGATGGTCAAATTCCAGGAAAGAAGCTTAAATATCCGCTCCA
>SJYV01013470.1:187886-305805 GCA_006410875.1 Neotragus pygmaeus | reverse complement strand
TGAATTTGTTACAATACTATTTCTGTTTTATGTTTTGTTTTTTTGGCCACGAGCACGGGGGTCTTAGCTCCCCAACCAGGGAATGGTCAAACCCACACCCTTTGCATAGGTGAAGTGTTAACCACGGGACCACCAGGGAAGCCCCTCTCCATCACTTATGAATTGAAGCTGCTTTTCGCTTTTGTTAATGTTGTATGTGGCCACCCACGTCATTGTTCAGTCTACCCACTGCCTTCTGCTAGTGATTATGCTGGACTCTACTGGGGACCTGGCCTCTCACTGATATGACCCTCAAGTCAAAAGCCGGACTCCAGCACAGGTGGACGCTCAGCCACCTTCACAGTGCCCCCTCCCCCAGGCTGCCTTCCCTGGGAAGGAACTTTTCTTCTAGCCAGGGAGGCCACATGGCCACCCCAACACATTTGGTGAGCCCCCACCTCTCTGAAGGAGGTCTCCAAGTAGCCTGCCTTTCCTGGGGCGTTTACTGCCTTAGCGTGTTCTGTGCTTCATTCTGCCAGCCAGCCTTCCTGGTTTAGGGGCAATAAATGCTTGCAAGAATTTTTATAGTCTAAATTCGCTGTAGTTAAAGAGTCTGTAGAAGTGGGCAGTAAGACGGGAATGGCAAACCACTTCAGTATTCTTGCCTTGAGAACCCCATGAACAGTATTTTACTGCGGGCTTTGTCATCTCCCTCCTCTCTTAAATTTCATGACCATCCTTTAACAAAGGCAGGTTTTGCCCTCCAGGGAGCCTGCCATGCTTGGCAGTGATCCCATCTGGTGCAGAAGCAAGCGTCCTCGGTAGTGTTCAGCTGTAGAGGCGGGTTTCCCAGTAAACCTCTCATCCCTTCTGTTGTCAGAAAGAGTTTAAGAGACCCCAGAGCCCTCCCCTCGCCCTTCTGGTTCCCACTTTCTGAGAAACTTCTCCAGCCTTACTTGTCACTTTTATTTGGTATGACCTTGGGTTTGTTTCTCATTCTTAGTTACTTTAACCACATGTACTTTGATACGTGTGTGCTCAGTTACTTCAGCCATGTCCAACTCTTTGCCACCAGGCTCCTCTGTCCATGGGATTCTCTAGGCAAGAATACTGGAGTGGGTTGTCATGCCCTCCTCTAGAAGAGGATCATGCCTGCGTCTCCTGTGTCTCCTGCTTTGGCAGATGGGTTCTTTACCCACTGGGCTACCTGGGAAGTCCCCTGTTCTTGTATATCTACAGGTAAAACTCCACAATCACAAGGCACGATATCTGTCAGAGGGCTCATGGGACCTTATCTGACTTGCAGTTTGGAGATTGGAGTCCTCAGATGGTCAAATTCCAGGAAAGAAGCTTAAATATCCGCTCCACTGGAAGCCTTTTCATTTTTAACATAGACACATGTTTTATAATATATCTTTTAACCTCAGCTATTTGTGCAATTTCATGTTAGCCAAAAATATTTTATTTGAAGTATTTTTCCAGTTCTTTAGCTTTGTCATTTTCTTAATCATTCATCCTTGTTTCTCTTTACAGTCTTTCCCATCTCTGTGGTGTGCTGCTTTACGGATCCATGTTCCTGAGTTTGAATCCTACCTCAGACTTACCAGCTTGCAACCCAGGGTGACCTATGTGCCTCAACTTTTCCATCTATAAAATGGGGATCACAATAGTACCTCCTTCAGTTCAGTTCAGTCGCTCAGTCATGTCCAACTCTGCTACCCCATGAACCGCAGCACACCAGGCCTCCCTGTCCATCACCAACTCCCGGAGTCCACCCAAACCCATCTCCATCGAGCTGGTGATGCCATCCAAGCATCTCATTCTCTGTCGTCCCCTTCTCCTCCTGCCCTCAATCTTTCCCAACATCAGGGTCTTTTCAAATGACTCAGCTCTTCACATCAGGTGGCCAAAATATTGGAGTTTCAACTTTAAAATCAGTCCTTCCAATGAACACCCAGAACTGATCTCCTTTAGGATGGACTGGTTGGATCTCCTTGCAGTCCAAGGGACTCTCAAGAGTCTTCTCCAGCACCACAGTTCAAACCCTAACCTACCCCTGCCTTTATTGCTGTTGTTATTTAGTCATTCAATCATGTCCAGCTCTTTGTGACCCCATGGATTACATAGCCCACCAGGCTCTTCTGTCCTTGGGATTTTCCAGGCAAGAATACTGGAGTGGGTTGCCTTTTCCTTCTCCAGGGGATATTCCCAATCTAGGGATCAAACCTGTGATTCCTATATGGCAGGCAGATTCTTTACCATTGAGCCACTAGGGAAGCCCCTTTAGGAGAGCATTTAGAAAGATGAATAAGTGTATGTATGTAAAGCACTTCAAACAATAAGTGTAAAGCTCTTTTGTATGTCAGTTGCTACAGTTATTAGTTTCAATATCTCTTGTAACTACTCAATGCACTAAAGGTAACTATTGCTCATGTGCCTTTATTTAAAAGCCTTTGAATTATTATTTCATGTGCAGAGCAAAGGAGAAATAAATAATTGATACTAAGCAATTTGAAAAATACAACTTCTTTCCTTATGTTCCATAAGTAAGGTAGACACATTTATGCAAAGCATGCAGTCTCTACAGTTTAGCATCTTTCTCTGTCTTTATATAAGTAGTTATGTCAGTATTTTATGTAAGTACTTAAATAAATCTTTATATAAGCATACAGAATCACCATAAATGTGACAGACACCCATAATTTAAGAAGGTGAAACTCTTAACTTTGTGGGTTGACCTCAAGAAGGACCTCATGGAGCCCAAGAATTCATCGTCTGTCCCTCTGTGAGAGACAGGATGCTGAAATGATAGTAGATTTAATCCAGATGGGCAACCCTTGTGTTCTTATGCCATCTGATTATGTCTTATAAGGAAAGATAGTTTCATACTGCTTTCTTACATAAATCCTTCTAATATTTAAAATTATCAGCAGTTTTGTCACCTCCTTCTATCATTTCTTATATAATTCCCACCACCTCCAAAGTATTTTTCTCTTGAAGCTTGAGAATAAGAATCTATTTCCACTGCAAACTCTTTCTTTCACTTCATCTTACAGATCTGTTTACTAACTTCGTGTTCGACACCCTCCACTTGATATCCAACACCAGGCATCTTCCAGCCAGCATTCTCAAGATTTCACACACCTTTTATATGTGGGAGAAAAAAATATAAGATGGAAGCCTTATGTATCCAAATTCTTTTTACTCTTTAAATCAGGTTTTTGTTTTTTTTTTTTATAAAGTTAGGAATCAACCATAGCGTTTGTTAGTGCAGGTTTTTGGGACTGTTTGCAGCTTGGGGGTCTGCTAACTTTCTTCAGCAATGCAGGTGAACTCAAGGCAGAGGTGGGTCATGACCACACTTTAACAAACTCTGCCTTAGGTAAATAGTCTAATCTGACCTATGCTTACAGATGTTATGTTGTAGTTTGAAGACTCAGTTCTGACTTTTTCCTCAGAGCAGTAGATTCATCTGTCTCCATACAGAGTTCCCACAAACAGCTCAAACACTGCACACTCAATGTTGAACTCTCTTGCTCCTCGGATTACTCTTCTGAGTTGTCCATCTCAGCGGGAGTCACAACCATGCTTGGCTACCCAAGCAAAACCTCTGGATGTTGTCTACACTTTTCCATGTCCCTCTCTTCCAAATACCAAATCAAAACACCTAGGCCCATTCATTTTAGCTCTTGAACTCCTCTTGAATCCGTACTCTTTTCTGCCTCTCCACAGAGGTCCCATCACTCCAGGTCTGCCTCACTTTCTCTGACTTATTGCAATTTTACCTGATTAATTTCAATAGACAGCTGAGTGCATACAAGTATCTTAAACTTTTCCACTGATAGCAGTGATCCTCTTATAATCCAAATTTGATCATTTAAGCTGCAGTGCTTTCAGGTAATCTAAAGTCTAAGATGGCATTAAGAGCTTTCTAGGAGCTGGTCACTCCAAATGTCTTTCACCTAGTTTCCTGTTAATATTTCCTGTGTTAAAATCATCTCTTTGAGACCAACAGAAATTTGGAAAGAAGAAGGAGCTCCAGAAATGGGAAATATATGAATAAATATAAATAATTTTTATCATTTTAAGTTATTTAAAATATGTTAAACTGTTTAAATTATACATATATATATATATATATATATATATGTGGTTTAAGAGAAAATATTAGTTGCTCAGTTGTGTCCTGCTCTTTGCAACCCCATGGACTATAGCTGGCTAGGCTCCTCTGTTCATGGAATTCTCCAGGCAAGAATACTGGAGTGGATTTTCATTCCCTTCTCTAGAGAATCTTCCTTACCCAAGGCTTGAACCCAGGTGTCCTGTACTGAAGGCAGATTCTTTACCATTTGAGCCAACAGGGAATCCATATATATATATATATGGCTTATATACATATTTATTTACATAAAATATAATATATAATCTGGAGGCTTAAACATATATAGAAACAAAATGTATATAATAGCACCAATTATGAGAGGAGGAATCAGAAATACATTGTAAGTCTTTTTTACGAAGCAAAGTAATATAACATAGTTAAAGTAGACTATGACTTTAAGAGACATATGACAAACCTTAAAATAAAACAAAAACATTAGGGTAAACCAGTGGAGGAGACTAAATGGAATATGAAAAAATAAAGCAGGCAAAAGCCAAAAAGGGACAAATTAGACAAGTATAAAACAAATAGCAAGACGGTAAATATCAACACAACTTAACTGATAATTACATTGAATACAAATGATTGAAATACTACAATTAAGCAACAGTGTCATAATGAACAAAACCAAGACCCAAATATATACTTTCTAGGAACTCAACTAAACTATAATTACATAGATAAGTAAAAGGAGAAACACCAATAAAAAGAAAGCTAGAGTGACAATATCAATAGTGAATAAAGTAAGCTATAAAGAATATTATCAGGAGTAATTATGGTTTCATAATGATAACAGAATCAATCTGTCAAACAGACATAACAATCTTAGTAGTGTATATATCTAATTAAGATGATGTAATATTAATAAAATAAAGGCTGATGTAAATGGAGTAGAGAAATCCACAACTATAGCTGGAAATTTCAATACTTCGCTCTCTGCAACTGAAGGACCAAATAACCAGAAAATCAATAAGCACAGTCTTATCAAGCAAGTTGACCTAACTGACATTTACAGAATACTCCATCCAGTAATAGCAGAATATATATTCTTTTCAATTGCCTAAAGAAAATTAATCAATATAGACAATATACTGAAGCATTAAACATTGCTGAACAAATTTAAAAGTACTAAAATCAAAACATTTTATCATGTGACCACAAAAGACTTAAATTAGAAGTAAATAACAGACAGCTTTCTGGAAAACTAACTTCAAAGTATATGAAGATATAAAAGTGTCAGAAAAAAAAAGAACACAAATTTAGAAAATATTTTGAATTAAGTAAAAATGTAAGCAAATTGTATCATTATATGTATTATGGACTATAGTTAAAGCAGTACTTATAATGTGAAGTGAAGTCGCTCAGCCGTGTCTGACTCTTTGCGACCCCGTAGACTGTAGCCTGCCAGGCTCCTCTGTCCATGTGATTCTCCAGGCAAAATACTGGAATGGGTTGCCATTTCCTTCTCCAGGGGATCTTCCTGACCCAGGGATCAAACCCAGGTCTCCTGCGTTGCAGGCAGATGCTTTAACCTCTGAGCCACCAGGGAAGCCCAGTATACACCCTGTAAAGGTTTACATTAGAAAAGAACAGAGGTCTAAAATCAATCATCTTAGCCTATACTTCATTTAAAAGATACAAAATGAAGAGCAAATTAAACACAAATAGAAGGAGAAAGAAATAAAGACGGAGAAAGGAAGGAAGGCAGAATAAGATTAGAGCAGAAGCTGATGAAACAGAAAGTGGAAAAAGGATAGAGAAATTCAATTAATCAAAAAATGTTTAAAAATAAAAAATTGATAAACTTCTTCCTAAAGCAGTGGCTCCCTAACCTGGTGTGCACTAGAAGCACCAGGAATACCTGTTGAAACACAGATTGTTGAGCTTTGATCCCAGTTCCTAACTTTGCATGTGTGAAGTACAGTCCAAGAATGTTCACTTCTAGCAAGAATCTAAGTGACTCCAATGTTTCTGGAGATTTCATTAAAAAAGCCAAAAGCTACACTGATCAAGAAAAGAAATGGAAAATACAAATTGCTAATAAGCAGAATAAAAAAGGGAACATCACCATAAATCATACAAATATAATAATAATAAGATAATATGAACAACACTATGACAGAAATTTGACAATTTAGATAATTATTGTTATATGATTATGAGTATAGAAAATAATAACACATCTTCAAGAGAGTTACTGGCACTAATAAGCAAACTTAACAAAGATGCAGGTGAAAAATTTAAATAAAAGTCAATTATCTTTCTATTTGACCACAAAAAAAAGTTGAAAAATGAAATTTAAAACATACAGAAGTATCAAAACATGAAATAACCACAGAAAAATTTAATAAAACATACTCTGAAAACTAACTAAAATGCTTAGAGAATTAAAGAAGACCGTTAAAAAGTAGAAAGATACGCTATGTTAATGTATTTGAAGTTTCATTAACATACTATTTTGTTAACGATCAGTATTGTTGAGAGACCATTTCTCCTGAAATTGGCTTACATATTTAATGCAATCCCAATCGAACTCCCAACACTTTTTTATTTTTTGAAAATTACAAGTTGATTCTAAAATGGAAATTTTTATTTCCTTTTATGGAAATAAAAGGGCTTAAATTGGCATTCATCACATAACATTCATAACAATATTGAAAGAAAAAGACAGAGTTGTAGAATCTATACTATCTGATTCCAAAACCGTATTAAACCACAGTAAAAAGATAATGTGGTATTGAAGTATGGATGGACATATAGAACAATGAAATAGAATGAAATCAGAAAGAAAATTGACTGACATATGGTAAACTGATCGCTAAAGAAGGCTTTCTTATCTCTTCTTGCTATTCTTTGGAACTCTGCATTCAGATGCTTATATCTTTCCTTTTCTCCTTTGCTTTTCACCTCTCTTCTTTTCACAGCTATTTGTAAGGCCTCCCCAGACAGCCACTTTGCCTTTTTGCTTTNCAGGGCACCCGTGGCACACAGCCCAGACTTCTGCAGAAGGCTACCATGGCACACAGCCCGGACTTCGGCACGGGCGACCGTGGCACACAGTCCGGACCTCAGTGCAGAGCGACCGTGGCACAGAACCCGCAACTCGTCACAAGTTTAGGGCTGAACACAGCCCGGACCTCAGCGCAGGGCAACCACAGGACACAGCCCTGACTCCGGCGCAGGGAAAGCACAGCACATAACCAGGAACTCGTTGTTAGCCAACCGCAGAACACAGCCCGGACCTTGGCGCAGGGTGACTGCGGCACACAGCCTGAATTTCAGTGAAGGGCGACCACAGCACACAGTGAGGAACTCGTCGCTAGTCAACCACGGAAGACAGCCAGGTCCTCGGAGCAGAGCTACCGCGGCACAAAGCCCAGACATTCATGCCTGGCAACCGCAGCACACAGCCCAGACATCTGCCGAAGGCTACCGTGGCACACAGCCTGGATCTCGTCACAGGGCGACCATGGCACACAGCACGGACCTTGGCGCAGAGCAACCACGGTACAGAGCCCAGAACTCATCACAATGCGATGGTGGAACACACACCAACCTCTGCCCGTGGCGAATCTGGCACACAGCATGGACTTCAGCAGATGGCGATGATGGCACACTGCCTGGACCTCAGTGCAGGGCAACTACAGCAAACAGCACGAACTTCAGTGAAGGGTGACCGTGGCACACAGCATGGACCTCAGCGCAGAACGACCTCAGTACAGAGCATGGAACTCATCGTAAGCTGAGGGCGGAACACACCCCGACCTTGGCCCAGGGCAAACCTGTGACACAGCATGGATTTCGGCAGATGGCGAACACGGCACACAGCCTGGACCTCGGCGCAGGGCGATTGCGGCACAGAGCCCCGAACTATGTGCAGGGTGACCGTGGAACACAGCCCGGAACTCAGCGCAGGGTGACCACACAACACAGCCCGAACCTCAGTGAAGGACGACCACGGCACAAGCCCGAACATCAGTGAAGGGTGACCGTGGTACACAGTCTGGACCTCGTCGCTAGCTGACCACGGAACACATCACAGACCTTGGCGCAGGGCGACTGCGGCACAAAGGATGAGCCTCAGCGCAGGGCAACCATGGGATACAAGCCGGACCTCGGCACATGGCGATCTCGGCACACAGCTTGGACCTCTGCAGAAGGCTACTGTGGCACACAGCCCGGACCTCAGGACATGGTGACGGTGGCACACAGCACGGACCTTGGCGCAGAGCAAACACAGCACAGAGCTGGGAACTCATCGCAAGCTGAGGGCAGAACACAGCCTGGATCTCGGCACAGGGAAACCATTGCACACAGGCCGGACTTCAGCACAGCGCGACTACAGCACATAGCATGGACATCTGAGCAGTGTGACCTCAGCACACAGCCCGGACCTCTACAGAAGGCTATTGCGGCACACAGCCCGGATCTCCGTGCAGGGTGACCCTGGCAAACAGCACGGACCTCGGCAGATGGTGACCACGGCACACAACCCAGACCTCGGAGGAGAGCGAACGGGGCACAGAGNAGCCCGGACCTCTACAGAAGGCTATTGCGGCACACAGCCCGGATCTCCGTGCAGGGTGACCCTGGCAAACAGCACGGACCTCGGCAGATGGTGACCACGGCACACAACCCAGACCTCGGAGGAGAGCGAACGGGGCACAGAGCCCGGAACTGGACCGTAGCCAAACACGGAACCCAGCCCGGACCTCGGCGCAGGGCGACTGCAGCACACAGCCGGGACTCGGCACAGGGTAATTGCGGTACACAGCCCAAATGTCAGTGAAGGGAGACCAAGGCCCACAGCCCAGAAATCTGTGAAGGGCAATGGCGGCACAGAGCTTGGAACTCATTGCTAGCTGTCCGCAGAACACAGCCCGGACCTCATCACAGGGCATCCATGGCACACAATCCGGACCTCAGTGCAGGGCGACCACAGCAATAGGTCGGACTTCAGTGCAAGGTGTCCGTGGCTCACAACCCGGATTTCAGCGCAGGGCACCTGCGGCACACATCCCAGACCTCTGCAGAAGGCTACCGTGGCACACAGCCTGGACTTCGGCACGGGCGACCATGGCACAGAGTCCGGACCTCAGTGCAGAGCAACCGCGGCACAGAATCCGCAACTGGTCGAAAGTTTAGGGCTGAACACAGCCCGGACCTCAGCGCAGGGTGACCGCAGCACACAGCCTGGACCTCAGCACAGGGCGACTACAGCACATAGCCTGGACCTTGGCGCAGGGCAACCACAGCAAACNCTAAATAGCATATTAAAAAGCAGATATATTACTTTGCCAACAAAGATCTGTCTAGTCAAGGCTACAGTTTTTCCAGTGGTCATGTATGGATGTGAGAGTTGGACTGTGAAGAAAGCTGCAGACCGAAGAATTGATGCTTTTGAACTGTGATGTTGGAGAAGACTCTTGAGAGTCCCTTGGACTGCAAGGAGATCCAACCAGTCCATCCTAAAGGAGACCAGTCCTGGATGTTTATTGGAAGGACTGATGCTGAGGCTGAAACTCCAGTACTTTGGCCACCTCATGCAAAAAGCTGACTCATTGGAAAAGACCCTGATGCTGGGAGTGATTGGGGGCAGGAGGAGAAGGGGACGACAGAGGATGAGATGACTGGATGGCATCACTGGCTCGATGCACATGAGTTTGAGTGAACTCAGGGAATTGGTGATGGAAAGGGAGGCCTGGCATGCTGCAATTTATGGGGTCACAAAGAGTCAGACACGACTGAGCTACTGAACTGAACAGAACGGACATCAAAAATAAAAACTCTGCTCTTCAAAAAACAGCATGAAGAAAATTAGAAGGTGGATCATAGATTGGAAGAAATATCTGAAAAACAAAGTACTTGTGCCCAGGAGATTTTATATATATATATATATATAAAGAAATTCTACGTATAATAATAAAAAGTTCAGTTCAGTTCAGTCGCAAGCAACTCAACCTTTAAAACAGACAAAGATTTGATCAGACATGTCACAAAACATAATATATGCAAATGACCAAGAAATAGGAAAAGATGCTCAATGCTCAGTCGTGTCCGACTCTTCGCAACCCCATGGACTGCAGCCTACCAGGCTCCTCCGCCCATGGGATTTTCCAGGCAAGAGTACTGGAGTGGCATGCCATTGCCTTCTCCACAATGTCATTAGCCAAATTAAAATAGTAATGAGATACTACAGTTGTATATCCAATAAAATGGCTACAATTAAAAGAACTAGCGACACCAAATTTTAGAAAGGATATAAAACAACTGGAACTCCTCTGCATTTCTTGTGGGAATGCAAAATTGTGCAACTTCCTTGGAAAACAATTTGGCATTTCTCATAAGGTTAAATACACACCACAGAGTTCAACAATTTCAGTTCTAAGTTTTTACTCAAGAGAAATAAAGCTTTGCGCACAATCATAGCATCTTTTGGAATAGTCAAAAAGGAGAAAAACTCAAATGTCCGTTTGTAAGTGAATGGGTATACAAATTATAGTACATCTGTTTAATGAAATTACATCTCATGAATAGATTCATAAGCACAAAAGAATATATCCAGTATGATCCCATTTGTACAGTATAGAAAAGGTAAATTCAAACTAGAATGACCCAATGCAGATCACTGAGTGCCTGGAAAGAGAGCCGGAGTGATACTGACTAGGAAAGAGAATAAGGAAATTTTTTGGATGATGGCTACATTCTACATGTTGATTGAGTTGGTTGAGAGGGTTCAAACTTTATTAAAATTCATCAAACTGTACTCTAAAAATGGGTGTATCTTCACTGTGTACAGATAGTGTATGTCATTCAAATTGATTTTTTTTAATTTAAAATTTTTAATTTTTTAATTTAATGGGCATTAAATTATAAAGAGTGTCGGGCTGGGAACTTCTATAAGGATGCCAGTGAGGAATCCCCATGGTGAGATGGCTGAAAGTCCTTTAAAGACAGGACAGTATAATATTACACTGTTGTTCTTTATTCACCAGATTGAAGACTGAGTGAATTCGTGCTATCCTGTCTCACTCTTTGTGACCCCATGGACTGCAGCCTGTCAGGCTCCTCCGTCCATGGGAGTTTCCAGGCAAGAGTATCGGAGTGGGTTGCCGTTTCCTTCTCCAGGGGATCTTTCGGGCCCAGGGATCTAACTCAGGTCTGCGGGCAGACTGTCCACCATCTGAGCCACCAGGAAAGCCCTGAGTCACCAAGTCGTGTCCAACTCTTTTGGGACCCTGTGAACTGTAGCCCAGCAGGCTCATCTGTCCATGGAATTTTCCAAGCCAGAATAGTGGAGTGGGTTGCCGTTTCCTTCTCCAGAGGATATGCCCCACCGAGAGATCGAACCCACATCTCTTGCATTGCAGGCAGATTCTTTACCACTGAGCCCCCAGGGAAGCTGCTCAATATTACTTTATGAATCATTTAAGTGTAAAACCCAGGACTGCATACCTTCATTAAAATCAATTGCATCTGCATTTGCTTTATGGGGAGAGCTGATGTGTGTACCAGTAGCCACATGAGAATTTTACAGGCAATGTCCCTTCTGCCTGGTAATATCATTCCTATTCTTCTGTGTCCATCTCTGTACCATTGTTTTTTTTAATATTCCCCCCAGCACATGTGAAATACTTTTGTAGAAAAAGGGTGAGTTCCGTATCTAGGTCAAAGTGGAGCAGAGAAAAGATCTGTAGAAAGAGACACACATTGTCTCTCAAGTTTGACATCTTTCAGCTTCTCAAGAGTTAGAAGGAACCATGAACCCATGAGAGTCTAGAAATTGATGGAAATTTTGGAGAAGGTGCTGACTGTTCCCTAATCATGAGCTAGGAGACTGGCATCTATTTTATTTAAATTTCAAAGGACCGCTGTCTTGTGAGCTGCACCTTCATTGACTCCAAGAGCTTTGAGATCACCCTTTGTTTCTAAAGCTCCTGGGACTTACATACATGCCAGGAGTTGGATCTACTGCCCTGAATGTACTTGGCATGTCGGAGACAGTCCCTAGGACTAGGCAGTGAACTTGAGGTCTAGTGAGTCTCTATATTCTCAGTACCTTGTAGAGGACTTGGCACAGAGGAGTCATTCCACAAATGCTTGTTGAAATAACCTTTTGGTTCTTAACACGACTAGGACTTCTCTTTGTTGATCCTGTAGTGAATTTGTTTAACCACCATGAGCCCCCAGATCAGGGTACGTTTCCATGCTTCCTCCTCCTGCCTTCCTCATTTCTTTATTTTTTTCACTTACAGATGGTTCTGTGGTTTCACTTCCTACTTGGTTTCTGAACTCCAAGCACAAGTCCTGGAAAGGAGGAACCCTTTCACTTCAGCTTTTGGAAGCTTTTCTGGGGCCGATGATCCCAGGCTGGCACGGCATAGTTGCTGCGTGGGCACTTGAAACTTCCCTACAGGAGCTTTGCTGAGAGCCACTGTCCTGTTCTGGCCCATGAGGAGAGAGCCAGGGCAGAGGCCTGGATTACTAGTGCCACGTGTTAAGTCCCGGCTTTCTGTGTGTCATGAAAGGAGAAAGCTGAGACCTAAGTGAGACTAAATTCGATTCTGAGAAACTCATGTGGCATTTTTGTACTGAGAACTGAGAAGAAAGTGTTGCAGTTTTCACACTTGAGTCCATGAGAATCATGGCCTCACTCTCAAGAGCTTGTGTTTCCATTTTTTCCATAAGATCATACAGGTAGAGATCCCTCTGCAAGGGAGGTTCATTTCCTGTCCTCTATGTGGGTCCACTCTGGCTCAGGGTCCATCTTCGTGGGAAGGCTCTCCTAGCACCTGAAGCACTTCTGCCATTCTTTATTTTTATTTTTATATTAATTTATTTATTTTAATTGGAGGCTAATTACTTTACAATATTACAGTGGTTTATGCCGTACATTCACATGAATCAGCCATGGATGTACATGTGTTCCCCATCCTGAATCCCCCTCCCACCTCCCTCCCCATCCCATCCCTCAGGGTTGTCCCAGTGCACCAGCCCTGAGTGCCCTGTCTCATGCATCGAACCTGCACTGGCAATCCATTTCACATATAGTAATATACATGTTTCAATGTTATTCTCTCAAATCATCCCACCCTCGCCTTCTCCCACAGAGTCCAAAAGTCTGTTCTTTACATCTTTGTCTCTTCTGCTCTCTCACATATAGGGTCATTGTTACCATCTTTCTAAATTCCATATATATACATTAATATATTGTATTGGTGTTTTTTTTCTGATTTACTTCTGCCATTCTTGTCCTTGATGTGGAAAGATGAGTTGTGCTAACCTGTCCACTGATCGTCGTGACCATCTTTCTGGCACCTCCTATGTGTCTGTCCTCTAGACATTTCCTTCTCCTGAAACAAGAGTGGTTAGGTTCAGTTCAGTCCAGTTCAGTCGCTCAGTCATGTCCGACTCTTTGCAACCCCATGGACCACATGCCAGGCCTCCCTGTCCATCACCAGCTCCTGGAGTTTAATCATACTCACGTCCATTGAGTCAGTGATGCCATCCAGCCATTTCATCCTCTGTCGTCCCCTTCTTCTCCTGCCTTCAATCTTTCCCAGCATCAGGGTCTTCTCCAAGGAGTCAGTTCTTTGTATCAGGTGGCCAAAGCATTGGAGTTTCAGCTTCAACATCAGTCCTTCTAATGAACACCCAGGGCTGATCTCCTTTAGGATGGACTGGTTGGATCTCCTTGCAGTCCAAGGGACTCTCAAGTCTCCTCCAACACCATAGTTCAAAAGCATCAATTCTTTGGCCCTCAGCTTTCTTTATAGTCCACTCTCAGCTCCATACATGATTACTGGAAAAACCATAGCCTTGACGAGATGGACCTTTGTTCACAAAGTAATGTCTCTGCTTTTGAATATGCTGTCTAGGTTGGTCATAACTTTCCTTCCAAGGAGCAATCGTCTTTTAATTTCATGGCTGCAGTCACCATCTGTGGTGGTTTTGGAGCCAGTGGGAACACAAGTGTCCACATCAACTGTAGCTCCTACACAGGTGTGTACCTGATTGTAGTAACACCTTTCTCTCTTTTTTTGGCCATACCATGTGGTTTGTGGGATCTTATTTCCCTAACCAGGGATTGAATCTGAAACCCCTGCATCAGGGCTTAACCACTGTACTGTCACGTAAGTCCCTAACTGTATCTTTATGGAAAGCTTAGTTCTCTAACCAGCAAGAGACCTCTCTTTTCCTCTAGTTTCAATTTTCTTAAAAGGCAAATTCAATCAGAGAGGAACTCTTTGGCCTATACATGGGATGGAAACCTCAGTATACATAGTCTCAGAGTAGTGGAGACTGTACTCAACCAGCAGTTTTTGTTGGTGGTGCTTGGCCGGCTGTTACTTTTAGATAAATCAGATTCATTTCAAGAAGTAAATGGGAAATGGGTCCCATGTTCCCTCAGGCTCTGAGCCAAGTGTTTCAGACACTCATGAATGTCATTAAATAATTATCATATTTACTGTCAATAACACTCATTAATCTCATGTGCTCCTCTGAAGAGAAGCCCTTCAGAGCATAACTGGTGAGGGTGAAGCATCTCTAGGGCTTCCCAGGTAGTACTAGTGGTACAGAACTTGCCTGCCAATGCAGGAAACATAAGAGATGCAGGTACGATCCTTGGGTCAGGAAGATCCCCTGGAGGAGGGCGTGGCAACCCGCTCCAGTATTCTTGCCTGGAGAATCTTAGAGAGAGAGGAGCCTGGTGGGCTACAGTCCCCAGGGTCGCAAAGAGTCGGGCAAGACTGAAGGACTTCGCATGCATGCATGAAGTATCCCTAGGACATCTTTATCCCCTTAGGAAGTGATACCATGAAATCTGCACCTTGGGATGGGTGGAAATACAACCTGTATGCTTCTTTGGCACCATCCTCTGCAGCCCTTCAAATTTCACAACTCCACTGCCTTCCCCCAAAGCAATGGAAAGTGAAAGTCACTCAGTCACACATTCCAATCTTGTGACCCCATGGACTACAGAGTCCATGAAATTCTCCAGGCTAGAATACTGGAGTGGGTAGCCTTTCCCATCTCCAGGGGATCTTCCAATCCAGGGATCGAACCCAGGTCTCCTGCTATGCAGGCAGATTCTTTACCAGCTGAACCACAAGGAAAGCCCAAGAATACTGGAGTAAGTAGCCTATCCTTTTTCCAGTGGATCTTCCTGACACAGGAATCAAACTGGGGTCTCCTGCATTGCAGGCAGATTCTTTACCAACTGAGCTTTCAGAGAAGCTAAAGCAATAGAAAGTCTCCTTCAATTGCTCTCAACCAACTTTACTGAATTCCTTCTGTGTGTTGAATACTGTGCTAGGGAGAGAAAGACAGATGAATTCTAAATCATGGTTTCATGATGCAGATAGAAAGACAAGTCAGTGATGCTGACTGTGGGTGCCGTGTGCAGTGGTAGAAAGAGGTACAGATGTGGCTCAGGAAAGGGAAAGAAGATTAAAAGATGTCACAGGGATGGCAACACCTGGGTTTTGAAGGATGAATAGGAATCAAGCATGCAGATGTATCAGCAAAAAAGTACTGCTACATGAGGATCTATTGTCTCTCCTCCTCCCCATCCCATCCTGCTCCAGTGGGAAGATCCAAGGGGCTGGGTAGGTGGAAAATAGAAAGAGAGAGTAGCTGAGGAGTTTCATTTTGGGAAGGAAGACACTATTAATCACTTTGGGAAAGAAAAGAAAAGTGAAAGTGAAGCCGCTCAATTGAATCCAACTCTTTGTGACCCCATGGACTGTAGCCTATCAGGCTCCTCTGTCCATGGGATTTTCCATGCAAGAGTACTGGAGTGGGTTGCCATTTCCTTCTCCAGGGGATCTTCTTGACCCTGGGATCGAACCCGGGTCTCCCACATTGTAGGCAGACGCTTTTACTGTCTGAGCCGCCTTAGGGAAGGGAGGCACTATTAACGAATGAAAAATGTGGATTGGGCGAAGGTCAAATCAATCATGAGAATATAACAATACAGTAAGCNCTTGACCCTGGGATCGAACCCAGGTCTCCCACATTGTAGGCAGACGCTTTTACTGTCTGAGCCGCCTTAGGGAAGGGAGGCACTATTAACGAATGAAAAATGTGGATTGGGCGAAGGTCAAATCAATCATGAGAATATAACAATACAGTAAGCAACTATCTAGTGCTTTTTACGAGTCAGGCATAGTTCTTAGTACTTTATGAGTATTACCTCATCTCAACTGTCCCTATTTTATAAATGTGGAAATAGACTAAGTAACTTACCCAGGAGCACACAGCTGCAAATGGGAAAGTGGAGACTGAAAACTGGGCAGGCTTTTCCCTAGATTGAGAACCGTGAAACTACAAAGTCAAGGGATTATCAAGCCAAGTTTGGGGAATGCTTTCATTGGGAGATGGGTGTGAGAAAGAAGAGATGAAATCCAAGTGAAAGATACTGAGAGGGACAAGAGTACCAAGAGGGAATTTTAAAGGGAACCTTGTTATGTCTTTGTCCAAATCCCCACCCCTATCCCTGTCACAGCCAGCTTTAGGTATGGGCTATCCCAAAGATTATGATTGTCTTTCATCATCTTATTTTCTTCTTCTCCTCATTATTATTTTTTTTAAGCTCACAACACCCAGGGACTTGATCTCATTTATTTATTTTTCAAAACTGTATTTATTTATTTTACATTTTGTCTTTTTATACTGTCAAAATGTAAAATAAATAAATACAACTGTGGTGTTGAAGAAGACTCTTAAGAGTCCCTTGGACTACAAAGAGATCAAACCAGTCAGTCCTAAAGAAAATCAATCCTGAATATTCATTGGAAGGACTGATGCTGACGCTGAAGCTCCAATACTTTGGCTGCCTGATGCGAAGAATTGAAAAAGACCCTGATGCTGGGAAACATTGAAGGCAGGAGGAGAAGGGGATGACAGAGGATGAGATAGTTGGATGGCATCCCCAACTCGACGGACACGAATTTGAGCAAGCTCCAGGAGATGGTGAAGGACAGGGAAGCTTGGCATGTTGCAGTCCATGGGGTCGCAAACAGTCAGACATGACTGAACAACTGAACAACAAATTTTACATTTTGGCTGAATGACAAGGGGTTGAACCCTCACCCCCTTCAACTGAAATGTGGAGTGTTAACCACTGGGCAACAGGCAAATCCCCATCATGATCTTATTTTCTGATAGGCTACTTTTTCTTTAAATGTGACTCCTTGTTGAGATTCTTGCTGGCTGGAAGCCAAGTATTATGAGGATAATGTGAACCTTTCAGATAGAGGTGGCCAGATTGAGGGGAAAGTGATGAGAAGAAGGCTCAGCGTGTTCTGGTGGTAGGGGCAGCTCGTGCATGGACTTGGAAACAGCCTGCTATCTGGGGAACTCATCTGTAATGAATGATGCTGAATTGATTTTACTGGCGGTCTTTTCCAGATTTAGCTCAGCAACTCTGTCCGAATAAAACCCTGTCAGGTACTCACAAAGGGCAAGGACTTGAAGATGCCCCCAGATACCTTCTCCATTTTAGTGCCTCTGTTTTCTGCACAGACCCTGGATTCCTGCAATAAGTTTCCCTTCATTAGTTTCCCTTTCATGCTTTAAAAAGCATGGCTCATTCCTGGGCAGTAAACCAGAGAACAACAGATATTTATTTTGTGGAGGCACAAGGATGGGCCCAGATGTGGGGGAGGGTGCACAACTTATTTATATTAAAAGAGCATTTAGGTTTAAATGAAGAACATTCAGATCGTAAATTGTGGGATAAAAATAAACACTGCAGACTCAGAGAGACCAGTGGCCCTCCATGTGGGGGTCCATTCAGTTTTCCAAGTGTCCTGAGTGACTGGTCATTCCTGGGATCTGTGTTTCTTCCGCAGTCCTGTTTACACTCTGGTGTCTGGCAAGCGTGCCGTGTTTGCATGTGATCTTTGGTAAAATGCAGACATCACCTCATTGGGTCTCAACAAAAGCAGAACTTGTCCTCCCATTCATCTTTGTCAAACCAGCAGGAGCAGCCAGGCTAGGTCATCTGGGGCCACGGTTTGTCTCCCAGTGGAGGCAAAGATTTCATCCTTCATTCTGCTAATTAGACACGGGCACAGTGTAACCCTATTAGCTGGTATTGTTCATTTAAACCCCAGCGTCTTTCTTTGTACCATTTTTCCCTGGTATCAGGGAATCATATGAGCCAATGGAGTAATCTGGAGTTGGCTCTGGCAGGGGGGCTATGGGGACAGGGGACTCAAAGAATATAGCCATGGGATCCTTTGTGACAGTCCATTACACTATTTGAAGACCCCTCTTCTGTTCTGAAAAGTGTGGTTCCTGCCAGAGATATAGGCTTACAGATTTCCTGATCCCACACTGCGACTCTCTCTCTACCATTCTCTACCTCTCCCATCGGATGAGTTTATAAGCTATTGAAATGTCCAGGGAAAGAGTCCAGTGGGGCTGCTCCCAGTCTGCCAGTCAGAGGAGAACTGTTTATCCTATTAGTAAAACCAACAGACTTTGCTAGGTCCTCCACTGAAAATGGAGGCACACATTTTCAACTCCCCGTTCCAGGCACTGAGCAGGCTATGACAGACTCTTTTGGAAACTGCTGGAAGAAGGGATCCGTTCAACATTATTTACAATTCAGTAAACCATAGCATTTCCCTGATCTAGCCAGTTTCCTCACTGACCAGACCAAACTCTGCAAAGTTTTTCTACCACTCAGCAAATATGGGCTGCTCACAAAAGGACTGACTCTACTCCAGCCAGGCATCGGAGCCACAGGACCCAGGCACTGCAGCTCTGAGTGACAAGCATAAATCTGCAGCTCCACACAGCACTGATCCCGTGGGGACAGGCTAGGAGGGATGTGCCCTCCCAGACAGGCTGATGTGAAAGCTGAGAGCAGCGGGTCTCAAAGAAACCACTGGACTAAAGTATATATGACTGACTTCACATTCTGCAGAGAAATGGCACAGGCGCTAGAAATTTACATGGATTAAAATAACGGTTACAGCAAACAGTCTACGGATAACGCATCTTAGAAATACCTTTTCCAAAAAGGTTAATTTCATTCGTGCGCTGCAAGAATAATACATAGTAATTGTGACACTTGGAGCAACCCATGGTGGTTAAAAGCAGTGCTTCTCAAAATCGAATGTGCATTAGAAATACCCAACGGATTCCAACTGGGAGGTTTGTTTAGGTAGGGGCCTGAGACTCTGCACTGCAACCAGCTCCAGGCGATGATGGAGCTACAAAGAGTCTAGTAAATTTGGCCCTGGTAAATGTAATTAAAAACTTCCCAGGTGGCTCAGATGGTAAAGAATCCGCTTGCCAATGCAGGAGATGTGGGTTCAATCCCTGGGTGGGGAAGATCCCCTGGAGAAGGAAATGGCAACCCACTTCAGTATTCTTGCCAGGGAAATCCAGTAGACAGAGAAGCCTGGCGGGCTACAGTCCCTGGGATCACAAAATCACACAGGACTTAGTGACTAAACAATGACAACAGCATTGAACTTTAATATTTCCTCAAATTCTCATTTGATTCCACATGGTTACCAGATCTAACAAATAAAAGCACAGAAGGCTTAGTTAAATTTGAATTTCACATAACTAACAAAATTTTTAGCGTAAGTATATCCCCAGTACTACATAAGACATACTTATACTAAAGATGTATTGTTCTAAATTCAGATTTGTGTTTTATCTGGCCACCCTAGTGCAGCCAAGTTGGAGAGCTGAGCTTTAAGGAAAGTCTCTGACTGTAAGAATTCCCTTCCAGGTCAAGGTGCCAAGTTCTGTGCACTGACGGGCAACTCTCAATTCCAAGTTTGTCCAATTTTCAGACAGGATCCACCAGGAGACAGGCAGGTGACATCTTTTGGCTCGTCAAGGCCCTGGGCCTGACACTTATGACTTCTGTTGTCAATTTGAAGAGTGAAATAAGATGTTATTTATTAAAAGAAAGTGAAGTAGGTGGTAGGTATGCCCAGTTCCTAAACTCGGCTGTGTGCAGCTCACGGTTTTCCAGAACATTCTTTCATCTGGCTCTGCACACATATATATACACAGGATAAACAGTTGAGCCCTTGATGAGACCCTAACAAAAGCTTAAGTGCTCCCAGTAATAGCAAGTCCCTTTCCATAAACATCAATTTCCTTCACTCCGGCCAGGAGAAGCTTGGCATCTTCCGAAGTGATAGATGGGCTCCTGCTGCGGCACCCCCTCACCCCCTTTCTCCCTCTAGCTGCTCTCCCTCTAACTGGTGATCAGGAAGCTGTGAAACCCTATCCACTTCTGCAAAAATCCCTTGGAATTTAAAATTCACACAAACCAGCCCGAAACAAAATGCCTTTATCTCAGTCTATACATCAGACACCAAAATGAGGAGAAAAGAAAGACCAGCCTTAGGGCCCGGTTTGTTTTCAGCCTGGGTCAAGAGGTCTGCATGCCAGCTGAAATGCTGACAGGTGGCCCTGGAGGATCCTTGGTCAGCAGCTGCCCGTTGGTGGCTGGATTTCAGCCCAAGACATAGACATGCAGGAAGAGTCTCAGGACGTTATCCACTAAGTCTGACCTTTTAGGGCTCAAAACCTCAAGACCCACCTGTGATGTGTTGACTAGGGACTTACTACAGAGACTGCTTCTTGGGAGCTGCCCAGGCTGTAAAAGTGCTAATGTCCAATAATCCAGCCTCATGGTTCCACAGCAGATGGTCCTTCCCAACACACATTTTCCTATCCAGCTACTCACTCTCTTTGATTTCTAACCCATAAATGGTACCCATGGGAAATAAGGAGCTCCATTCTAATATGGATGGAGTTAGTTAAACCAAGGCCGACTCCCATTCAAACAGACCCCAAATCCAAGACAAGCAATGTGTGGGCGAGGGGAGAAAAAAGTGATGATGAGGATTTTCAGAAGAGCACACGGGAAGGAAATGGCAAGAAGGCTGGCTTTCTTCTGCCTTGGGAGTGAGCGGCTGTCTCGCCAGCCAGGAGTTCCAGCCAGCCCTGGGCGATTTTAGCCTCCCACCAGAGACACACATACAACCAATTAGCTCTTGTCTGGCCTCCCTTCCGGGCACTCCAGATGGCCTCTGCCAAGATGCTCCTATGTTCTTGCTCTGAACATAATCAATTACAGCTCAGAAAACTCTTGAAGGCATTTGTCACCTCTGTGGTTAAGACTATGAAATCCCATTTCTTCACTCAGGTCCCCCCCTCTGACTCTCAGAATCCACAAAATGCTTCCTGGGGCAAAGAGCCCATTTCCTTAGGCTGCCTGAGCGCCTCGGTGGTTCTCAGTGGCCACAGTGACTCATGGGGCAGACGTCCACCCACAGGCCTCTGTTGGGGAGGAGACCATCTGGCCACCAGGCACAGTTCTCACGGCACCAGGCCACCCGGCCCTGATGCTCCTGGAAGACCTAGGATACAGGAACCGAGCGCCATGGGCCACAAGTCTCCTCCGGCTCCATGGGTTGCTTAGCTGGTTCACTGTCTGAACATGTTTTGAGCTCCTGATACATTCCAATGTCATTCTGGACCCGGTACCCAACAATGGGGTACCAAACAATTGAGTCTCTGCCTTAAGAGACAACTTCATGGTGAGAATCTTAATCATCTTACCTGCAATTCCACATCCTGTGATCTGACCAGAGGGACTCTTCAGTGAAACGAATGNTGATACATTCCAATGTCATTCTGGACCCGGTACCCAACAATGGGGTACCAAACAATTGAGTCTCTGCCTTAAGAGACAACTTCATGGTGAGAATCTTAATCATCTTACCTGCAATTCCACATCCTGTGATCTGACCAGAGGGACTCTTCAGTGAAACGAATGAAGATTTATATGCAGAGATAGTCATCGGCCTATACAGACAAGAATAAAAAGTTGGAAGTCCCTTGGATGTCCAGTGATAATCATACATTAAAATTTTAGAGAGCACTGAGATATCTGTGTTCCCACATTCACTGCAGCGTTATTCATAATGGCCAAGGTATGGAAATAACCTTAAAGTCCTTCAGCAAATGGTAAGATAAAGAAAATGAAGTCTCATGCCCTCCTCCAGGGGATCTTTCCTATCCAGGGATCGAACCTGTGGCTCTTGTGTCTCCTGTATTGGCAGATGGGTTCTTTTCCACTAGCACCATGTAGGAAGCCTGCATATTCACACCAAGAAATATTATTCAGTCATAAAAAAAAAAGGAACTCCTGTCACCCAAGGCAACATGGATAGGATTTGATGGCATTAAGCAAAGTCAAATGGGCCAGATAGAGAAAGATAAATTCGCTATGGTATCACATGTGTGTGCAGCTGGGGTAGGGTGGCAAGGGGAGATGTGCATGGAAGGGCATATAAACTTTCAGTCATAAGATGAAGGAGTTCTGAGGATCTAATATACAGTGTGGTGCTTGCTTGCATGCTAAGCCACTTCAGTTGTGTCTGACTCTTTGTGACCCTATGGACCGTAGCCTACCAGGCTCCTCTGCCCATGGGATTCTCTAGGTAAGAATACTGGAGTGGGTTGCCATGTCCTTCTCCGGGATATTCCCGACCCAGAGATCGAACCTGAGTCTCCTGCCTTCCAGGCAGATTCTTCACTGCTGAGCCACTGGGGAAGTCCGTTAATTGACTATACTCCGATACAAAATAAAAAGTTAAAAAAAAAAAACTGTTTCAAAAAAATGTAAATGAATCTGATGCTTCATTTATTTTGTTTAGTTTCATAGTTGTTTAAAGCAAGATAGTTAATTCAGTGCCAGTTATTCAGTGATGGTTAGAAACAGAAATCTTAGAATTTTAACCTAGAATTCTGCTCAAAATATAGGAGAATATTATATGGGAAATGTGACTGTTCTCATTTTCCAATTACAAAAGTGCAGAAATGTTGATTATAACAAAGGAAACAGGTTTTTTTTTTTTTTACTATAATACTGTTGTAAATAGTTTTTTACTATTTACAATANAATATAGGAGAATATTATATGGGAAATGTGACTGTTCTCATTTTCCAATTACAAAAGTGCAGAAATGTTGATTATAACAAAGGAAACAGGTTTTTTTTTTTTTTTACTATAATACTGTTGTAAATAGTTTTTTACTATTTACAATAGTATGTAAATAGGTAAATATCAATATTATATAAACAAGTCAAAAAAATCAAGTGAACTTTTTGGTTGAATAAACTGATATTGTTTTGTAAAAGAAAATAGTAAAACAGATTAAAAGCCAGGTGTGGCTGGGATTCCAGCTGTGTTCTTCAAGTATACATGCACCGCACAGATGTATGCACACACGGAACTAAAGCCTGGGAGAGTAATGGACTGAGCCTCCACACGCCCTTCCAGTCCCTCCACTCCATCTGTCTCCCTAACACCAAATGTATCCTCTCCATTCTCTGGTCTCTCTGCAGACATCATACCTGGCTGGAGTGTACTCTAGGCTGGCTTTCTTCTTTAGGGGGCCAAGGAGTGTCTAATGCCTTCCTCCCGTCAATATTCTTCAATCTGGCTGCATGATGTACCATCCTCGGTCTTGGGCACATGCCAACTAAACCAAACTCCACAGAGAGTTTCCAAAAGCCCTGTCCTCCCCTTCCAGGCCCTCCATCAGGCAGTGGCCCTTCCCAAGACAGTTTCAGAGTTGTGCTGCTCCCCACATGTAGGGAAGGATGCACTTTATAACGCCTGTGATGTCCCCATAGCACTTTGTACTCTGCTATTTTTATAAGAGGAAAGTGGCATTTCATTGTTGTTTTAGCTTGTCTTAGCTATTCCCTTACAAGTGAATTGGAATTCCTTTCTCTCTTATACATCTGTATTTCTTCTGTAAATCATCCATGTTCTTTCTCCTGTACTCTAGTGAACTGTAGGACTTTTCTTATTGTCTTTTTCTAAGCTTTTTATAGAAAAAGAATATTATCAGTGCTTTAAGGATGTTTGAGAAGACAGACAGGGAAGAAGGCATGAAGGTAANAGCTGAGCTAAGTGGAGGGAGGAAGAGATAGACGGATGGATGGATGGTGATTATGAGCAGAAGCTCTGGCTCCATGTCTTAAAAACTGTGGGACTTTTGGAAAGCTATTTAAACTCTCTTGAACCTAGTTTCTGCACCTTTAAATGAAAGGTACAAAAGTTCCCACTTCACTGGATTGTTGTCAGGGTTAGAGATAATTTGCACAAACTGATCAGCACTTTGGCCAGCTTTTTTTAATTGGAAAATTGAGTACACATTATCTTATTGCAAAGAAAACTTTGGACCACCCTAAATCAAGAAAAATAAAGACATTTAATACTTTATAATTAGTAGCACTTTGTTGCCTCCACACCCCTAGACTAATCACAAGACACTGTGGGTCAGGAGAGAGTGTCTAGAAGACTACATGCACAACACACAAGGGCTTCTTGGAGAACACTTGTAACACAAATAGATGGACTGAACTGAATGAGTGAGAGAATGAATGGGCAGATGTGAAAATGAAAAGGAATGAGAGATTGTCTAGTTCAATAGTCCTCAACCAAGGGTGAGTTTTGTCCTCTGGGGATATTTGACAACATCTGGAGACATTTTTGTTTGTCACAACAAGAAGATGTCACTAGCATCTCGTGGGTAGAAGTCAGAGATGCTGGTAAACACTCTACAACACACAGGACATCCCCACAACAAAGAACAATCCAGACCAAAATATGAATAGTGCAGAGTTAGAGAAACCCCTGGCAGCGTCATTGGTTTCCAAACTCGGCTTTTCCATAGAATGTCACTGTATCTTTGTCTGTGTGTGTATATGTGTGTGTGTGTGTTCTGAGTAGTCTGCCTAAAAGTCAGTTTGATCTAAGGACCATTTTGATGTTTATTATGCCCTTTATGTCCTGAAGGGATGTACACCCACCTCTCTGCAAGAAAGATCATGCTATAATGAGTTAAACGGAAATTTTCCATGGAAGTCACATTTCTGAAAGACTGCAGGAGATGCTTGACTCCAACATAAGGAAACCACAATATCAGAATTTCAAATTCTGAAGGGGCTTTTTGACTTAGGAAAATAGGAAATCACCTTATTAAAAGATAATTTGGCCATGGAGTATTTTCCACATGGACTAGTTTAATAATAAAAGGATCTCAATTTTGTGGACATCCCCTTGAGCAATTTGGAGATTTTCAAATAAGCCAACAGAAAGATGACAACTGGTAGTCTATTGGTTTGGGACTGAGTCTGTGGGTGAAGTTTTAATCTGTGGATTAGAAAACTGTAATAACTAGCATAGACTTTCATCCAAGCAAAGCCTACATTACAAAATCATGGAGCTACTGATGCAATCCAGAAGCTGAGGTTGGTGAGGCTCTAACTGAATTTCACTTCCGTTGAAGCCCCGGAAGCCAGGTCATCCTCCCCCACAGACACGTGACCTCTGCTTCCTTCCTGTCCTGGCACAAAACACCGTTATCCCCCTACCCTAGAAGTCTTTTGGTCTCTGTCCTCCTCTCCACCTTCAATCTACCCACTCTCCTTTTGGCACTTTTTTTTAAAGACCTTGTTTTTTTTTCTTTTTAAATGTATTTCTTTAAAATTTTTGTATACAATAAATTGCACAGGTCTTAAGTGTATAGTCTGATGACCTCTGACAACTGTATACCCTTTTGTTGTTGTTGTTCATTCACTAAGTTGTGCCTGACCCTTATCGACCCTTGGACTGCAGCACGCCAGGCTCCCCTGTCCTTCACTGTCTCCTGGAGTTTGCTCAAACTCATGTCCATTGAGCTAGTGATGGCATCCAACCCTCTCCTCTTTTGCTACCCTTCTGTAACTCTTTTTTTTTTAACCCTCAAATCAAGATGTAGACTATTTCCATATCTCAGACACATCATTCTGGTCCCTTCCCAATCCATGCCCCATCCCCTATCCCCAGAGGCAACTGCCCTTCAGATTTCTAGCACCATAAATGGGTTTCGTCTGATCTGGGGTCTCACATAAACAGAATCACACACTGTGTCCTCTGATGTGTCTGGCTTTTTTGGCTCAATATCTATGCCTACAAGATTGTGATGTATTGCTGCATGTTTCCTTTTTAGTCTTTGGTGCCATCCTATTGCTTTGAGGACTATGATGAATAAAGTTGGTATAAACACTCTTGTAGAAAAGATTTCTTAGCATGTGTTTTTGTTGCTCTTGGATACTTTACCTGGGAGTAAAATTGTTGGGTCATAGAAAAATCCATGCTTGTCCTGACCTTGTGCATTGATGCTCCGGCCTGAATTTTTTTTTTAGCTCTTCAAAAGTGCCTACTCTCTCTCTCTCTCTTTTTTTTTTTTTTAATTCACACACCTTCTCTTCACCTGGGTAATTCTTAACCACCCTTCCGACCCTGATTTAGATGTTAAATACCAAGGTATCTTCCCTGAATTCTACAGAAAAGTATCAGGTTCTCCCTTCTAGGAGCTCTGATAAATCCTGGTATTGGAACCTGATGCAAAGATGTATTTCAAATCTCTGTCTTTCTTCTAGTCTTTAAGATCCATGGGGTCAGGCATATATATGGAGAAAACTCTAATTCAAAAAGATACGTTCACTCCAGTGTTCATTGCAGCACTACCCACTATAGCCAAAACAGAAGCAACCTAAATGTCCATCAACAGATGAACAGATAAAAAAGATGTATATTTATACAATGGCATATTACTCAGCCATAAAAGAATGAAATAATGCCATTTGCAGCAACATGGATGCACCCAGAGATCATCGTACCAAGTGAAGTAAGTCAGATGGAGAAAGACAAATACCAAGAGATATCACTTATATATGGAAATCTTAAAAAAGAAATGATACAAATGAATTTATATACAAGACAGAAATAGATCCACAGACAAAGAAAAAGATTTATGGTTACCAAAGGGGAAAGAGGTAGGCAGAGAGCGTTTGGGATTAACAGATATACACTGCTATACATAAAATGGATAATCAAGGACCTGCTACATAGCACAGGGAACTGTACTCAGTATTTCATAGTAATCTATAAAAAAATTCTATGGGATGAGTATTATGTCTCTGTGGTCCACAGCTAATAATTATATCTGACTCACTCACCAGCCTCAGGTATGCTCATACGTAAAATCCTCTTTTTTTGGATTCCTTTCCCATTTAGGTCACCACAGAGCATTGAGTAGAGTTCCCAGTGGTATAGAGTAGGTTCTCATGTGTTATCTGTTTTATACCTAGTATCAGTAGTATATATATGTCAATCTACCTCTCAGATAGATGGGGAGGTGAAGAGTCTTGAAGATGGATTAATCCAGCCCAGTGATTTTCAGACTGCCTTCTATGGGATTCTTTTGTGTTCTCCTATGATCTTGGAGGACAATGGAGTGGCACGTAGTGAGTACATGGGGCTGAAGGGACTAGGGGCAAGAGGACCTCAACCAAGTTAAATCAGATCATCTTGCTTATTTTCATCTGATTTATATATCACACTTCCATGTAACATTTCACTTAAAAACAAGAATACCTTTTTAGAAAACAACTTTAAAAATCACCGATCTAGTCTTGTGTTCCCAAACATATCCCCAGGGGTCAGGAAAATAATGTAACTAAGTCAATTCAGCAGGTGGTTTTGCAGAACAAACACAGACAAATAGCCTTCAACAACAACACAAGGAATTATGCTCACATTTTCCTTGAAATACACAGCCCACTCAATACAATGCTCATTCACCTATTTTGAAGGCATGGCTACATAGACATGTTTATCCACAAAAAGAAAATAAAACAAAAAACAAGCAAACATAACTGGGCAAATAAGACTGTGTGGTGATATAACTTACATTCTTTTTTTAGCGCCAGTGGGATGACACGGAGTGGTGGGCATTGTGTGCAGCTATCTTAAAGGGGAAGCTTCATTTTAGTTTCAGCCACTTGGTGTGTGCATGTGAGAGAGACAGAGACAGGCTTTCCTTACTTTTAGTTTTTTATTTATTTTGAGATTTTTATTGGACTATAGTTGGTTTACAATGTTGTGTTCGTTTCTGCTCTATAGCAAAATGAATCAGCGATATGTAAACATACATCCCCTCTATTTTGGATTTCCTTCCCATTTAGGTCGCCACACAGCAATGAGTGGAGTTCTCTGTGCTACAGGCTAGGTTCTCATTCAGTTCAGTTCAATTGCTCAGTCATGACTGACTCATTGAAACCCCATGGACTGCAGTATGCCAGGCTTCCCTGTCCATCACCAACCCTGGAAATTTACTCAAACTCATGTCCATTGAGTTGATGATGCCATCCAACCATCTCATCCTCTGTCATCCCCTTCTCCTCCTGCCTTCAATCTTTCCCAGCATCAGGGGCTTTTTCAATGTGTCAGTCCTTTATACAGGGTGGCCCAAGTATTGGAGTTTCAGCTTCAGCTTCAGTCCTTCCAACAAATATTCAGGACGTCTTTCCTTCAGGATTGATTGGCTGAATCTCCTTACGGTCCAAGGGATTCTCAAGAGTCTTCTTCAACACCACAGTTCAAAAGCATCAATTCTTCAGCACTCAGCTTTCTTTTATACTCCAACTTTCACATCCACACATGACTACTGGAAAAAACATGGCTTTGACTTTGTCGGCAAAAGTAATGTCTCTGCTTTTTAATATGCTATCTAGGTTCGCCATAGCTTTTCTTCCAAGGAGCAAGTATCTTTTCATTTCATGGCTGCAGTCATCATCTTCAGTGATTTTGAAGGCCAAAAAAATAAAGTCAGCCACTGTTTCCATTGTTTTCCCATCTATTTGCCAGGATGGGACTGGATGCCATGATCTTAGTTTTTAGTGAAAAGTCAGCCTTTTCACTCTCCTCTTTCACTTTCATCAAGAGGCTCTTTAGTTCTTTGCATTCTGCCATAAGGTTGGTGTCATCTGCATATCTGAGGTTATTGATGTTTCTCCTGGCAATCTTGATTCCAGCTTGTGCTTCTTCCAGCCCAGCATTTCTCATGATGTACTCTGCATATAAGTTAAATAAGCAGGGTGACAATATACAGCCTTGATGTGCTCCTTTTCCTATTTGGAACCAGTCTGTTGTTCCATGTCCACTTCTAACTATTGCTTCCTGACCTGCATACAGATTTCTCAAGAGGCAGGTGAGGTGGTCTGGTATTCCCATCTCCTTCAGAATTTTCCACAGTTTATTGTGATCCACACAGTCATAGGCTTTGGCATAGTCAATAAAGCAAAAATAGATGTTTTTCTAGAACTCTCTTGCTTTTTTGATGATCCAGCGGATGTTGGCAATTTGATCTCTGGTTTTTCTGCCTTTTCTAAAACCAGCTTGAACAGCTAGAAGTTTACAGTTCATTTATTGCTGAAGCCTGGCTTGGATAATTTTGAGCATTAGTAGAGTGTGAGATGAGAACAATTGTGCAGCAGTTTGAGCATTCTTTGGCATTGCCTTTCTTTGGGATTGGAATGAAAACTAACATTTTCCAGTCCTGTGGCTGCTGCTGAGTTTTCCAAATTGGAACATTCTTTTGTATTGCTTTTCTTATTGGTTATCTATTTTATACATAGTATCAATAGTGCATATATATCAATCCCAATCTCTCAATTCATCCCCTCTCCCCCTTTCCCTCTTGGTGTGTATATGTTTATTCTTTAGGTCTGGGTCTAGTTTTTCTTTGTAAATATTAAGATCATCTATACCAATTTTTTCAGATTTTGGTTTACACACACAGTATAGCACAACCTCAGACTTCCCTGGTGGCTCTAATGATAAAGAGTCTGCCTGTAATGCAGGAGAACTGGGTTTGATCCATGAGTTGGGAAGATCCCCTTGAGAAAGGAATGGTTACCCAATCTAGTACTCTTGCCTGGAGAATTCCATGGACAGAGGAGCCTGGCAGGTTACATACAGTCCATGGGGTCACAAAGAGTTGGACACTGCTGAGTGACTAACTCTTTCACTGTCACGGGACAAAGAAAAATACATCTGTGGATCAAATCATATGTATGAAAGTCAAGACATAGCCTCTGAAATTGCTCCAACTGTTCAATATCAAAAATGACAAAGCACCATCCCAGAGAGGTGACATGACTCACCCAGTTCCATCAGCTTGTTACAGCAAGAGTTAAGAGAAGAATCCAGGCTTGTAAACTCCCAGCCTAATGCTTCCTCAATTTCCCACTCACTCATCAGTCCTTTATCTATACGTAGACATAGAGGACATTTCTGGCAGCCTCCTAGTACTATTCTCACCTTTCTTCATTGTAAAGGCACTGTGATTTGGGGGCTTCTCCCACACCCCGCCACTCACTGTATACCTGTGTTCGAAGAAGTGAGGAGCTCTTTTCCCAGTTCCAAGACAATGCCACGCCCTTCAACAGTGATAGGTTCAGAAACGGGACCTTCACCAATGACTGTATGCCACACAGAGTTATGTAGCAGGAAAGAAGCCTACTGAACATACTTCAGCCCGGTGGTCAAGTTCATGTCAGGGGTGATAAGCCATATTGGTAGTTTGTAGACATGACATGACATGATGACATGGCACTCTATCTCAGTGGACTTCCTCTCCAGAACCTATAACCCCAGTCTGATCTTGAAAAAACGATCAATAGAAAACTTGCTGTAGAGGATCAGTCTATGAAGTATTTGGCCAGTACCCTTCAAAACTGTTGAAGTCATCAGAAACAAGGGAAGTCTGAGGAAGTGTCATAGCTAAGCGTTGCTTCAGGAGACACGATGACCAAATGCAATGCAGAGATCCTGGGACAGAAAAAAACACATTAAGTTAAAAAAAAAAAAAAGGAAATTTGAATCAAGTGTGGACTTTAATAATGGTACATCAGCAATAGTTTATGAGTTGTTACAAATGTGTTGTACTAATGTAGGATGCTAATAAATAGGAAAATTATGATACGTTATGTCTGCATGCTCAGTTGTGTCTGACTCTTTAAAACTCCGTGAACTATAGCCCGCCAGGCTCCTCTATCCATGGGATTATCTCAGTCAAGAATACTGGAGCGGATTGCCATTTCCTCCTCCAGAGAATCTTCCTGACCCAGGGATTGAATCCGTGTCTCCTGCGGCTCCCTGCATTGGCTGGGTGAATTCTTTACCACTGAGTCACCTGTGTGGTGTAAATATAAACCCCTTGTAATACCCTCACAACTTTCCCATAAATCAAAACCTATTCTAAAATAAAACTCTCATTAAAACATACACAGCCACTCTTGGCTGTAGAACAGACTGTACAAAAACAAGCTTTGGACATGTTTGGACTGTGGGCCACAGCATACTAACCCCTGTTCTAAATTAGCTACTTTCATTCCTATTTGGTAGCTGAAGACACTGAGCTTGAAGAGTAATTCAAATCTTATCAGAGGTCATTGAACCCTGTTATGAACAATTTCAAAGTCTGTGCCCTTTCTATCTGCAGCATTATAAGATTCTTCTTTCCCAGCTCAAAGTCATTCATGCCTCTTCACGGACTCTAGGAAAATTCTAGACTCCACAGGCTGATCATTCAGGTTGTCCACACCAGGCTCTCACAAGCCCTCTAAGCCCCTCTCCGCTTCCTTCCCACCGCCCCTGACTCAGATCTCTAAAAAAATGACTAGTGAAATAATTCTTGCCCTGTGACTCATTGGGTGATTAACACATATACAGCACAATTTCAAAAGCAGTTTACCTTGTTTTAGACTGCAAAGACTAAGAGTACCCTATTTTAAATGACTTAAAACAATAAACACACTTATCTAGATCAGCACTGTCCACTAGAACTTTCTGTGATGATGAACTTGTTCACGATGGGGCTGGCTTACATGGCAACCACTCAGTACTACGACTCCTGAGCCCTTGCAATGTGGCAAGTGCAATGGAGAAGCTGAAATTTTTAAATTTTATTTGTGTGCTAAGTCGCTTCATGTCCAACTCTTTGCGATCCCATGAACTGTAGCCTGCCAGGCTCCTCTCTCCATGTGATTCTCCAGGCATGAACACTGGAGTGGGTTGCCATGCCCTTCTCCAGGGAATCTTCCCAACCTAGGGATCTAACCCACGTCTCTTACCTTTTCTGCACTGGCAAGCAGGTTCTTTACCACTAGCATACCCAGAAGTTTAAATGTAGTTAACCATATATTATGTCCAACTTAGACAGCATATTGAAAAGCAGAGATATTACTTTGCCAACAAAGCTCCGTCTAGTCAAGGCTATGGTTTTTCCACTAGTCATGTATGGATATGAGGGTTGGACTGTGAAGAAAGCTGAGTGCCGAAGAATTGATGCTTTTGAAGTGTGGTGTTGGAAAAGACTCTTTAGAGTCCCTTGGACTGCAAGGAGATCCAATCAGTCCATTCTAAAGGAGATCAGTCCTGGGTGTTCTTTGGAGGGAATGATGCTAAAGCTGAAACTCCAGTACTTTGGCCACCTGATGTGAAGAGTTGACTCACTGGAAAAGACTCTGATGCTGGGAGGGATTGGGGGCAGGAGGAGAAGGGGATGACCGAGGATGAGATGGCTGGATGGCATCACTGACTCGATGGACTTGAGTCTGAGTGAACTCTGGGAGTTGATGATGGACAGGGAGGCCTGGCGTGCTGCAATTCATGGGGTCGCAAAGAGTCGGACACAACTGAGCAACTGAACTGAACTGAACTGAACCGTATACCGCTAGTGATGCTGACAGAGCACCTCAGAACTCCGGAGATCTAGTATCAAAAAGACAAGAACTGCAAATGCTGGCAAGGAAACTCTTGTATACTGTTGGTGGGACCATAAACTGATACAACTACTATGGAAAACAGTATCAAGTCTCCTTAAGAAGTTGAAAGTAGAACTATTATACGATCCAGCAATCCCAAAGGAAACAGAGAGACTGAAAGGAAGCATAAACCCAAAGGAAACAAAGTCATTATCTTGAAAAAATTATCTGCTTTCATGTTCATTGCATCATAATTCACAACGGCCAAGTCGTGGAAACAACCTAAGTGTCTATCAATGGATAAATGGATAAAGAAGATGTTTCCTTCCTTAAAAAGGAAGGAAATCCGGTCATTTGCAACAACATGGATGCATCTGGAAGGCATTAACCTAAGTGAAACAAGCCAGATAGCGGAAAATAAATGTCTCATATCATTTATATATGTGACTCAAAAAAAGTCACACTCACAGAAAATTGAGTTTTCTAAGAGAGTAGAAAATGGGTTGCCNAGCCCATGCTCTGCAACAAGAGAAGCCACCATGATGAGAAGCCCACACACCGAAACTACAGAAAGCTCGCGTGCAGCAAGGAAGACCCAGGACAACCAAAAGTAAAGAAAAGTTAAAAACAAACAACCCAAACCTAGAACTTTGGTTGGAAAGAAAGGAAGAACGTAAAATAAAGTACAGCAGCGTCCAAAGGACCTCAGTCTTACAGATCTCAGGCACAGGCTCATGTCTGTCTCTGTTTCTTTGCCTATGTACAATTCTCTCCATCTGTGACTTCCTGGCCTCAATTCTGGTTTCATCCATCCTTCATGATCTAAAAGCCTTCCTCCAGACAACTCTGTCTTCATCAAGCTACCTCATGCTGTGAATCAAATTAGATTGAATAACAGAACTCAAGGTAAAAAACATTCACTGATCACCTGTTCTGTGTGGTAACTGTCTTATGACTTCAAGATGAAAGCAAAATGGAAAAAACTCAGTTCTTCTTTCAAAAAGTTTGTTTTCCTTTTATACATATTTTGTAGCAGCATAACAGTAGTCATCACCACAGAAGATGTAAGACGTGTTAAGAACAGAAGATGTATGATAAATGCTCCCTGATTTTTTTTTTTTTTTAAGGAATGAATGAATGAATAGGTTTGCATTTTGGCAAATCATTCAGGTTGGATGGATAGTTATGATGCAGGAAGGCAAGGTATAGGGTGCTGCCTGAAATGAGATCCTGAATGAGGACAGTGGCACAGAGGTCAGAAAATTAACTGGATAGTCAAGAAAATGTTGCCTTGCTTAGGGACATACACACAGCCTCTNTAGTTATGATGCAGGAAGGCAAGGTATAGGGTGCTGCCTGAAATGAGATCCTGAATGAGGACAGTGGCACAGAGGTCAGAAAATTAACTGGATAGTCAAGAAAATGTTGCCTTGCTTAGGGACATACACACAGCCTCTCTTAGGGATCTATCAACAAAGCACATTGGGTCAATGAATAAATGATAATGAGGTTGGTACCCTGTCACATCCAAACTCAAATTCACTAAAGAGAGCTTATTTTCTTTTTCTTACTATTTTAAGTTTTTTCTTGAAAAGTCACATTTCTCCTTTTTCACCAGCTTGCAGCAAATTCATTTATAGTTCAATTTAAGTAATGAAGCATTTTACATAGTGATCTTTTCACATTTAGAATAATCACTCAGTTGTTTTCCCCAAACATATTTATATTAAGGCATTTTGGAAGCGAATTTGTAGTCTGCCAGCCATCAAACATATATTAAAGCTGAATTTTAGCAGTTTACCAATGAAATAAAACAGACTAAAATCTGAGTTGTCAAGTTGTCGTTTTGGGTTCGGGAGTGACCAAGTGAGGAAGTGCAGGCTTTCTCCTGAGCTCAGTGCATAGTACAAAGCACCCCATTTTTTTTCTGATTTGTTTAATGCATGTATTTTTAAATTTCTGACTCAAAAAATATTAGGCCTCTTATCCACCCCCCTACCACATATGCATATACTGACTAGGCTCAAGCTATAAAAAGCAACTAATTTCCACCTGCCCTCCAAATATATTTTTTTAATTTCTTGTGTTTTTGTTATGGGTTTCTTCACTGATAAATGTTGTCTGAAACTCTTCTCCCCCAGATTTCCACTGTGAGAATTAGCCACTGTCTTCTCTGTCTTGCATACATCATACTAATATGTGTCATTGTTGATGTTTGGCACAAGAAAGGCATGTTTGATAAACATCTATTGAATTAGATAAATGCAAGGACCACAAGAGAAAATAAAAGACCAAAAAGGAAACACATTTGTAAAATCTCAGTGAATATATATTTCATATTTTTGCATTTCATTGTATATAAACTATTAAATTTAAAGAAAAAATGGTAAATAAATATTAACTCTAGTTAGTAATGTGCATACTGAAACAATCAGGAGGAGTGTACAGGTGTCTACCATCTACTTAGAAATGTGTAAAAAAATAGATGGATCAGTGATGGATAGAGGGACAGACAGATGGATAGATGTGTGATTTAAAAAGCAAGTAAAATCTACATGGCAGAATTTAGGTGGTAGGTATGCAGTGGGGTTTCCCTGGTGGCTCAGCTGTTAAAGAATCCACCTGCAATGCAGGAGACCTGGGTTCGATCCCTGGGTTGGGAAGATCCCCTGGAGAAGGCAAAAGCTACCCACTCCAGTATTCTGGCTTGGAGAATTCCATGGATATTATAGTCCATGGGGTTGCAAAGAGTCAGACATGACTGAGTGGCTTTCACACATATGGATACTGACTGTAAAATTCTTTTGACTTTGCTCTATATTTGAAAAATTTTATAATAAAATTCTGAGGATAGAAGATGAAAGAAAAGACTAACCAAGGAATATATAAATGCAACTAAAGTAATCAGCATGATCCCTCTTGACTCTGATAATCAGCATTATCTTAATTTTTTTTTCATTAACTTATTTTTTAAGCAGCCACTATGGTTCACATAACAATGCTTTACAATAGGTAGGAAGGAACCTTTGCAAAATATTTCCATGGGAGGAAGAAACTGCCAAAGGTCACCCAGGGGGCCCCTCCTTTTATGTATACTTACCCCCAAATTTATCCATCAGTCTGAGATGAAAATACAACTCATAGGTTTCAAGATTAATGATGGTACATGTGTGTTTTTGAGGTATGGGCAGGGGCATTTTATGGAAACAGCCAACACAAGATTTGTAGCGGGATCACAGGAGCTCTGGCCTGAAGCTATTACATCATTCACATACAATATTTTATTTACTTGGATTTCAAGGAAATAAATTAAGGACACATTTGAGGGGTGAGAATGACGCTTTGGAAATCACATATATCTTTCTTTAGACTTTAGAGTTTAGAGTAGACTAATAAATAAAGGCTGGGGTTGGCCGATTAGCTCTAAGGAAGTTGAGAAAACATTGCAGTAACGGGGACCCAGGTTAGCTGGCTCCTTGGGATGAGCACCTAATTCACAAGTTAGTTCACNTGGTAATAACCTGCTGCTTGTTTTTTAAAATAAAATTTTATTGGAACACAGTTGTGCCCATTCATAATGCCTCTGGTGCTTTCACAGGACAGAGGCAGAGTTGGTCACAGAGACTGAATGGCCCTCAAAGCCTAAGATGTTTTACAGGCCATTGATGAAGACTATAAGAATCACCCATGGTCCTCTCTCCAAAGGACTTAGCACTCTGTCTGGCCATGTTACTATTGTAGAAGCACTAACAGCAGCTGTGCAGCGTAGTATAAATGTAACTGACACTCAAACACCACAGCTGGTGACCAGTGCTGTGTACCTTACTTTACTAAAGAGACAAAAGACACCAAAACCAGTGTCGAAGGAGTCAAAGTATATACATTCTTCTAGTTCATGTTCCCCTGGAAATCAATAGCTAGTCAACACCTTGGAGAAGAGCAGGGGAATGTAAGCTTTAAAAAAGCCACATCGAGGGACTTCTCTGGCTATCCAGTGGCTAAGACTCTGAGCTCCCAATGCAGGGGGCACAGGTTCAATCCCTGGTTAGGGAACTAGATCCTTTGTGTCCCAACTAAAGATGTCACATGTCACAGTTAAGACCCAGTGCAGCCAAATGGGGCTTCCCAGGTGGTGCTAGTGGTAAAGAACCTGCTTGCCAATGCAGGAGATGTAAGAGACGCAGGTTTGGTCCCTGGGTTGGGAAGATCCCCTGAAGGAGGGCATGGAAACCCACTCCAGTATTCTTGCCTGGAGAATCNTGCTAGTGGTAAAGAACCTGCTTGCCAATGCAGGAGATGTAAGAGACGCAGGTTTGGTCCCTGGGTTGGGAAGATCCCCTGAAGGAGGGCATGGAAACCCACTCCAGTATTCTTGCCTGGAGAATCCCATGGACAGAGGAGCCTGGTGCACTACAGTTCAAAGGGTCACAATGAATCAGACATGACTGAAGCGACTTAGCATGCATGGAGCCAAATAAATAAATTTTTTTTTTAAAGGCCCACATTGGGAGATGCACTTGGAGAAAGAGCGACTTTGTCCTTTCCCAGCTTTCTGGTTTGTTTCCCGTAATCATTGGTCAGCCTCCGAGTGTGACCTCAGATACAGAACTTGGAGAGTCATGACTTCCCTCCTGCCAGTCTGTTACAAAGTCTTTGCAGCCCGAGTATAAACAAAGCAGATGAGTCTTAGGGTAAGGCAGAGTAGAGGGGCACTGCTTCTCAGCCCATCATCAGCACCAACAGATGGATTGCTGAGGTCAGAATCACTGGACACTTCCTGGGGAAAAGGGGGAACATCACCAATGACCCAGAGAGTGTTCATCCTGTGCAGCTTCTGAGCTGCAGTCATTCTGAGCCAATGTCACCTCCAGCATAGTGACAGGGAGACAAGCCATGAAATAGACACGTTAGCCATAGGCTGTTGCTCAAAACTAGGAGGTGTGGAATACCAAAAGGACTCTGTTTCTGTCATTGCCTTTCCAGGGTTTCCAGGAAAAGGGAGAAAAAGGGCCAACCTGCCAGAGACCCAGGTAGAGCCTCTGGAGAACCAGGCTGTGGAAACTCTAGGTCATAGCTAAAGAAATGTTTAGACGGGAATGTTCTCAGATATATGTGGGAAGGCACATCAAAGATTTTATTTGCAGTCACTGGTGCATCCAGGAGTTTGTTGTTAAGGAATTCTGTAGTAAATAGTTTTGATAAAAATCAGTACCAAATAAGAACCAGGTTTGCAAACGCTTTCAAGTTTCTCCTTTCCTTCCAAGGGTATTCAGTTAAATATCTTCCCAGTGGGCTGCACAAGCAGGAAGCCCAGAAGAATCTATCTTAACTTATTCCAGGGCTGAGATGGAATACTCTTCCTCTTGGATGCAAAAGGACCTTAGCCAGAGATTCCTTTCTGGAAGGGTTAGGGGAGGGAATCTGATTTCCTTGGGTCTCCCAATACATCCCCACATAGAACCATGGATTCTGTTCTTTCCGGGTGAACTAAGCCCTCTTGGGAAGAATTCTGAGTCACAAAAGATTTTGCCTACTCTCTACTTTTAGGGCTTCCCAGATGGTGAAGAATACAGCTGCCAATGCAGGAGACACAAGAGATGTGTGTTCAATCCCTGGGTCAGAAGGATCCCCTGGAGATGAAATGGCTACCCACTCCAGTACACTTGCCTGGAAAATTCCAAGGACAGAGGAGCCTGGCAGACTACAGTCCATGTGGCCACAAAGAGCTGGGTAAGACTGAGTAGCTGAGCACAGCAACCATAGCCTCTTCTTTTTACATTTTCACTGTTCATACAATAACTTCAAGATACTCCAAATACTCCTGCAAGCTGGTACCACTGACTAAACTGGTGCCCTGGGATGAATCCACTTCTCAGGCAGATCAAGACATCCTGTGCTAACCACTCACTGAGAATCATCCATTCATTTCAGATCTTACATTTCAGTGAGGTCTACCACATGCCAGGACCCACTAGATCTACAGTAATAAATCGCATTGCCCTTTGTGCAAGAGGAAAGATTAACTAAACTAGAAGAGATTTGCAAGGATTCATTTCAGGGTTTCCCGGAAGCTTTGTTGCTGAGGTGATTCTAAAATGCGATCCATGACAAAGGCTGATCTGTGGATCCTGATGTGGAAGAGGGCTGAATCCTCCTTTCTCTCTCAAAGTTACAGAAATGGCAATAGTGCTACTCCTACAATGAAGTTGCCTTTGGCTTTGGGACAGATGCCCTAAGTCCCCCAACTTCTCTCTTCCACTGGCTCTTTCCCTGGAACCCAAGTTCTGGTTTTTGTTTCCACTGGACTCATCCTAAGATCTGAGCCCTGGGTTTGGAGCTCTCCTTTTGAAGAAGGCTAACTTTCTGACTCCGGGAGTTGGTGATGGACAGAGAGGCCTGGTATGCTGCAGTCCATGGGGTCGCAAAGAGTCGGACACAACTGAGCGACTGAACTGCACTGAACTAAACCTTCTGACCCTCTAAACTTCCATTCCATTCAGACAGAATTTGGATCTGCTTGTTCCTCGAACAATATTGGTCACAACATCCCAACAAAGATTATACGGGTTCTCTGGAGGTCCAATCTTAAGACACTGAACTCAGCCCTCTTTTTGCTATAGCACATTGACTTTCTGAATCAGGTGCTTTAGATTGTTCTTTCAATTAAAGGAAAAGATGGTGTTTTAACATTCAATATCATTATCATTTTGATAGTAAATATTCCTGACCAAAATCAACAAAATTAGATTAGTTGATTTTTTTTCACATGTCGTAATACATTGGAGAAGTAAATACAGCATTATCTGCTTATACAATCCTTTACTATTTATAATTTGATTGTCATAACTCTTTAAGGAGGTAGTTCTCCCTTCCTACAATTGAAGGAACTGTGTTTGTGGAAGGTTGAATCATCTACCTAAACTATAATCAAGTAATGGAGCAGCTGGGCTTAATGTCAGATGTCTGACACCCTGACTCAGGTTATTTCTATACCACACTAACTCCTGTCTCTCCAGGAATCTTCCCCCCAGACACTATTTTATACAATAAGAACTCTAACAACAGAATTACTGCTATGTGACTTTCTTTAACTAAGCCCTTAAATAACGTGATCATTTATAGTCACACTGAAGAACAACACGGCTAAACACATTTCAAAAAGAAATCATCAAAACCTGTTTCATACACAGTGATGAAGAGTCAAATGTTTATAGCAGAGATAAACACAAATTAAACGAATGAATGTATTCAATGAAAACAGAAAGTTGGCAGTCAATTAAAGGCATTTGTTTATAAAGCAGTCTCATGATCTGGTCCCCCAATACTACCTTGAATCTATGCTTTATTCTTTGAAATCCCCTTTGCAAATGTAGTCTTTGAAATCCCCCTTGCAGACGTGAAGTCCTGTCCGTAATAAAACCCTGGTACCTAGCATGCTGACTCCCGCCACTCACCTGGCATGCCGGATGGAGGCGATGGCGTTGCTGAACTCGCTGTCGATGCTGCGGCAGTTGTAGAACTCCTCGTAAGCCGGCCGGGCAGAGCCCTGGTACTCAATGCGGCTGATGCGGCAAATCCCCACAATCAAGATGATGAGCATCAGGATGAAGGCGACGCAGAGGGCACCGATGATGATGTAGAGAGAGTGCCGAGGCATGTTGGTTAGACTCTCTGCCATATGTCCGGACTTCCACTGAAGGTCTGAAGGTGAAAACAAGCAAATGCCTGGGTATCAGCTGGGGCCTTTTGAAGGGGAAGGACTTCCCTGTCCTCACACCAGGAACATAAAATATAAGAGCTGTCCAAACTGCAAGGATTATTTTCTGTGGATAATCCAGATGGCAACCCACTCCAGTATTCTTGCCTGGGAAACCCCATGGACAGAGGAGCCTGGTGGGCTACAGGATATATATTAATATCCTTAATATATAAAGAACTCTTACAAATCATTAAGAAAAACCAGGAACATGCCATAGAAAAATGAGTAAAGAATATAAGAAGGAATTCACCAAGGAAATATATGTAGAAAATTGCTTGGCTTCATAATTTTTTTTAACTATGCAAGTCCTACATCAGTTCCCAAATATTATTTTAAAATTTTGATAACCACAGCAGACAAGGGTGCAGAAATAGGGACTGTGTGAACCGATACACATCTCTTGTATGGACTACATAGAGTATCTTTTGACCCCAAAATTCCAGTTTTCAGAATTTTTGCTGAGAAAATGGTCCTAAAAAATGTATAAAGCCCTGTGTACAAAGATGTTCATCTCAGAAGCACAATTTTCAAATATTAGATTATCAACTATCACACATTTACAAAATAAGTTCAGAAAATAAGCACAGACCTAGATGTATTCCCTGCTCAAAGTTAACATATATTCAAATTTTACCTTCTTTGCTTTAAACATTTATGGTTATTTTTAAAAGAAATGAAATGTTACAAATAAAATCTAGTGTAACTGCTGAAACACTAAAAAAATTATCTTAGTGACTTAAAACAATTTTTAAATGAGGCTTGAAACTTCTAATCCAATTCTGAGAATATAAAAAAAAAACCATGCTGTAAAAAAAAAAAAACAGGAAATTAACAAATGATACATATTATTAACTAATATATAGATTTTGTTCAAATTTCACAAAATTTTATGCTAATGTCTATTATTTGTTTTCATCTCTTATTCAAGACCCCACATTGCATTTAATTCCACTAAGCAACTTCAGCTGCTTGCAACAAATTCAGGTAAATTCTCTTTTCATTTTTACTCTGTTACCAATATTTTCTAATTTTCCTTGTGATGACTTCTTAGATACACCCAACATTTAAAAGTGGACATTTAACTTACAAATATATGGGATTCTATTTAAAGTATCTTTAATATTAGTTTCTCATTTTGATACTAATTTTTTTCATTTGAATGCTTTCTTCTCTGCAATCATCCTCTGTGTTTTTTTCAGTCTAACTTTATTGAGGCTTTCAATGGCTAAGTTGAAGATCTCTACATCACGCTGCACTTAAAAATATGTGGGTTATTTTCAAATATCTTTTGATACTGATTTCTAATGTAATTCCACAGTGATGAGAGAACAGACTCTGGATGATTTCGGTACCTTTAGACCATGACATTTCTGCACCTGCTGTTATCCCTGGATGTTCTTTAGTGTCTTCTAGTTTATAGTTCAGGGCTTCCCAGGTGGCGCTAGTGATAAAGAACCTGCCTGCCAATGGAGGAGATGTAATAGGCCCAGGTTTGATCTCGGGGTTGGAAAGATCCCCTGGAGGAAGAAATGGCAACCCACTCCAGTATCCTTGCCTGGAGAATCCCAAGGACAGAGGAGCCTGGCAGGCTACAGTCCATAGGGTCCCAAAGAGTCGGACACGACTAAAGTTGACTTCACAGACACGCAGCTTACGGTCTATGGGAACCTGAATAGAATTTGTATCCCACTGCTGTGTGAAAACTGTATAAATCTTAATTATGTTGAATTGGTTCCCAGTGCTTTGCGAGTTTAATATATCTTTCTACCTCTGTAGAGTCATTCTATTAATTTTGAGAGTTTGATATTGAAACTCCAACTAAAAATCTTAATTTATCTACTTAAAAAAATAATTGTAATATATAGTGAAGCTGTATATAACCTTGTCCTGTATTTTCCAACTCTCCTGTAAATGTGTTATCATACTTTAATAATTAAAAAAATAAAAATTAAAAAAATTACAGATATAGCTAGAGTTCCTCAACCCCATACTCTCTCCACCTCATCAACAGACAACACAACTCATAAACATGGAAAAATAGGAAACAACCTAAATATTCAAATCTTACTGAGATGATTTTATTGTTGTTTAGTCACTAAGTTGTGTCTCACTCTTTGTGACCCCATGGACTGTAGCCCATCAGCCTCCTTTGTCCAGGGGATTTCCCAGACAAGAATACTGGAGACGGATGCCATTTCCTTCTCCAAGGGATCTTCCTGACCCAGGGATCAAACCCATGTCTCCTGCATTGCAGATGGATTGTTTACTGCTGAGCCACCAGAGAAGGCCTAGTGAGATGGAGAGCTACTCATCAAGTAGCAAAATAATATAAAAAAAAAAGATTACCAAACAGAACCTAGTACTACAATCACATATGAGCTTCCAAAAGTGAAGTCGCTCAGTCATGTCCGACTCTTTGCAACCCCATGGACTGTAGTCTACCAGGCTCCTCTGTCCATGGGATTTTCCAGGCAAGAATACTAGAGTGGGTTGCCATTTCCTTCTCCAGGAGATCTTCCCAATCCAGGGATTGAACCAGAGTGTCCCACATTATAGGCAGACACTTTACCACCTGAGTGACCAGGGAAGTTTCAGATGAGCTTCCAAAGTCTATCTATATACTGAAAAGCTCAGGATGGAGCAATGACAGTGATGAACCTATGTTGTTTTCTTACTATGCTAAGCTTTTTGAAAACATCTCATTTGATCAGCAAAACCACCAGAAAATATATCATTCTTTTTTCCCATTTCTATGGACAAAAGTTTAGAAACTGACACCACTTCCTGGATGAGAGTGTTGACTGTAACTCCAGGTCTAACTTCTCAGCCTCTGCCTCACACAGCAGGGTGCTAACAACAGTGATTTCTGAAAAGCATGATTACATGTGATTTTTACCTCCTTTATGTCTCAGTCTTCTTCAGCTTAAAAAAAAAAAAAGGAATATAGTCTCTTTATAATAAAAAATAAGTGATAAGTCATTTGAAGAAAACACCCATGAGATTATCTTCCAGCATAACTAGTTGAAGGCGTGTGAGCTTTGGGATCACACCAACCTTGCTTTCATCGCAGTTGCAGTATTTTTAAAAATTTTTATGTATTTATTATTTTCGGTTGCACTGGGTCTTCATTGCTGCATGTGGGCTTTCTCTAGTTGCAGTGAACGGGGACTACTCTGGTTGCCATGCGAGGGCTTCTCATTGGAGGGCTTTTCATTGCAGTGGCTTCTCTTGCTGCAGAGGATGGGCTCTGTACACCACGGTGAGTGCACTTCAATAGTTTGTGACATGCAGGCCCTAGTGCTGGGGCTTGGTAGTTGTGGCTCCTTGGCTTATTAATTGCTCTGAGGCATGTGAGAGCTTCACAGACTAGGAATCGAACCCATGTCTCTGGCATTGGAATGTGGATTCTTAACCACTGGACCACCAGGGATAGTCTCCAGTTGCCAACACTGGCTTGACCTCCCTAAGCGTCAGTTTCTTCATTTATAAGACAACAATTATAACATATACCATATGGACATGTTGGGAAAATAAGTTAGAAAACATGTAAAGAAAAGAAAATCCACTGCCAGGCACATGATGGGTGGTGGTGGTCCTGGTGGTGGGGGGGAAAAGGAAGGATACAGAGGAGGAGGATGGTGTCCTCAAGGCACACTCTGAGCTGAAGATTACTGAGCACTGCCCTGTGCCCATTCAAAAAACACCAACCTGGATGGGCAAGAAAAAAGTAGGTGGATGGGGCATAGTCTCTGTGTCTGGCACAGGTCAAGAGTGTCAAATTATGTCCTGTTTACAAACCTGCAAACAAATGGAATGATCCAGATACCATAACGAGGATTTGAAAGGAAGGCACGAAGGTGAAAACGGGCTAGGTTAAGACCAAACAGAAGCTAAACTTCCAGGGGAAAAGGGTTGTCTTCTCTACTTTACCCACTCTACCACCTCCACCAGCACCCTTTCCAGGCCATCATTTCCACATTAGGACTCAGGGTGCCTGGAAATGAGATTCAAGGTATGGGTGAAAATAGGTCTGTCTTCCTGTGAATGGCAACCCCCTCCAGTATTCTTGCTTGGAAAATCCCATGGACAGAGGAGCCTGGCAGGCTACAGTCCACGGGATCCCAAAGAGTCAGACATGACTGAGCAACTTCACTTTACACTTTACTTCTTGTGAAATCCTCAGGCCTCTTTCCACTGTTCTCTTTTAGGTGAAAGTATTTGTGACCTCTGAGTCCTCATACTCTCATCCCAGGGACATCTTCAGGGACGCTGGAGTCTCAGAATCAGCTACAACCTTCAGAAGAGCACAAGTAAACAGCCAAACAAGGATCTGAGTGTGCAGACCATTTTCCAAGAAGCCTAATGGAATACTGACTCATGCCCTGAGCCTGTGTGCTTCCTGAGAGCTTGAGAAGACTGGGATGAATGAAGTGACTTCTCAGTTTGTGTTCAGATCTCCTGAGTTTTTCACCACGGCCCTTGAAGACTGGTTTTGCCATTTGAGTCTGCCTACCCAAGCTCACACAGCCCGTGGAACAAGTAGACTGCCCATTTGTGCTTTATTCACCATGCTGTGTGAGCCAATTCACACACAGGCAGACAGAAAGGACATAAGTCACTGCAAATAAATGCTCGCAATGGAAGAGAAGGAGGTGTTTTGTGAAACCAAGACTTGATCCCGACTGGCACTCATTTCATTTGGCAATACCTGATGCACATAGAGAGAGAGACAAGTCATCGTTCTGGCTGAAAAGGAACATGATTCACTTGATTTCCAAGTATTTCAACATTCTCTGAAAAATTCAGTTGTAGGCTGGAGTCCAGGGCTCATGGAGTGTGCTATAACACTCACTGAGCATCATCACAAGGGCAGCCAATACTGTTTCTACTCCAGCTTGGTGGAGTGCTCAGATCTGATTGCTGTGGCTGCCATGGGAACTCTCGATGCACACCTTCATGAAAATAGCTCACGCATCACACTGATGGCATATACATAGCCAGTACACAATTGCACAGGGCCACTGTCACAGGAAAACAAACAACTGTGCTAGGTTATGTGCTGGGCTCACTGCCCCGGGCCTGATGAGCTGTCTAAACCATTTGTATTTCTGACCATCTGTTCTATTTCCCCAAACTCTGAATTCCAAGTTGTTTAGACTTTTGAAAAAATATCCCCAGATTTCTCCTGAAACCTCTGTTTCTCCCCCTCTTCCCTTTCTCTTTGCTCTTTCCACCTTAAACTGTCATCTAAAACTTGCTTGATAAGGGAATATGGCTGCTTTGCACAGTAATTGGGTTAGTAGCCAGGCTGAATCTGAATAAATCCAACATTTGGTCTGTGAGGCAGAGGATATGTCAGCAGCAGGTGGCTGCAGCTGCCACTCCCAAATCGCTGCACCACATCCCAGGAGACCCAAGGCAGGAATCATTTACTATGTCAGCTACTGCAGAGCTCGGGGAAGAACCATGCACCAGAACACATTGGATGGCATGACCTCACCAGCCCCGGCAGGTACATGACCAGGAACGCACACACACAAGCTATTCAGGGAAAATGTCACACTCCTGCATCTCAGACAGCATTTGCATTTCAGCGTAAACTCAATTTGCTTGAGGTTTGTTATTTCCTGAAGTGCTGTCGCCTTTAAGATTTCAATGGGTCCTAAAGTAGGAGCTACGTAGGAGCTGGACTCAGAGCCTCTGCTTAAGGTAAAAACACAGTCAGCCTCCAAGCTGACCCACTGACCATCTCTCCTCCACCAAAAAGAGACCTCGATCGATTGGTAACTTTAATTCTAAAATACATAACCTGTATCTGTGCTTCTTTCACTTACCTGGGTGAATCTAGTCAGATTATTTAATTTGTCCACCTCTGTATTTAAAACCCCTTCATGGATCACAGCCTTGTCATGGTGAAGAGGATAGTCTAACTCAATGAAGCTATGAGCCATGCCATGCAGGGTCACCCAAGATGGACGGGTCACAGTGAAGAGCTCGGACAAAATGTGGTCCACTGGAGGAGGGAATGGCAAACCACTCCAGTATTCCTGCTGCAAGAACCCCATGAAGAGTATGAAAAGTCAAAAAGATATGACACCAGAAGATGAGACCCCCAGGTTGGAAGGTGTCCAATATGCTACTGGGGAAGAGGGGAGGGCAATTACTAATAGCTCCAGAAGGAATGAAGAGGCTGGGCCAAAGTGGAAACAACGCTCAATTGTGGATGTATCTGGTGGTGAAATTAAAGTCTGACATTGTAAAGAACAATACAGCACAGGAACCTGGAATGTGAGGTCCATGAATCAAGGTAAATTGTATGTGGTCAAGAAGGAGATGCCCTAGAGAAGGAAATGGCAACCCACTCCAGTATTCTGTCCTGGAGAATCCCACAGACAGAGGAGCATTGGTGGGCTGCAGTCCACGGGGTCGCAAAGAGTCAGACACAACCTGAGCAACTAATCACAAGGAGGAGATGGTAAGAGTGAACGTCAACATCTTAGGAAAACAGTGAAATAAAATGGACTGGAATGGGTGAATTTAATTCAGATGACCATTATATCTACTTCTGTAGGCAAAAATCCCTTAGAAGAAATGCCATAGCCCTCACAGTCAACAAAAGAGTCCAAAATGCAGTGTTTGGGTGCAATCTCAAAATAGAATAATCTCGGTTCCTTCCCAAGGCAAAGCATTCAACATTACAATAATCCAAGTCTATGCCCCAATCATACTTTTAAAAAGTTTGAGAGTAAAAGTCTATGGTTTTTCCAGTAGTCATATATGGATGTGAGAGTTGAACTGTGAAGAAAGCTGAGCACCAAAGAATTGATACTTTTGAACTGTGGTGTTGGAGAAGACTCTTGAGAGTCCCTTGGACTGCAAGGAGATCCAACCAGTCCATTCTAAAGGAGATCAGCCCTGGGTGTTCTTTGGAAGGAATGATGCTAAAGCTGAAACTCCAGTATTTTGGCCACCTCATGCGAAGAGTTGACTCATTGGAAAAGACTCTGATGCTGGGAAGGATTGGGGGCAGGAGGAAAAGGGGACGACAGAGGATGAGATGGCTGGATGGTATCACCAACTCGATGGACATGAGTTTGAGTGAACTCCAGGAGTTGGTGATGAACAGGGAGGCCTGGCGTGCTGCAATTCATGGAGTTGCAAAGAGTCAGACACAACTGAGCGATTAAACTGAACTGAACTTAAAAGTGTGTTTTAGGCAGATAGCACTTAGATAGCTAGAGAATTTTGGAACCATCTATTGCCTAGAATAACTGTGAGTTTCTTTATGTTTTCTGTAGCTAAAAATTAGCTTGACAACCAAAGCAGTCAATGAGGCTGGGAAAAGTGAACACCCTCGTTAACCTTCATAAGAGGCAGGAGGGGAGGGAACAGAAGGCAGAGCTCGAATCCCTCCTAGTGATCCCATTACTGAACAAGTATCAGTAAGCAACTACTATGTACTACATACGGACTGATGCTGAAGCGCCAATATTTCAGCCACCTAATTCAAAGAGCCAGCTCATTGGAAAAGACCCTGATGCTGGGAAAGACTGAGGGCAAGAGGAGAAGGGGCAGGCAGGTAATGAGATAGTTAAACAGCATCACTGCCTCAATGGTCATGAGTTTGAGCAAACTCTGGGAGATAGCGAAGGACAGGAAACGCCTGGTGTGCTGCAATCCATGAGGTCACAAAGAGTCGACTTAAAGACTGAACAACAACAGCATGTACTATGTTCCAGGCCTCACGCTGGATGCCTGGGATAAAGAGCAAGGGAAAACTTAGAGAACAGTGTGCACATGGATCCCCTAGTCTTTTTCAGAGATGTGGAAGTGCAAGCGTGCTAAGCCATGAGGGACCAAGGCGACAGTGCCTCGGGAGGGGACAAAAGCTGTGCCATCTAACTGGGGAATGAGGAGAGCTTTCATGGTGGGGTCCACAGCAAGCAAGGCTCTAAGGGGGAGTACATATTAGCCGGGGATGGAGGGGAAAGAAGGGAAGGCTGACCCAGGCAAAGACCTGGGAGGAGTGGAGAGCAGAGTGAGGGACTGGAACGGGGACAGGGCGGCTGCTTGCCCCCAGGTAGCAAAGTGGAGAGCGGCCAAGTGAGGAGGGGGCACCTCCCCTCAGTGCAGGGGCAGTCCTGCAGCTTCCAGCAGGCGATAGCATGGCCTTTGGTCTCTAGTCATTAATGTATTTTAATAGCAGCTTGGTGTGAAAAGGATGGAAACAATGGTGGAAAGGAGGGTCTCAGGGATTTAGACTTGCATCTTTGAAAAGATGCCCCTGCCAGAACTGAGATGAACTGGAGGACATTCTGCTGAGTGAAACAGACCAGACACAGAAAGATGAATATTGTATGATGTCAGTTACACGAGCAACATAAAGAAAAAAACAAACACCCAGAGTGGAATGGTAGTTACTAGAGGCTGGAGTGGGAGGTGGGTGACGGAAGGAAGGAAGAAACAAAAAAAAAGGAGAAAGGAAGAAAACAAGAAGGAAAGAAGGTAGGTAGGTGACTGCCAGGGGCTAGGGGAGGAAGTATGGGGAGTTACTGTTTTGCAAGATGTTGAAAAGAGTTCTGAAGAGGATGATGGTGATGGTTGCAATAACACATCTAGCAACAATTGCTCCCCAGAGGTCAGTGATGTTCAAAGTATTTAATAAAGTAATTATGGATTAAGTGGGATTTGCAAATCAGCCTCAGGCCCCAACATCATTGCTGCCAAGAGGAGAAGTTTTTTTTGCAAAGAGTCAATTTATAAATAAATGCTCGTGAAAAATTCAAGGACCCCTTCAATTGACTATTCCATTTTTGAGAATTTATCCTACTAATGTTCTGATATTCTCACACAAGCAAATACATATATAAGAATTTTCACTCTACTATTTTTTAATACCAAAAACCTGAAAATAAGTCATTTGTCAATCAACAGGGGTCTTATTAAGTAAATTATAGAGCATTTAAGAAACATTGTGTGATGTGAAAAATTGAGGAAGATCTGTACTAAGTCAGCATGGATAAGCATTCAAGATATATTAAGGATAAATGCAAGATGCTGAACAGTGTGTATGAAAGTGAAAGTATTAGTTGCTTGGTCATGTCTGACTCTTTGTAACCCAATGGACTGTAGCCCCCCGGGCTCCCCTGTCCATGGAATTCTCTAGGCAAGAAGACTGGAGTGGGTTGCCATTTCCTTTTCCAGCGGAACTTTCTGACCCAGGGATCGAACCCGGGTTTCCTGCATTTCAGGCAGATTCTTTACCATCTGAGCCACCATAAAATGGGATTTATATAGTGACAAAAAGCATCTGAAAGAATCCATAATAAATGGGTAACACTTGTTACCTTTGGGGAGTGAAGTGGGGGTGTATTGATGGGGAGGAAGATTAATTCATTTTATTTTGTTTTCTTATTGCAGGATAGTTGATTTATAACGTTGCACTAGTTCCAGGTGTATAGCACTGTGAACAGGCTTTTCTGTCAATGGGATTTCCCAGGCAAGAATACTGGAGGGGATTGCCTTTTCCTTCTCTGGGGGATCTTCCCAGCCCAGGGATCGAACCCACATCTCCTCCATTGGCAGGTAGATTCTTCAGCCACTAGGGAAGCCCATATATAGTAGTGTATATATGTTAATCCTAAATAAGCTTTGGTTTTTTTTTTTTTAAGAATTCTAGAAGGCAATGGCACCCCGCTCCAGTACTCTTGCTTGGAAAATCCCAGGGACAGAGGAGCTTGGTGGGCTGCAGTCGATGGGGTCACTAAGAGTTGGATAGGACTGAGCGACTTCACTTTCACTTTCCACTTTCATGCCTTGGAAAAGGAAATGGCAATCCACTCCAGTGTTCTTGCCTGGAGAATCTCAGGGATGGAGGAGCCTGATGGGCTGCCGTCTATGGGGTTGCACAGAGCTGGACACAACTGAAGCGACTTGGCAGCAGCAGCAGTTTATAAAAATGGGAACCAAAGAACTGAATCTATCTGTACAATAAAGACTGCTCATATCACTGTTTGATGGGTTTCTTTAACCATTATTAAATTCCATGCATCTGGGGACAAGGAAGCCCCAGACATCCAACCTTGCTCCTTGCCTCAGTTTCTGGAGCTGCCTGAGGGAAGTCTTATACAGCAACTCCCATCACATATAAGGATTGATCCTTGGATAATGGGATCCAGAAGACAAGGGCTGCTTCATTAACCTTTATATTCCAGGCACTATGCATAACTAAACAACAACGATGCTTGACACTTAACAATAGGAGGCCCTGTATTATTCACTAAATGCATAAAGCCAGGATACCCTGTTCCCCTACTTCTCAACTGCAGAATGTTATTAATTCAATGGCTTAACAATAGATTCAACTGCTCAATATATGTTGTTGTTGTTCAGTCACTAAGTCATGTCCAACTCTTTGCGACCCCATGGACTGCAGCACTACAGGTTTCTCTGTTCTTCACTGTCTCCTGGATTTAACTCAAATTCATTTCCGTTGAGTTGGTGATGCAATCCAACCATCTCTTCCTCTGCTGCCCTCTTCTTTTGTCTTCGATCTTTCCCAGAATCAGGGTCTTTTCCAATGGGTCAGATCTTTGTATTAAGGGGCCAAAGTATTGGAACTTCAGCTTTAGCATCAGTCCTTCCAACGAATACTCAGGATTGATTTCCTTTAGGATTGACTCAGTGTATAGAACTGGCCGATTCTCAATCAGCAGGACTGTCTAACTCTAACAGCACCATTGTTCTCCTTCTGAGCGTTCCTATTGAGATTTACCAACCTGACTTTTTATCTTTCAGGCACCCTCCTCCCAGTTTTCAGCCGATTCAGAAAATCACAAATGTTCCAGGTTAGAAAGAAATTCAGAGACTATGGGTCTAGAGACCTCATATCATCTCTGCCCACTCATGGCCCAAACTTTCCTTTCATTCCTGGCCCTTAGATCTGTTCTTTTGATTCAGGTCCGTTTACGTCGGCACTGGTCACTAGCTCCACCTGTGTGTCATTACTAATCTTACACATTCACTCTCCATTCTTACGGTCAGGTCAAGGATGGAAGCAATCAACACTGAGACGTGACAGAGCCTTATCTGTGATGACATTTATTTTTAACACCTTTGACTAAATGGAGAGTGGAAGTGAGATCATCAAATGGAAAGTGCTATCCTGGGAGCTCAGGGAACCCAGTGTGTACTGGGATGTGCCCAATACACCCACACACTCAGAGTGGCCTGTGCCCTGGGCATATATCATCTAAAAACACAATTATCAAAGGCAAGTCCTCGCCTGCTAGCTCAAGGTATAAGAGCTACAGTAACCCAGAAAGACAGAGAAAAGGCAACTAGCATCTATTTAAGTGTCTACTGCTGCACAGCAGAGATCTACACAAAGGATCCTTAATCTTAATCCTCCCAGAAACTTTTCTATCACCATTTTACAAGTGAGAAAGATGAGGCTGAGATATAGTTATTTGTCCAGGTCACAGAGCTAGAATATGTCACTAGAACATGAAGTCACCTTTCATCCTGATTATTCCATCCATGTATATCTTTTGTCTATAATATCATCACCAGAAAGAAGTAAAATTTAGATTTTTTTTGTTTTTAATAATGATATGATTTTACTTCAAAACTTCTCAAGGGTATCCTTTGTGTTTCTGAGTCTTATCCATACTCTCCTCTCCTATATAATTATTTTCACAACTAGAAATTTAAAATTATACATAGATCTGCCATGCTGCTGCTGCTGCTGCTGCTAAGTCGCTTCAGTCATGTCAGACTCTGTGCAACTCCATAGATGGCAGCCCACCAGGCTTCCCCATCCCTGGGATTCTCCAGACAAGAACACTGGAGTGGTTGCCATTTCCTTCTCCAATGCACGAAAGTGAAAAATGAAAGTGAAGTCGCTCAGTCATGTCCAACTCTTCGAAACCCCATGCACTGTAGACTACCAGNAATTATCAATCGTAATTATAATTAAATATATTTTAAATTTTATTGTTTTTAATTTTTATATTTTTATTTTTATATTCATTATTATATTATATAATTATTAATATATAATATTTATATATTATTCAAGAAAATATGACTTTATAAGGTGAAAACATTCATGCATTACAAATTATGATAACTATTCATAATTTATCATGGGGCTAATGGGACTCAGCCAGTAAAATATCCACCTGCCAATGCAGGAGACACCAGAGACCTGGTTTTGATCCCTGAGTTGGGAAGATCCCCTGAAGGAGGAAGTGGCAAATACTCTAGTATCCTTGCCTGAAAAATCCCATGAACAGGAGTCTGGAGAGCTACAGTCCATGGAATCACAAAGAGTTGGTTGTGACTGAACATGAACAAGATAATTAGTCTAACTATGAAGAGAAAGAATATTGGTATTTCCCCAAACTGTCATAACAGTTTCACTTTTGTTTCTGTGCTGTTGTTTGCATTTTATTTTTTGGAGGGGAAAGGATAAATGATATGGCATATTAAAAAATCAAGCTCTTCAAGATAAAAGTGGACAGTTTTATCATACAGATATGTAATCTTAGTCTAACAAAAATTTTAAAATAGAAAATTTACTGTTAGAAAACAGATTTACAGTGCTTTTGTTAGAGAAATCTGTGTGTTATTAATATTCTTAAGTGTCATACAAACAGGTGGGCTAAATACTACAGGAGCATGCTGCATCTCTCCATATGAAAAATTCTCTACAATTCCATGAGATGTGAATTAATAGTAGCAAATATGATTTATCCCAAGCAACAACAAAATTAAAAAAGCATTTATCAGAATTATCAAAACACTGTGTATATTTGCATGCTTCTATATATCTTTGTGAAGATTTTTAAACTCATTATAAAGGGAATATTGTTATTGTTTACTTTACATTCTAGAGATTTTTGCCAAAAAGACTATGGGGACTTTTCTACAATTTATTTTTTAAGCATACTAGGTTGTCATTCTCAGTGAAGTGAGTGTGTGTTCAGTTCAGTTCAGTCGCTCAGTCGTGTCCAACTCTTCAGGACCCCATGAATCGCAGCACGCCAGGCCTCCCTGTCCATCACCATCTCCTAGAGTTCACTCAGACTCACGTGAGTGTGTGTGTGTGTGTATATACATATATATATATATATAATCCTTCCAAAACACATGTATTTATCCTTTTCCCTGCACATTTTCTGGGCTAAAGTATTAGTTCCCTAAAACTTGACATATTTAAACTTGGGGCAATTACAGTCTTTAAATTAGTAAAATAAATGTTCATGTATCATACTTTGCATGCATGTGTACATGATCCGTTGTGTCTGACTCCTTGTGACCCCATGGACTGTACCCACCAGACTCCTCTGTTCATGGAATTTTCTGGGCAAGAACACTGGGGTAGGTTGCCATTTCCTACTCCAGGGGATTTCCCCCACCCAGGGATCAAACTCTCATCTCCCACCTCTCCTGTATTACAGGCTAATTCTTTACCACCTAGCCACTAAGGAAGCCATATCATACTTTCATACTTTAATTTCCCTTAGATATAAAGGTTCCACTTGAACTTTTATATCATTTCAGCAATTTCTTTACCCTGCCCAATGTGGGAGAATCTTCTAATTAGTTTCTGAATTCTGTGTTTCTACGACAAGAACATGTCATTTGGACATTTTCTAAATAAACGTTGGTTTGCTGTTTTTGTTCTTGTTTGTTTGTTCACTGTGACACTGGCTTTATTTTTATTAATTGTTAATATTTGAAGAAGTTCCACTTTGGACATATAACAATTAGTCTATTCCATCTTGCAGAATTGTTGTCATCTCTTCAGAAAACTAAGATTATGGCATCTGGTCCCATCACTTCATGGCAAATAGATGGGGAAATAATAGAAACTGTGACAGACTTTATTTTCTTGGGCTCCAAAATCACTGCAGATGGTGACTGCAGCCATGAAATTAAAAGACACTTGCCCCTTGGAAGAAAAGCTATGACCAACCTAGACAGCTTATTAAAAAAGCAGAGACATGACTTTGCAAAAAAAAAAAAAAAGATCCATCTAGTTAAAGGTATGGTTTTTCCAGTAGTCACATATGGATGTGAAAGTTGGACTATGAAGAAAACTGAGTACCAAGAACTGATGCTTTTGAACTGTGATGTTGGAGAAGACTCTTGAGAGTCCCTTGGACTGCAAGAAATCAAACCAGTAAATGCTAAAGGAAATTAGTCCTGAGAAGAAGACAGAGCATCGAAGAATTGATGCTTTTGAACTGTGGTGTTGGAGAAGACTCTTGAGAGTCCCTTGGACTGNTTCAATGGCTTAACAATAGATTCAACTGCTCAATATATGTTGTTGTTGTTCAGTCACTAAGTCATGTCCAACTCTTTGCGACCCCATGGACTGCAGCACTACAGGTTTCTCTGTTCTTCACTGTCTCCTGGATTTAACTCAAATTCATTTCCGTTGAGTTGGTGATGCAATCCAACCATCTCTCCCTCTGCTGCCCTCTTCTTTTGTCTTCGATCTTTCCCAGAATCAGGGTCTTTTCCAATGGGTCAGATCTTTGTATTAAGGGGCCAAAGTATTGGAACTTCAGCTTTAGCATCAGTCCTTCCAACGAATACTCAGGATTGATTTCCTTTAGGATTGACTCAGTGTACAGAACTGGCCGATTCTCAATCAGCAGGACTGTCTAACTCTAACAGCACCATTGTTCTCCTTCTGAGCGTTCCTATTGAGATTTACCAACCTGACTTTTTATCTTTCAGGCACCCTCCTCCCAGTTTTCAGCCGATTCAGAAAATCACAAATGTTCCAGGTTAGAAAGAAATTCAGAGACTATGGGTCTAGAGACCTCATATCATCTCTGCCCACTCATGGCCCAAACTTTCCTTTCATTCCTGGCCCTTAGATCTGTTCTTTTGATTCAGGTCCGTTTACGTCGGCACTGGTCACTAGCTCCACCTGTGTGTCATTACTAATCTTACACATTCACTCTCCATTCTTACGGTCAGGTCAAGGATGGAAGCAATCAACACTGAGACGTGACAGAGCCTTATCTGTGATGACATTTATTTTTAACACCTTTGACTAAATGGAGAGTGGAAGTGAGATCATCAAATGGAAAGTGCTATCCTGGGAGAGCAGGGAACCCAGTGTGTACTGGGATGTGCCCAATACACCCACACACTCAGAGTGGCCTGTGCCCTGGGCATATATCATCTAAAAACACAATTATCAAAGGCAAGTCCTCGCCTGCTAGCTCAAGGTATAAGAGCTACAGTAACCCAGAAAGACAGAGAAAAGGCAACTAGCATCTATTTAAGTGTCTACTGCTGCACAGCAGAGATCTACACAAAGGATCCTTAATCTTAATCCTCCCAGAAACTTTTCTATCACCATTTTACAAGTGAGAAAGATGAGGCTGAGATATAGTTATTTGTCCAGGTCACAGAGCTAGAATATGTCACTAGAACATGAAGTCACCTTTCATCCTGATTATTCCATCCATGTATATCTTTTGTCTATAATATCATCACCAGAAAGAAGTAAAATTTAGATTTTTTTTGTTTTTAATAATGATATGATTTTACTTCAAAACTTCTCAAGGGTATCCTTTGTGTTTCTGAGTCTTATCCATACTCTCCTCTCCTATATAATTATTTTCACAACTAGAAATTTAAAATTATACATAGATCTGCCATGCTGCTGCTGCTGCTGCTGCTAAGTCGCTTCAGTCATGTCAGACTCTGTGCAACTCCATAGATGGCAGCCCACCAGGCTTCCCCATCCCTGGGATTCTCCAGACAAGAACACTGGAGTGGTTGCCATTTCCTTCTCCAATGCATGAAAGTGAAAAATGAAAGTGAAGTCGCTCAGTCATGTCCAACTCTTCGAAACCCCATGCACTGTAGACTACCAGGATCTTCCGTCCACGGGATTTTCCAGGCAAGAGTACTGGAGTGGGTTGCCATTTCCTTCTCCAAGATCTGCCATGAGGCATGAAATTTGTCATTTCACAGAATTACCAAATTTTAGAATGAAAATGGGTCCTATTTTCATAAGTATTCTGAATAAGTACTTATGTATTTATCAGTACTGGGTAAGTACTCTGAGGCTCAGCACAACTAACATATGAAGGGTGCCACAGCCAGGGAAAGAACCAGGGTCCTGTTGGCCCAAATCTGGGATCCTTTCCTTCAACAGATCTCACTAGACAGAACTTAATCATCCTGGACCTTTATTAAAACTTTAGTTTTAATATCCTGCATTGAATCATAGCCCTTAGCATTTGTACCACTGGAATCTCTTTCCTTTCCTTTCTTCAACAACAGAATATTTCTCACCTATTGTGACCAAGGATCCCTAAGACCATTCTGTATATGGGTATTTGAAAAGATTGAGGATGAGTATTTGAAAAGAATGAAGGGAGTCCTAAAAAGAATTCATCTCCTCCTCTCTCAAGCCCTGAGCCAAGATGAGAGACAAAGAGTAGATAGGAACGCAAATACCTTTACCGGTCAAGTTGATGCTGAAGAATACGGTCCATATTTGTGGATAAAAAGGTTTCCAGATATTGACCACACCTCCACTTCAGACACACACTAAGAATTAGCAAACAAGCCCAAGCTGGACTACCAGGAGGGGTCTGTTCTTGAAATACTACGACCTGGAGAAGCGGCAGCAGGCAGGCCAGCCCAGGAGGGAGACTGACAGACAGGGCTATGTCTATATAGCTGCCTCTTTCCAAACTCAAATAGCAGAGTCTTTGCCTGATGAAGAGGAAGTGAGGAGCCCCCAGAGAAATATGCAAACTCAGCTGCCTTGCCTAATTTAAATGAGGAGAAAAACACCATTCAAAGTTGAGTTTTTAGTGATTGACAAAATAACAACAACCCAATTCCAGTGCAGTTCTCATTTTCACCTTGATCCTAGTAGCTACCTGACTTTCCTATTAACATATATAGTCCTGATTCTGACACTGTCGAACTTCTGTGAGTCCATCTGCAGAGAACACCTCACTCTAAGCAGCTCAAAATGTTTTTCAGGTTTTGTGTGACGCCATCCTTCCTGGACTTCTTTCCGGGCAACTGATGGAACTTAATACATTTGAAGACACAAATGCGAAGTGAATTTACATTCTTTGTGTGTGTGTGTGTGTGTGTGTGTGTGTGTGTGTTTTAATTTATGCTTTCAACACAAAGATTCTCTTTTTGGATCGGATTCTAATGCTTCTCTGCTAAGCACATTTTTGGCTGTCTTGCAGCCGTGAACTCGGGATGACATCGGCGCATTCTCATCCTGGTGGGAAGGCTGGATTCAGGCTCAGAAAGGAGGGGGAGCAGCATAAAGCAGTGAGCAAAAATACTCAGCCGGGACTCGGGAGGCACAGGGGGCTCCAGGTATCAGTCTGGGCCTCACTGCCTCTTCTAAGAGTGACATGGGGCTGGCTGGACACAGTCAGCCTCTTCTTCTCATTGAATGAAAATGGAATGGAAAATCAGAGGGGCTGAGCTGCAGGAATACTCACGGATTTCACAGTTTGCTCCCACCCAGCCATGTGGGCAGTGGCAGGTGTAACCATTGGGCTGGTCCAGGCAGGTGCCGGCGTGATGGCAGGGGTCACTGTCACATTCATTGATATCGATGTCACACTCTTCCCCTAAGGAGATAAAGGAGAGTAGCAGTGAGCCGGCTAGCTGCCCCAGTGGCTCTGACCCCCGTCACTTCTCTGGCTCAGCAAAGATCTACAGCTGGGTTCAAGCCCTCCATGGACTCCCCAGGTGGTGCTAGTAGTAAAGAACCCGCCTGCCAATGCAGGAGACATAAGAGATGTGGGTTTGATCCCTGGGTTGGGAAGATCCCCTGGAGGAGGGCAGGGCAACCCACTCCAGTATTTTTGCCTGGAGAATCCCATGGACAGAAGAGCCTGGTGGGCTACGGTTCATAGGGTCGCACAGAGTTGGGCACTGCTGATGTGACGGAACACATGTGCTTGCCTGCATTGCAGCCAAACTGGCTGTTTGCATAAAGTTGCAGAAGTCTCCCAGAATTCCAGACAAGACACCCTTCACTCAAGTAAAACTTAAAAAAGGAAAAGAAATGGTGCCAGTAAAAAGAATCTCCTTTAATCTATCAAATTCATGATCTGAAGCTGATTCCCATGTCTGAATAATCCTTTCATGGTTTATGGGAGAAACAAACCTGGGTTCCTGATTTTATTAAAGAATCATTTTGTTTTAGATGGAATCAGCTGAATCTTATTTGTTTTTCTGAAGCTCCAGAAAGCAAAAAAACTCACAGTTTATGATTTTTTTTTTTTTTGGAGCCAAGTGTTTGACTGTGCGTGTCTGGACATCTGACTATTTTCTGGATAATTCTAGGGTGCAGCTGCGTGCCTCACCTGAGTCAGTAATACAAATGCAATCTCCATTCCAAACTCCGGGATACGCTTCAGGGAGAGCATCAAGCCCACCTAAGACAGCTGTGATCTCTCGGGGGAGCCCAGGCTTTAACCCATCTTTCCTGGGAACAGTGCCCGAGGGGAGTTCACCACTGCTTGGGTCCATCCATAATGAAAATCGTGACCTGGGCTCCTCACGTTGATACTCCCAACATCTGGGGGCATCCTTGCCCCTCTCAGAGAAAGCCTGGTTTAAACTAACAAACCAGAACGGGGGCTGATGTCACTGTGGTCAAAAGGCCAACTTACAAGCAATAGCTTGTTATCAGAAGTTACCAATATGAAGCCATCTTTGTGTGATTCAAAGCTAAGCTATGAGTCAACACTAAATGAGTACACCTCTAGAAGATGTGACACCAAAACCGAAGACAGGATACTTCAAATTGAGGTCGTTACTTAGAGGTTTGAAAAGGAGGAAAGCCAAGCTTTTTTTTTTTTTAGAAACCTCTTGCTATCCTTTTCCAAAAAACGTTTTATTTTGTGTTGAAGTATAGCTGATTAACAATGTTGTAACAGTTTCAGGTGGATAGAAAAGGGACTCACCCATACATATACATATATCCATTCTTTCCCAAACTCCCCTCCCATCCAGACTGACAGATAACATTGCACAGAATTCCTTGTGCTATATATATATATATATATATATAGTAGGTTCCTGTCAGTTATTCACTTTAAACATAGCAGTGTGTACATGTCAATCCCAAGCTCCCTAAATATACCTCCATTTGCTGAGATAAATTAAAAAGGTGATATTAAAAAAAAAATCTCTGAGCACTGCTATCATCATAACTAAAGCAAAGGAGCAAAATCAAATATTTTGTCAATCTTCAAAGGCAACGGCTCAGTACGCATTTGGGTAATTGCTTCCAGGCTTATTTAATTAGTGTTAATGTGCTTCTCTATCTGCCATGGGTTTACCTTGCATTTATAAAACCACCATATGTCACTCACAGACCATTTTAGAGGCAGAATCTCAAACCAAAATAGTTCATGTCTGTTTCATTTCACACTTTTCTCACACCTAGCATCTATTTTTAAAGTAAAATCTGTCAGATGAAACATTTACTACGTCCAGGTCCTACTAAGTTGATTATAATTCAGCAGTGTCTAAGTGAATTTGTTTCCTGCAAAATTAGTCATTTATGTCAATAGGAAAGACACGAAATTGATTGCTTCTTAACTAACCTATTTCAAAGGTTGTCTTGCTATGAATGGGGCAATCAGTCTGACTGGAAAAGCGCATAGACTGAACTATTACAAATGGCATTACATGGTATAGACTAGCTGAAGAGACATATAAACAAGAACGTGCTGAGAAACAATAAAAGGATGAAATCAAAGGCCCTGACAAATATACACATCAGTACTGCTTTCCATCCATTTTGCAAGACAAGCTTAACTGAGGTATTTACTAAACAATAGCTTTCTTTCCCTGGCTATCTGAATCCTGCAAATTCTGAAATAAGATGTTTTTCCACCTTTGCACCAATAGCTACAGAAATGACCTGACTTCTCCCTACTTCCAGAGCCTGAAAGTGAAAGTGTTAGTCACTGAAAGATCAGTCCTGTCCAACTCTTTACGACCCCATGGTCTGTAACCCACCAGGCCCCTCTGTCCATGGGATTCTCCATGAGAGAACACTGGAATAGGTTGCTAGCCTAGCAAAACTCAAAAGCCCCACTCTGCTCCAGAAGTCTAACATCAGGGTCAAACCTTTCTAATTCTCTAAGTTCTGGACAGTCCTAGAGCTGTCAGTCCAGTCTTGCTCAGATCCAGAGCTTTCCTGGGGAGATAAATGCCAAGTTCAGGTCCAGAGCAGCCCTAATGCATGTTTTGGCTCTTGGAGCTCCAAGTGGCTCTAAAACAGTTGAGAAAAGTCCAAGATCCTCAGATTTATCTCTTCTTAGCACTCACTAATTTGGAAGGACTTGGTAGGAATAGAGAATGGCAGGGGAAAATAGGATTAACTTATTCTATAGATATTTATCAACTCTCTAAGACCCAGGAACCAAAGAACCAGGACCCAGAGAGAATTCCAAACCTATCCCAATCTGCTTTTCATCACCACCGTGTTCTTAGAGCTATACTTGGGGTTCAGTAACATTAGTTTATGATAAAGCTCCATGCCAGTCAGGAGCCCAAATAGCCAGCAGCTATTTCCACAGCATAGGTACTCAGGAAGAATCTCAGAGCAGTTCACAATACAAAGATACCTTTAGATTTACTCCACTGGCCTATTTTACATGAACATGCCAACATTTCTACTTGAATTGTTAGAAAGGCAATGCCAAAGAATGTTCAAACTGCCGCACAATTGCACTCATTTCACATGCTAGTAATGCTCCAATTCTCCAAGCCAGGCTTCAGCAATATGTGAACCGTGAACTCCCTGATGTTCAAGCTGGTTTTAGAAAAGGCAGAGGAACCAGAGATCAAATTGCCAACATCCGCTGGATCATGGAAAAAGCAAGAGAGTTCCAGAAAAACATCTATTTCTGCTTTATTGACTATGCCAAAGCCTTTGACTGTGTGGATCACAATAAACTGTGGAAAATTCTGAAAGAGATGGGAATACCAGACCACCCAACCTGCTTCCTATGCAGGTCAGGAAGCAACAGTTAGAACTNTTTTTCTTTTATTTTTATTTCTCTGCAGACTCCCTTCCTCTCTGATCATATTCTTTACTACAGCTTCATTTGCCAACTCTAAGTATCTTAAGTCCTATGATACCTTCAAACCTTGACAATGAGAACAGTTTTCTATAATTTTATTCGTTTATTCTCCCATTTGTTATTTGATTCTTTAATACATTTGTTCATTGTTTATTGAGTACCAAGCACTTTGATAGGACATAGAGATATGAATTATTGTAACAAATGATCCTTGTCATCTGTCATTAATTGATTTGAAACTGAAGCTATTAGTTGCTCAGTGGTGTCTGACTCTTTGAGACCCCACTGACCGTAATCCACCAAGGCTCTTCTGTCCATGGGATTCTCCAGGCAAGAATATTGGAGTGGGCTGCCATTTCCTCCTCCAGGGGATCTTCTGGACTCAGGGATCGAATCCTGGTCTCCTGTATTGCAGGCAGATTCTTTACCAGCTGAGCACCAGGGAAGCTCCAACTGAATTGTGTCCCCCTCAAAACTAATGTGTTGGAGCCATAACCCTAGTGTGACAATATTTGGAGACAGGACATAGAAAGAGATAATTGAAGTTAAACAAAGTTATAAGGGTGGAGCTCTGCGTCAACATGACCCATGTCCTTATAAGAAAAGGCAGAGATAGCAAGGATGCTTTTGTGCATAGGAAAGGCCCTGTGATGACACAGGGCAAGGAGGCAGCCACCTAACCAGCTGAAAAGAGAAGGCTCAGAGGAAACCAACCCTGCGGGTACCTGGACCTTGGACTTTCAGCTTCCAAAACTGTGAGAAATTAATTCTTGTCATTTACTGCTAAGTCACTTCAGTCGTGTCTGACTCTGTGTGACCCCATAGACAGCAACCCACCAGGCTTCCCCGTCCCTGGGATTCTCCAGGCAAGAACACTGGAGTGGNATGCTGCTGCTGCTGCTGCTAAGTCACTTCAGTCGTGTCCAATTTTGTGTGACCCCATAGACGGTAGCCCACCAGGCTCCTCTGTCCCTGAGATTCTCCAGGCAAGAACACTGGAGTAGGTTGCCATTTCCTTCTCCAATGCATGAAAATGAAATGTGAAAGTGAAGTTGCTCAGTCGTGTCGGACTCTTCGCGACCCCATGGACTGCAGCCCACCAGGCTCCCCTGTCCATGGAATATTCCAGGCAAGAGTACTGGAGTGGGGTGCCATTCTTTGTATTAGGAGTACTATATTTTTATGTACATTTCAACACCTCACCATTCGATCTCCAAGCAATATGCATTCTAACTTGTTTTAGTAGAAGAGTCTTTAGTATATTATATCATTTTTCTCTACTCATAATTTACTTAATAAATCTATGTTTTTGTTGGCTTGAGCCAGATTAATTTTTTCTTGAGTTGCTTACTTTTTTTATTTGAGTGGGGAAAATCAATTACTTTTAAATCATCATTGTGCTTGAATAACATTTGCAAAGAGAACATGAAATGAAATGTCTACTCGACTAAGGCTGGAAATCAGAGTCTGAGCTTTAAATCTTTTCCAATTGCTTTTCAATCTACTACTTTCTAAGAGGCAATCTGTATAGTAGGTATCACTTTTGGTAGTATTTATGCAATTTTACAAGTGTACTATTTAATTCTGTATGCTTCCCTTGGATAAATTAAAATGAGAAAGATAAGAAATCAAAAGTCACTGCTGTCAGTAAATCTCTGGGTTAATAGAGCCTCCACTGAATGATATCAATGAAAGTTATTATAGTCATAATATCTATATTATAAAATTTCAGCCTACTATGTGCCAGGCACTGGAATGGGTGCTTTAACTATAACTCCTTCATACTTGCTGCTGCTAAATCACTTCAGTTGTGTCCAACTCTGTGAGACCCCATAGATGGCAGCCCACCAGGCTCCCCCGTCCCTGGGATTCTCCAGTCAAGAACACTAGATTGGGTTGCCATTTCCTTCTCCAATGCATGAAAGTGAAAAGTGAAAGGGAAGTCACTCAGTCATGTCCGACTTTCAGTGACCCCGTGGACTGCACCCTACCAGGCTCCTCCATCCATGGGATTTTCCAGGCAAGAGTATGGGAGTGGGGTGCCTTTGCCTTCTCCACCTTCATGCTGTACAAGCCTTTTATTTCAGATGAAATGAATCTAAATAATTACTTGGAACTTCTGCAATGATGGAGTAACTGGAACCTGACTTGCCTTCTCACTGTAAATAATTAAACAAGTGAACAAAACATATATATATATTTTTTAAAACCTTTAAAATTTAGACAACAGGCAGTGCCTAACTGATTGCTGACAGAGAGAAAGAAAACAGCAGAGTACCAACACCATCCTGGCTTTCTGCCTGGAATCAATTTAGAACACAGTGGTTTTGCTGAACTGAGGGGCATAAATGGAATTTGGAGCAGCTCAGGCTTCACAGGTGGTGCTAGTGGTAAAGAACTCACCTGCCAATGCAGGAGGCATACGAGACATGGGTTCAACCCCTAGGCTGGGAGATCCCCTGGAGAAGGGCCCCGGCAACCCACGCCAGTATTCTTTCCTGGAGAATCCCATGGCCAGAGGAGCCTGGTGGGCTACACCCCACAGGGTCGCAAAGAGTTGGACATGATTGAAAGGACTTAGCACGCAGGTAGAGAGTCCCTTGGACTGCAAGGAGATCCAACCAGTCCATCCTAAAGGAGATTGGTCCTGGATGTTCATTGGTAAGACTGATGAAGCTGAAACTGCAATACTTTGGCCACCTGATGCGAAGAGCTGACTCACTGGAGAAGACCCTGATGCTGGGAAAGATTGAGGGCAGGAGAAGGGGACGATAGAAGATGAGATGGTTGGATGGCATCACCGACTCGATGGACATGGGTTTGGGTGGACTCCAGGAGTTGGTGATGGACAGGGAGGCCTGGCGTGCTGCGGTTCATGGGGTGGCAAGGAGTCGGACACGACTCAGCAACTGAGCTGACTGAGCTATGATTTGTAGGACAGACCACTACAGAAGATGGAGCCACACAGAAAAGGAGCACTAGAGATACGCTGCACCCCTGAGCTTCTTGTTGAAAACTGTGCCTGAGTCGGTTGGAATGCCACAGGCAGAGCAAAGGGGAGGAAAGATGGGCAGTGCCCACAGCTCACAGAGGGCTGGGAAGCGTTTAGACTTTCACAAGCTGGAATACGGACATTTCACTGATCTCCCCACAACCCCTGGCCCGGGCATTCACAGAGGAAAAGGTCACATCTAAGTAGCAGGATAGAATTACCTCTACTGTAAATGCTACTAGAGTTTCACCTTCCAAAATACAAAACAAACCTTGAAAGAATCAGTCAGGTCAGCAAGTAACTTGCCCACTTGCCACAAAGCAGGCCTGCACTTTTTAAAGAAATTCAATTACTCAAAAACTTAACTCACAATGACCAGCAGTAAGACAAAAAAATACCAGATGTTCAAAAACTGCAGGAATGTGAGATCCATATCCAGAAGGAAAGTCAGTCAAAATTCAGAGATCCAGAAATATCAGCAACAGATGATGGTGAATAAATAAGAAATTTGTTCAAAATGTGAAGAGACATCATGGGAAAGATGAGGATAAAAATGGAAGATACAAAAAAAAAAGTGAATGGAACTTCTGAATATAAAAATGTCAAAGACAATATTAATAAAAAGAGAAAAATACAAATATGCCTCATGGGCACAAAAATTCTGAACAAAACATTAAAGGACAGGATTCAGTGATATAGAAAAGAATTGTACACTATGACAAAATAGTGTTTATTCCAGCGAGACAAGAAATTAATTCAATATTTGAGAATCAATCAATATAATTCATCATAGTAATAGGTTAAAGAAGAAAAACCATATGATAACATCAACTGATGCAGAAAAAGCACTTGGAAAAATTCAATAGCTATTCATAACTAAAGCTATCAGCAAAGAAGGAATAGAGAGGAACTGCTCAACTTGATAGAAATAAATCTAAAAAATCTATAGCTAACATTATACTTGGCACTTCCCAAGTGACACAGTGATAAAGAATCCAACTGCCAATGCAGGAGACATGGGTTTGATCTCTGGCTCAAGAAGATCCCCTGAAGAAAGATATGGCAACCCACTTCAGTATTCTTGCCTGGGAAATTCCATGGGCAGTGGAGCCTGGCAGGCTTCAATCCACGGGGCCACACAGAGCTGGACATGACTGAGTGATGGAGGATGCACGGTAATAAAGATGGAGTTGTAATGGCAGAGGAATGGAGACATAGATCAATGAGACAGAAGGGAGAATTTACACAAATATGGCCAACCGATTTTTGACTAAGGTTTAGAAGCAGTTCTATTTAGGAAAGGCAGCCTTTTCAAAACATGGTGCTTGAGAACTGTACTTCTATAGGAAAAATAAAAGCAAGCCCTCTAGTTGGAAGATCCCAGCAAAGAATGCAGACTGTGAAGAAAATAATCCAAGAGTATTTACAAATGTATGACACAAAGCTCACTGAGCGGTGAAGGGCAGTGCTGACCTAAGTGACCTTGGGATGGGCAGAGTTGGTAGGACCAAAGGCAAGAGGAGCCAGACTCCAGCCCTGTACTCTCCAGTGTCCCACAAGGACACAAGCTGGAGAATTCTGATACTGCTCTGCATGTACACAGGAATTAAACAAGTAAAACAACGTTGGATGGTACTAGCCAGGAACCTTGCTGTTGGTGTGGGAATTTCAAGATAAACAAGAGAGAAGACTGGAATGATCCATGTAGTAATGGAGTAGAGTTGGAGAAATTAGTGTAAATTCATGTTCAGCTTAATTCAGATATAGATGGCTATGCAAAACTCAGCAGTGGCCACAGGTCTGGAAAACGTCNAGGATCTAGAAGCAAAGGCATGCCTGGATTATCGAGCATAGCTTTAGGCCAGATCTTGGTTTCTAGTACCATTTTGCAATAAAAGGAACCATTCACCTTGGAGAGATGGCTGATTCTAAGACTGGAGCAAGAAAGATACAAGATAAGACTGGGGCATTTTCACTGCAAGCATATAAAACACACACAACCACTATCAACACAACAACGGAGTATGTTCATCATCCAGGGACAATAGGAGCCAAATGAAAGAATTCCCAATGTCCAAATCTGGAACATTCTGACCAACAAAATAAATAAAAATGTTCTGAATTTAACTCAAAATATAAAATAAATATCCATCACATCACACTGATACAAACAAATGTGGCAAAACAGACAAATCTCTCCTACAGAAGAATTTCACATAGTTTATGTAGCAACTTTTCCTTCAAAGAGGTTGGTATAACTCCCTATTCCTTCACTGTGGTCCTTTCAAAGAGTAAAATATGCAAAGAGTGGGGAAGAATAACATTACAGGGGGAAAACTTGATAAACACTATCTCAGCTAAGTGATCAAGGTCAACGTCAGAAATCTTACTGATAGTATGTAGCCTTGATATGTGGGATGTGATTAGAAAGTCAACAAAGGACATGCAGGGATACTTGGCCAAAGAGTAAGTGTAGGTGTAAAATAATCACACGAAAAGGTGTCCAACATCATTTATCATTCATGTTTGCATCAGTCACTCAGGCATATCTGACTCTTTGCAGTCTCACAGACTGTAGCCTGCCAGGCTCCTCTGTCCATGGGAGAGTTCAGGAAAGAATAGTGGAGTGGGATGCCATTTTCCTACTCCAGGGGATCTTCCTGACCCAGGGATCACACCCATTTCCTGTGTCTCCTGCACTGTAGGCAGATTCTTTATCTGCTGAGCCATCAGGGAAGCCCATATTTATCATTAGGGAAATTCAAATTAAAACCACAAGACATCATTAAACACATATCAAAATGGCTAAAATTAAAAATGAAGACAATATCAAATGCTGGCAAGGAGAGAGATAAAATGGATTATTATGCATGGTTAATGGGAAGGAAAAAATGGTTAAGCCACTCTGGAAATACTCTGACATCTTTTTTTTTTTTCTTTTTTGAAAAGTCCACATCAACTACTAAATGACCCAGCACTTGAATTCCTGGGCAAATGTTACAGAAAAAAAAGTGAAAACTTATATTCACACACAAAAAAACTGTAAATGAAGATTTACAGCAGCTTTCTTTGTAATAGCTCAAAATTGGAAAGAACCCAGATTTCTTTCAACAGGTGAATAGCTAAACAAACTGTGGAGTATTCATACCATAGAAGGNAAAAAAAAGTGAAAACTTATATTCACACACAAAAAAACTGTAAATGAAGATTTACAGCAGCTTTCTTTGTAATAGCTCAAAATTGGAAAGAACCCAGATTTCTTTCAACAGGTGAATAGCTAAACAAACTGTGGAGTATTCATACCATAGAAGGCAGATCAGCAATAAAAAGGAAGACACTTGATATATGCAATGATCTGGATGGATTGCCAGAGAATTATGCTGAGTGAAAAAAACTTGAAAGGTTACATGCTATATGATTCCATGCAGAAAATATTTTTGAAATACCAAAGTTATAAAGATGCAGAACAGATTAGCACTTTCTAGGGATTAAGGAAATTTTCCTGGAGTGGACAAGAAATGGGCATGGCTTTCGAAGGACAGTATAAGGATTCCTTGTGATAGAAATGGTCTGGATCTTGACTGCGTCAATGTCAGTAACCTGAGAAAGACACTGCACTGTAGATCTGCAACATGTTGTCACTGAGGGTAAACTGTACACTGGATCTCTCTGTATTATTTACTGAAACTGTTCACAAAGTCTGAAGTTTCAATTATCTCAAAATAAAGACTTTGATTTTGAAAAAACAGCCAAAGGGATAAAAAAAAGATGTACAGATAGTCAATCATTTCCTTAAAAAATGTGCTAATGAATTCCGTTAGTTAAGTTGCTAGGATAACTTCATACTCATATGGGGAAAAAATAAACTTCCATCCTTAAGTCACACCATACCCCAAAAAAATTAACTCAAGACCTGAACCTAAAAGCAAAATTTATTTTTAAAAATTCTAGAAGAAAACATTGGGCAAAATGTCATCATCATAAGGTAGGCAAAGAAAGAATAAACCCAAAGAGAAAAAAATTGATAAATTAGAGATTACCAAAAAAAAAAAGCACTTGCTCCTCACCAAACACACACACACACACACACACACACACACNAAAAATTGATAAATTAGATTACCAAAAAAAAAAAAAGCACTTGCTCCTCACCAAAAACACACACACACACACACACACATTAAGAATGTATGGAAGGTGCTAACTTCCGCAGCACATATAGTAAAAAAATTAGACCCATACAGAGAAAATTAGCGTGGCTCCTGAGCAAGGATGACATGCGAATTCATAAAGTGTTCCATATTTTTGCTGTATGGCTCAGGAAACTCAAACAGGGGCTCTGTATCAACCTAGAGGGTTGGGATGGGGAGGGAGACAGGAAGGAGGTTCAAAAGGGAGGAGATATATGTATATCTATGGCTGATTCATGTTGAGGTTTGACAGAAAACAGCAAAATTCTATAAAGCAATTATCCTTCAACAAAAAAATAAATTAATTTTTAAAAAAGTATATGGATGGATGTAACTGCTGGGAAAAAAAAAAAAGAATGAATGGACAGGCCAAATATTCATCTGACAAAGGATTTGTATCTAGAATATGCAAATTACCCTAACAACTCAATGATATGACAAAAAATCAACTTTTAAAAACTGGGCAAAAATTGAAAAGACCTTTCACAAGGGAAGACATATGAAAGTAAAAAAGTGAAAGTAGTTTCTCAGCTATGTCCGACTCTTTGTGACCCCATGGACTGTAGCCTGCCAGGCTCCTCTGTCCTTGGGATTCTCTAGGCAAGAATACTGGAGTGGGTAGCCATTTCCTTCTCCAGGGGATCTTCCCAACCCAGGTACTGAACCCACGTCTCCTGAACTGCAGGCAGATTCTTTACCATCTGAGCCACCAGGGAAGCCCAAAGACATCTGAAGGGTCAGTAATTACATGAAAGATGCTCAACATCAAAGAAAGGCAAATTAAAATCTCAGTGAGAATAAGGCACTGATGACATTTGCCTGTGAAAATGAGCTGGAAATTATGGAATATTCTCCTGTGAACCGAAAGACAAATACTGAAAAGTAGCTGAAAAATGTTGAAGAATGACTACGGTTGAGTAAAAACAGGCATTTGTTATTTTCAAAGACCAGTTAGAGTGATGTTTGAGCCTACTTCAATTGGAAGAGTCCTCCTGCTTGCTATGATCACAGTAAGAATGAAAGGAAAGGCCTGCCGCTGCTACTGCTAAGTCGCTTCAGTCGTGTCCGACTCTGTGGGACCCCATAGACGGCCTCCCACTAGGCTCCCCCGTCTCTGGGATTCTCTNTTGGAAGAGTCCTCCTGCTTGCTATGATCACAGTAAGAATGAAAGGAAAGGCCTGCCGCTGCTACTGCTAAGTCGCTTCAGTCGTGTCCGACTCTGTGGGACCCCATAGACGGCCTCCCACTAGGCTCCCCCGTCTCTGGGATTCTCTAGGCAAGAACCCTGGAGTGGGTTGCCATTTCCTTCTCCAAAGCATGAAAGTGAAAAGTGAAAGTGAAGTCGCTCAGTCGTGTTCAACTCTTAGTGACCCCATAGACTGCAGTCCACCAGGCTCCTCCATCCATGGGATTTTCCAGGCAAGAGTACTGGAGTGGGGTGCCATTGCCTTCTCTGAAGGCCTACGGGTGGACTTTCCACCTAGAACATGAGTCGGACACCATGTTGCAACTAAACAACAACCAAAGGGTGTATGGCCAGTGGGGGAGGCAGAGGGGATTGCGAGGCAGGAGACACACAGGAAGGACATTATTGAGAAGAGCATGACACTGCTGTTCAGGAATCAAGCAGGCAAAGGGGGCCCAGGACAAGCCTGGGAGGACTAGATGCAGCCACACCTCCCAGGTCTTGATGATCCACTTAAAAGTCTTAAAAACAATGATATGCCAGTAGGTGGTTTTAAGTAGGGAGAGACAAAGATTAGATTTTCATTTAAAAGGTCTCTGTAATGGATTCATGTTGATGTATGGCAAAACCAATACAATATTGTAAAGTGATTAAAAATAAATAAATAAAATAAAAATAAAAGGTCTCTTCAGAGCTTCCCTGGTGGCTCAGTGGAAAAACAATCCGCCTGCCAACGCAGGAGATGCAGGTTTGATCCCTGGGGTGGGAAGAACCCTTGGAGAAGGAAATGGCAATTCACTCCAGTATTCTTGCCTGAAAAAAAAAAATCCCATGGACTGAGGAGCCTGGCAGGCTACAGTCCATGGGATCACAAAGACTTGGACACTACTTAGCGACTAACATTTTCACTTTCAAGGAAATAAAAGCTTCTTTGCACTCTGGATAGGAGTAAATATTGGTACAAGGTTTCTTCTTGGAGAGCAATATGGAAGTAAGTATGTATTCTCCTGGATCCTGGGATTCCATTCCTAGGAAATCAGCTCAAAGAAATAATCAAACAAGTTCACAAAGACACGCATGCAAGAATATTCACTGTGTAATACTGTTCACAATAGGGAAAGGTTCCATCTCCCCAAAAATTGCATTAAGCATGGGTTAAAAAAAGAATCCTGACATATCATGGACTGGATGACAGGACAGCCAATAAAAATGATAAACAGAAGCGTATTCCTTAATGTGAAAGTGCCATTTATGAAACACACACATCTTTAAGTGAAAAATAGTATGAACAGTATGATTCCTTTTATGTTCAAATATACACACTTACGGGCTTCCTCAGTGGCTCTGCGGTAAAAAATCTGCCTGCAATGCAGGAACTGCAGGAGATGTGGGTTTGAGCCCTGGGTCAGGAAGATTCCCTGGAGGAGGGTGTGGCAACCAACTCCAGTATTCTTGCCTGGAGAATCTCATGGACAGAGGAGCCTGGTGGGCCATAGTCCATAGGGTCGAAAAGAGTTGGGTATGACTGAAGCAACTTAGCAGGCATGCACATATTTTACACTACACACTGTATCTTAAACACAAACAGACCTTCAGGAAAACCCCTGGATATATGTAACAAAATGTTAACAATGGCTGTCTCCTAGTAGCACAGTTTTAAGTGGTGGTTTTTTTTTTTTTTTCCCCCTCTATGGCACTATATTTTCTCATTTTTCTCCCAAGCTTTTTATTATTTGCGGGATATAAATATCTGGGGATGGGGGGGAAATGGAATGCTTCCCCAATATTATCTTTGCATTTATTGATGAGAACAAATGTCCTTGCCTGTTTATAAACCGGTCAGAAACAAAACCACCTGCAGATAATTTTCTGAGTGAGCCCACTTCTCAATCCCAGGAAAAGCCAAAAGGAAAACAAAGGATGTGACACAGATAAACAGAAGGAATATCAGAGGTCGCTCCTCCTTGATCTTGACTGTTGGCATCTTCCCCAGAAGCACAAATGAGGCTCCCCAGGGATGGACTGGGGGTCCAGGTTCTGTGGAATTCTTCAGGGCTGGGGAGGTGGCCACCGTGGCTTAGCAGGGAGAAGTGAGCATGCAAGGCACTCTCCAGCCAGTGATAACGTATTTCCAGAAACTCTAGTGCCCCCCTTCTTCTGTCTGCCCCCATATGCTAGCCTTTCCCAACCTGCAAGCCAGCGTGACCCTGACCACATTGTTGGCTGATCAAGTGCTCAAGACAGAGAGCTGACCTGCGCCCTGCATCTCCGCACTCCTGTGCTCAGTTAACAAAGCAAAGGATGGCATCTCCACTCCCCAAGGGGTTCCTAATTTCTTTTGAGAATCTGATGAAAATTTAAGAACTTCCCCCTCAGTATTTACACATGCATATGACATTTCACATCTGTTTGGAGTGTTTACAACCCCCGAGATCTTTGAGGGGTGACTTCGAAGAGCCCTTGTTAGGCTCGTTCCCCTTGCCCACAGTGACTTTTCCCACTCAGAGCCCAGGGGCCTCCAAGGCTCCTCTTGAACCCAGCCCTGTCCTCCCCACCTGCTCTTCCATCAGATGTTTTCTCCCCCATCCACTCCCTCTGCCCACACCTCTCCTGTCCTCACCTTCACTACTAATTCAAGATCTCCCCCTAACCACCCCTACCATCTCTCCATTATGCAAAATCCAGATGTTTATATACGATATTTGCCTTTCTCTTTCTAACTTACTTCTCTCTGTATAAGAGGCTCTAGGTTCACCCACCTCACTAGAACCGATTCAAATGCATAGGGCAGTAAAGGAGACGCAGACATAAAGAGTGGACTTTTGGACTCAGTGGGTGAAGGAAAGGCTGAGATGATTTCAGAGACTAGCACTGAAACATATACCTTACCATACGCAAAACAGATAACCAGTGGGAGCTTCATGTATGATACAGGGCACCCAAAGCCAGTGCTCTGTGACAAGCTGGAGGGATGGGGTGGGGAGGGAGGTGCGAGGGGGTTTCAGGATGGAAGGGACACATGTATGCCTGTGGCCGATTCATACTGACTGAGTCATATTGATGTATGGTAAAAACCATCACAAGGTAGTAATTATCCTTCAATTAAAATAAATAAGTAAATCCAGACACTGCCGTATCTTTTGATAGAAATAAACCTAGTGGTGGAAGGCAGTTGCTGCAGAAGACACATTTGGCCCTTCCATTCTCCTTCTCACTTCCATTAGCACTGACACTTTATCAGGTGTGAGTGTAATGGCTCATGTCTCACGTTTCAAAGCTACAGGTCAGAAAACGTACATAGCAAGGACAGTCTCAGCAAGTCTTCGAACCAAATGCTGATCTCCTAAGAGCCTCACTTAATGACAATACAGTAAATTGTTTTAAAACAGGTCTCCATCCAAGCGATCCCTGCTTACCTTCTGCAGTGCAATTCCTATTTTGCAATAATGTATGCATAGAGGTTTCTGGGTTTTTTTCACAGCTGCAATCTCAGGGATTTTGCTGTAATTTGAAAACTCCCTTTCTGGCTCACTTGCCTGTAAATCCTGGTGCGCAGACACACGTGCCATTGAGACCTTCGCTGTCACAGGTGCCTCCGTTCAGACAGCTGACATTAGCGCATGGGTCCTTGTAGGATTCGCAGTGGATTCCTGCAGAGACACAGATGCAAAAAGGGTAACTTGCTAAGGTCTCCAGCTTCCATGGCCTTTGAAAGGAAAGTGTTTGAATAGATTTGAACAGTGTGAAAGCTGATTCCCAGAGGGGTGCATGTGTGTGTGCATGTACACGTGTGTCTGCACACATGTATATGTATTCATGTGCCCACCCTTGACTTTTGCAATTGTTTAGTCGCTTAAGTCATGTCCGACTCTTTGCGACTCTATGGACTATAGCCCACCAGGCTCCTCTGTCCATGGAACGCTCCAGGCAAGAATACTGGAGTGAATTGCCATTTCCTTCTCTAGGGGATCTTCCCAACCGAGGGATCGAACCCACATCTCCTGCTTTGGCAGGCAAATTCTTTACCACTGAGGCACCAGGGAAGCCCACCCTTGACTTTAAGTTGTAAAAACACACCTTACTAGAAAATAACAAATTCAGTACCCGATCATAAGTCCCATCATAAAATCTTCCCTGTATTTTCTCTGACCCCACACCCCAAAGTCAGGGCAACAAAAAGTTAAAACATTGAAAGATAAAGTTTATCAGTGACACATGCTTTCTAAGTCTCTAAAAGAAACAGAACATAGCCAGACAGTCTACAAAAAATGTCAGTATAACTGATAAACAGTATCCTGAAGGTAAAGATTTGGTAAACAATATCCTGAAGTCAGATATTTAAACTAGCTCCAGGTGTAGTTTTGGAAAACTGCAGGGGAGAGGAGGTCCTTAGACTTCATCCCCAAAGATCAAACCAGTTCACCAACAGAAAGGCAATGTGTTGCACACATACTGTGTTCCAGACCCTTCTGCTGTGCTTTATGTATAAGCTGATCCTCAAGTCAACACTAGGAGACAAATACCCAAATGCAAGGTCACCAAGCTGGCGGGGAGGGATCCAGTGATGATGGTCACTTGAATGTGATCCTGTGCTCACTGAACAGTTCATGAGATGGAGCTTCAACTGCCGTGGAAATATACAACAGTCTATGGAGTGCTGCACCCATTCAACAACAAACAAAAGAGGCACTGAAAGACAGTCTTTATAACAAAAACCGTTCCCATTGTCGTTAAAAAGTAGTCTATGTGTATATGTATATGTGCAGAGGCTTGAAGCTGAACTGAGAGAAAAATGAATTACTTTGAATGTCACTTTGTACATCTCTACATTGTTAGAATTTTTCACAATGACTATATAGCATTTTCATCATTTTATTTTTAAAAAGAACTTTAAAAATCCAATGCCCTTTGAAAGGTAGAATTTCTGGTATTTCACCGGAAGATCAGATGGATGAATAGAGTAATCTCTCTCTTTGTTCCCCTACTCTTTGGAGAGGAAGATAAATTACATTCTGTGTAAGAAAGTATATAATGATACACTTATCCTTTTTGACAGTCTCAAGAAAATATAAGCATAAATCAAATAATAAAAGGATATTTATTTAATTTCCACTTCCTTACTTCATTCATATTGTACAAAAGACTGCCACACCCAGTGACTCATTTTGACACTGAAATTATTCTTGCTGGGACTTTTTTCTCTCCTTTCTTTTCTAATTTTCAATGTCTTAAGAAGCAAGGTTCGGGAAACAGGATGGGTGGGGGGCGTGGAATGCAAGAGAAAAAGAAAACAGAATTCCCTATCTGTAGTCACACTAATGATTTATTGGAGCCTGGTAAAGGGAAGAGGAACTAAAGAGCCTCTTGATGAAGGTGGAAGAGGAGAGGGAAAAGCCTTAAAACTCAACATTCAAAAAATTAAGATCAAGGCATTCATTCAGTCCTGTCACTTCATGACAAATAGATGGGGGAAAGAATGGACACAGTGACAGACTTTATTTTCTTGGGCTCCAAAATCACTGCAGACAGTAATTGCAACCATGAAATTAAAAGGTGCTTGTTCCTTGGAAAAAAAGATGTGACAAGCTTAGACAGCATATTAAAAAGCAGAGACATCACTTAACTGACAAAGATCTGTGTAGTCAAAGCTACAGTTTTTCTAGTAGTCATGTACTGATATGAGAGCTGAACCATAAAGAAGGCTGAGGACCAAAGAACTGATGCTTTTGAACTGTGGTGTTGGAGAAGACTCTTGAGAGTCCCTTGGACTGTAAGGAGATCCAACCAGTCCATCCTAAAGGAAATCAATCCTGAATATTCATTGGAAGGACTGATGCTGAAGCTAAAGCTCCAATCCTTAGGCCACCTGATGTGAAGAGCCACCTCATTGTAAAAGACTCTGATGCTGGGAAAGATTGAGGGCAGGAGGAGAAGTGGGCGACAGAGGATAAGATAGTTGGATGGCATCAACAACTCAATGGACATGAGTTTCAGCAAACTCCAGGAGATGGTGAAGGACGGGGAAGCCTGGTGGGCTGCAGTCACAAAGAGTCAGACACAACTTAGAGCCTGAGAAATGAACAGCAACAAAGCATCTTAGAATGGATGTGTTTTCGTTTCTTTTTATCCTTTGCCATCATATCCAACTTGTGAACAATATTCTACCAAATATTTTTCCAAACCGCCTTTCATATCTTTGCTTGACTTTTCTCCCTGCAGCCATCACCCCAAGCCCACTGCCTCATGCCTGGTGGGAAGCACTCCCAGGCCCCACATATCTCCCAGCTCCCTCTCTGCCTCCAGAGACTTGATGGCACCTCCCTGACTCATCCTTAACAAACCCACAACTCACAAGGTCAAACTAATTTAAAGATTGGACTTCCCTGGTGGTTGAGTAGTTAGGAGTCTTCCTGCCAATGCAGGGGACACAGGCTCAATCCCTGGTCCAGGAAGGTTCCACATGCTGCCGGGCAACTAAGCCCTCATGCCACAACTCCTGAGCCTGCACACCTAGAGCCCGTGTTCCACAAAAGAAGCCATTGCAATGAGGAACTTGCGTACCTCCACAAAGAGCAGCCCCTGTTTGCTGCAGGCAGAGAAAAGCCCATGGGCAGTAATGAAGACCCAGTGCAGCCAAATAATTAATTTAAAAAACTAATTTAGAGATTAAAGTGTAAAACTGGTAATTGCTCGTTGCTTGAGTTTACAGTCTTCACCTAGGAGTCTCTATTTTCATCTTTCCAGTGATACCTAAGTAGCACAGGCTGAACTGAAACAGTAAAATGCTAAAGAGCATTTTCTGCTTCCAAGTGTTATGAAAAACAAGAATTCACATATTTGCAAGTTCAGGGAAGCCTGATGTGCTGCAGTTCACGGGGTTGCAAATAGTCAGACATGACTTAGCGACCGAACAAGAAGAAGAAGTTTCTAGGAGGCTGATCACTGGGAACCGCGTGACAAACAAGGCTTTCGATTATAACAGGAAATACAGCCACACCAAAGTTCAGAAGTGTTCTGAAATCTAAGAGCAAAAATATCCATTAGAACTAAAGTAAGAGCAATCAAAGACATGTTTTTCTGGATTTTTAGTAATACATTTGCCAACCTAATCTTAAAATGTTCACATAACTAATACATTAACACACAAATTACCACATTCCTNGAAGTGTTCTGAAATCTAAGAGCAAAAATATCCATTAGAACTAAAGTAAGAGCAATCAAAGACATGTTTTTCTGGATTTTTAGTAATACATTTGCCAACCTAATCTGAAAATATTCACATAACTAATACATTAACACACAAATTACCACATTCCTCAAATAAGGCTGAAAAGCATGTTCTAGTTTGAGTATTTAAGCATCTCAACTTTAAAAGCCTTCAGTAAGATACATTTGATGAAAACACTCAAGATAATAAGCAACTTCAATCTTTTGCGTGTTTGGGCAAATGATTTTATCTTTTGTTATTTCTCTTTTTCAAAAGATAAGATATTCAGTCACTTGAGGTTCATTGAGAGTTTTATGGCAGCAAGATGGGACAAAAACTAATCTTCACAGCAAGAGGATAACTTCGAAGCAAGTCGGTCTCAAACGTCCCCAGAGAGCACTTTGCCGACTCATGTTTCTATATGCTGAGCGTCGCTAAGCCCTTTGCAAGAAACACGTTGGTCAGAATTGAACCACTATTACCTAGAAATCTTAAATGCAGAGAAAAGAGAGTCCTGAATACCACTGAGATGCCCAGGATACATCCCCTTCAACNGCAAAGTCAAAAAAGAGTCAGACTTGTTTTTTTTTAATTCACATGGAACTTATTTAGAAGTGTGTGCAGGGACATTTCTTCTTTTCTGTCTAGCAACTCCGGGTTTTTTAGCACCATTTCTTGAGGAAGAATTCCCTTCCCATTCATAGCAATTCTTTGTTAAGTGTCATATATTATTATAGATGAGGGTTTCTAGGCCATTATTCAGTTTTGGTTAGCTGTCCATTCTCACACCCATTACGTGAGAATGCAATAACAACTGCAGCATTACAATGGGTTTCAATATCTGGCAGAAGTTCCCCCTCAATGCCTTCTTTTTTCAAAATGTTCTTAGCTATACTTGCCTGACATTATTGCACTCATTCTTTTCAAGAAGTTATATTCATTTATTTACACTTTTTGAAAACAGAAAAGATTAGAAATCACCATGCAAAAAGCACATATGTAAAGTAAGAAGTTAAAGTACCAGTCTTCCCCTCAACATATCAATTACCCAAGGTCTAACTGCAGAAGTGAGTGCTAGTTAAGAGCTAATATTCACTCATCTGATAGTTTTCTAAGTTTATACAGACTTCTCATATGTAAATACATGTTGGGAAAAATGCCTGCAAAGAGGGACAGGAAAGACAGGTCCAAGGTCTTGTGACCTTCCTCTGGATTGAGGGCATAAATTGAACCCTTCTGCTTTTCTTTTAATCCCTTCTACCCGACACCTCAACACCTGCCCATCACTCTAAGTTTTGAAGTTCTTTCATTTATTGCTACTTTGCTAAGGTTTACATGCCTGTTTAAACCCAAACCTAAAGGTCTCTGTAAATACCTCAAAATGAAATAATCACTNTTCTACCTGACACCTCAACACCTGCCCATCACTCTAAGTTTTGAAGTTCTTTCATTTATTGCTACTTTGCTAAGGTTTACATGCCTGTTTAAACCCAAACCTAAAGGTCTCTGTAAATACCTCAAAATGAAATAATCACTTTATCTGCCCATTGAGATGAGATCTGCAACACACCCGTGTGCCTTCCAATCATTCCCAAACACCCACCAGCTCACCTGGTGACCTACTCTAGGGTGACCCTCCTCAATGAGTCAGACCCTTGTATAATTCCCTGCCCATCTTTACTGAGAACTTCAACCAATGGCATTCAGCAATGGTTAGGAAAGTTTGAAGATGCAAAATCTAATCAGTTGACTTAGAGTTAACCTTGGGTGGGTCTTCCCTAACCAGGTGAGAGCTTTAAGAGGGTTCAGGCCTCTCTTGAAGTAAGAGCCTTGAAACAGCAGAGGTTATCTCTCATCACTTTCAAGAAACTGTCAACAATTCTCCAGCCACAAGGATATGAATTCTACCAACAACTTGAGGGGACTTTGAATCTGAATCTGATCCTTCCCTATTTAAACCTCAGATGAACATTCAGCCCAGCCAATATCTTGATTCCAGCTTTGGATACCAGACCTTGAACAAGGAATCCATTAATCCATGCATGAACATAGGAAATTGTTAGCTAATAAAAAGATATTGTGTTAAGCCGCTACCTTACAATAATTCACTATGCAGCAATAATATTAATAGTTAATACAGTATGCATGTCTATTCTTCCAAGAGACTTTTCTTCACCACTAAATTAATTATTATTTACAATCACATGAATGCCATCTATTTGGGTTTATCACAAGTAAAGAAGTCTGCTCAACCTCCTTCCTCTTGCTGTCTATTGCCCCTATCTGGTTATCTTTGTTCTGATTTAGTTCCAATTTGATGAGTATACCTTGTAAAATAATTTTCTTAGAGAGGGTGCATGGGTTCCTTAAGTGTAGAAAATGTCTTTCTTTATCCCTCAAACATAAATGAACCTTTAACTACCAGACTTTTTCTCTGAAAAATATAAAACATTCTTCACTGTTGTTTAGTCTCATTTTATTTCTTTTAATATTGATTTATTTTGTGGCATCAGGTCCTGTTGCAGCACACAGGATCTTCATTACAGCACACAGACTTCTCTAGTTGCGGGGCATGGGCTCAGTAGTTGCAGAACAAGGGCTTAGTTACCCTGAGGCATGTGGGATCTTCGGTCCCTGACCAGGGATCAAACCCATGTCTCCTGCATTGGAAGGCAGATTCTTCCAATGGACCACCAGGGAAGCTCTTAGCTTCATTTTAGAGAAGGGCAGTTCAGTGCTGATTTGCCTTTCTTTTGTGTGTAACTTGTACGCCCTATGGAGAATCTTGCAAAAAATATTCTCTGTATTCTTGGATTTGGAAACTCTACCAGGAAATCACAAATTATATATCATCTTCATTAATCCTCTGACACTCTGTAAGCTGATTCTCTGTGAAATTTTCAGTTTTATTTATCTCATAGACTTCTCTTTCTAGAAGCTGTTTGTTTCTAATTTTATTTCCGTGTGTTCTTTCTTCTTCCCCAGTCATCCATCATTCAGATGAAACACTATCTCTTGGATCTTTTCTCCATATTCCATGTCTTTTCACTCATGGTTTCCATTTCCTCATACTTTTACTTCTATCATGACATAGTTCCTCCTTTTGCTTTTCCAGACCTAAATTCAATTTTGAGGGGCACACTTTACTTTTTTCACTTCCCTTTTTGAGTGTTTAGAGTTGCGGGTTTTGCTGCAATTTTGTTTTTACTTCCTAGATTTTTTTTTTCCCTCATTGAGTTACTGGTACAGACTCCCTGGACTGGCCAGGCTTGAGGTTGGCAATGAGACAGATGATACTGGAGATTCTCCTCCAGTGCTGGACAGGCCGGTCAAGCCAGCCCTGTCTATGAGGGGTAGAGGCCTCCCAGTGTGCGCTTTTCTCCAGGTGTGAGCAGGGGCCCATTCTCTTTATTTCTCTTTCTCATATACACACTCACACGTACACACAAGGGCCAGCTCAGTCTAACTGCAATCTTCTTTTTTTTTAATTAGTGATTGTTTTATTTTGTTATTTATTTTTGGCTGCACCAGGTCTACACTGCTACCTGTGGGCTTTCTGCAGGTGCAGTGTGAGGGCTTCTCACTGTGGTGGCCTCTCTTGTTGTGGCACTCAGGCTCTAGATGGGCTTAGCTGTGGCATGTGGACTTAGCTGCTCCGTGGCATATGGAACCTTCCCAGACCAGGGATGGAACCTGCGTCCCCTGCATTGGCAGGTGGATTCTTAACCACTGGACCACCAAGGAAGTCCAGCAGTTCTCTTAAAGAACAGCCAGGATCCATGAGATACGGAGCCCTTTGTCACATGCAGCACACTATGGTGCGTATTTCCTCTCTATAAGCAGGGGGGTCTTTATGGCTCAGCTGGTCTTTGAGTCCTCTGTTCTCCCCAGAACCCTATCTCCTAACCCTGTGGTACATAAACACTCTTGGCACTGCGCCCTTTTTTTTGAAAACCCACATCCTCAAATGCAATTGAGATCCCCTCCAGGATCTTGAGTCATCTCAAGTCAACCCTATCCTCTTGAGTCATCCATGGCAGGGCGTCTGTAACTGATGGAGGAAGGTCCCAGAAAAATATAGAAGGGGTGGAATGAGGAACATACATGGAAGGATTAGCCTTGAGCAGAATGGGGAGCATTTGACAGTTAATAGGGAGGACAATCAAATTTGAGCAGTTGTGATTGCCGATGAGTTTGTAGGGTGGGGCTTCTCAAAGGGCAGTAAGAATCAGCATATCGGTATCATCTGAGAACTTACCAGAAATTCAAATCATTGGACCCTACCCCAGATATACTGAATCAGGAACTCAAGGGTTGGGGCCCAGCAGACTATGTTTTAGGAAGCTCACCAGCAGATTCTAACACATGCTCAAGTTTGAGAACCACTGCTGTAGGATGTGGAAAACTAGGGAAACTTAAAAATGTCTCTAAATGATAAGCTCTTCTCATTCCATGAAGGTGAATGAGTGATTTAATATAAGGCTTGAGAGAAGCAGCAAAATTTGGGAATATCCATTGAGAAAAACGGATTTAAAAAAGCGAGGCTCACAGTCCATGAATTTGTGGTCACTAGCAGGTCATCATACACAATTTCACTTTTTATTTCTTGGTCATGATATCATGAGCACTGCTTCCAAGCCAGGAACACAAGAAGCAAATTCAGAGTATACCCCATTAATAATATTGTCATTTATAAAAATGAAACTTACTCTATAAAATTCTATCATAAACTAAAGAATTCCAGGATTTAAATTTTTGAAGCACATCTGCCACTACTAATGCTGTCATTGAAGAATCTCAAAATCTCTCAATCTCAAGTCAGTTGAAGAGGTTTATCCAGGGTCATCCATATGCCAACGGCACAGTAAGAATGAGCTACCTAAGTCTCCAAGTTCATTGCTCTTTTATTCTTTCCAGACTTGAGAGGATCCCCTATTTCCTGATACTCAGATCCACCTAGAACTTAAATCCATGTGGATGAAGCTAGAACACCTGTCCTCATGGGAGCTGGCAGAGTTTAGCTATAAGTGGGCATCATGCTGCTGCTGCTGCTAAGTTGCTTCAGTCATGTCCGACTCTGTGCAACCCCACAGATGGCAGCCCGCCGGGCTCCCCCATCCCTGGGATTCTCCAGGCAAAAACATCAGATCTGCCAAACATACAGAAAAGATGGGGTCCAGCTTCAGCCCTTCCACCTGGGGGCTAGATCAGGTTCATCCATGTACCCTACAAACCTTCACGGCTCACCAGAAAGACCTCTAAATAAAGGTGGGTCCATCCAAAGAGAAGCAATGTCAGCTACAAAGCAAGGTCACTAGCAGATCAATGCTATCAAGCAGGCAGTGGTGTGGGCAAAAGGTTAAGTGAAATGGATATAAATAGAGCCCTCAAAGGCATTAGAAAAGTCTACCCCAGTGCTGAAGTCATGACTTGGAGAAACACTGCAGAGCAGCTGATGGCCAGGCCCCTGACACAGTGCTGGCTGAGGGTGCCGAGGCTCCACTGAAGCCACACCAGTGAGCCCACAGGGGAGGAAGATGGAGGGGCTTATAAAGGCTGACATTACGTCCTCTTGAGTTACTCTTGGGGCTTTTTTATGAGTTTACCCATGTAAAGACTTAGAACAGGGTTTGTGTGTGTGTTAGCTGTTGAGTCGTATCCAACTCTTTGCAAATCCATGGACCACTGTAACCCGCCAAGCTCCTCTGTCCATGGAATTTTCTAGGCAAGAATACTGGGATGGGTGGCCATTTCCTTCTCCAGCGTATCTTCCTGATCCAGGGATGGAACCCAGGTCTCCCTCACTGCAGGGGGATTCTTTACCATCTGAGCCACCATGGAAGCAGAACAAGGTTTAGATGCTATTTTTTTTTTAAAGTGACAATGTTAGTCACTCAGTTGTGTCCAACTCCTGTAGCCCACCAGGCTCCTCTGTCCCTGGCAAGAATTCTGGAGGCAAGAATACTAGAATGGGTTGCCATGTCCTTCTCCAGGGGATCTTCCCAACCCAGGGATTGAACCTGTGTCTCTTGAGTTTCCTGCACTAACAGGAGTCTTCACCACCAACACCACCTGAAAATGTTATAAACTTCAACATCGGCTGTTTTTCCAGAGTGACTTTGACACAAGTTCACTCAAATGAACTAACACTTGCCTCCCCTTTAACGACTCATTTAACGAGAATGAATGTTTTCTGCCAACGTGCACCCGCCTCCTCCCACTGAAAAGCACAGCACTGTCTCCTCACCCAGAGAGCACTTCAGGGCAGATGCTCTCCTCCCCTAGTACCATTAACTGCATCCTCTGACCTGAGCCTGAGAGTCCACTTCACATTCCTTTTTATCCTCAGCTTTTTACATAAGAGAGGAGAAGAGAAGAAGGATGGGAAGAAGGAAAGGACAGGAGAGTGATGCTTCAGTTTATCAAGAAGAAACCAGAGGTGTGCACACTGCTCTCCTTGGCCCCCATAAATCATTCCACTACCAGCATTTGATTCTTATTCATAACAGTTTCATGCTCCAGTCAGAGGTCTACGCATGCGTGGAGAAATCCATGCCATCACGGAGAGCCACGCCGGCACACGTCTACCCCATGATGCTCACCTTTGTACTCTGCCAGGCACACGCACTCGTAGCCGTTGACGAGGTCCCTGCAGGTGGCAGCATTCAGGCACGGGGCGGAGAGACACTCGTCGTATTCCTCCTCACAGTAGAGGCCGTGATAGCCTGAGGGACAGAAGGAAAGATATGAGGTCAAACCAGAACCATCTAAACGCACACTGGGTCAGCCTGCCAGGAAGGCAGTGGGTGTTCAAGGGAGAGTGAAGCACAAATCGATGGGACTGAAGGAGCTGGGTCTCTCGGGATACGCTGCAATGTAAATTTCCAGAAAGGTTATGAAGAATCTGTTCTTACCACTTACCACGAGCCCAACCACTGTCATGGTCCACAAATGACCCCATTATGTCACGTCCACTGGTACTGTGACCCGGAGACATAGGCTATGGAATGCGCTGTGATCACACAGGAGGTAGCACTAGGTACAGGACTTAACAGCCAAACAGCTCCTTTCAAGGATGTGGACTCCACATTTCCTCCAATCAATTAGAAAAATAGACCTAGCTAGAGACAGTTTTATTCCAGAAGAAAAGGATCCGTGAGTTTCTTTGTTTTTCAAGTCAGGAATGAAGCTCAGCTAACAAGGGCTTAACTGAACTTCCTGATGAAATGTGGGGTGGTTTTTGTTTATTTAAAATGACAAATATCTAAATTATAATATGGTACTCTGTGCTTACAGTTTTTAACTGTCAAAAATAGAATAAGAGCAATGAAGAAAAAGAAAGCAATGATTTCTTAAGAAAGATGGCTCTTCCTCTCTTTTTTTTTGCAAAACAGGTGTTTATTCTAATGGACAAGAAGACAACATTCTTTGAGATTCACTCATGAATGTTAGGCTGTTTTTAACTTTTAAAAACATGTGTTCCTGCCAATGTGCGATGAAACCAGGCCATTTTTTTGTCTAGCCCTGTCCAAACAAAGAGAAACATGTGAGCACTTTCAGAAATCACTCTGCCTGTGTTGGTTCTGAATTCAGATAAGCAGAAAAAATAAACGCTTGCTCAAGTGGGCAATGGAACCGCCAGCTCGTTTCCAGCAGCTCAGAGCCAGCCCTGGAGCTCAGAATGTCCCGTTAGCACAGGCTAATGTGTTGAATTGTTCTGTTTTTGGTGCCTATCACTAAACTAGGTTAAGCTCACATTTGCATTATTTATGGAGCACTTTTCAAGTAAGTTGCCATTTCAGTTCTTTTTGAATTGTTTTCCATCTTTCAGCAGTGATAGTGGCTCCTTTAAGGGGACCTTGACCTCTCTGAGACAAATATCCTATGGATTTCCATTCTTCTATCTCTCCAGGCTTCTTGTAACTTCACAGAAATATTTCCTATCACCCTTTATCAGATTATTTTAATCATCTAGATCAGAGTTACTCAACCAACCACAATTTTGCCCCTCAGAAGATATCTGGCAATGTTTGGAGAGATTTCGAGTTGTCACAACAAGGGTGGAGAGGAGGGGATTATTTCTGGCTTCTGGTCTAAGGCTCCTGCAAACCATCCTATGATGCACAGAACAGCCCCCAACAAAAACCCACCCAGCTTAACAGAGAAAGAGACAGATACAGAAACCCAGCTCTAGATTAAGAATCAGTAAATTGTGGTCCACAGGCCAAATTCATCCCTGTTTTTATAAATGAAGTTTTATTGAGACTCAGTCGCACCCATCCACATATATATTGTCTATGGTTGATTTCATACAATAAAAGATTGAGTAGCTGCAACAGAGACATGTGGCTTGGAAAGTCTAGAATCTTTACTCTCTGATCACTTATAGCACAAGTCAGGAATTTAGATTTCGGATCTAGATTCAACGGAAAATCTTTTTACAAGAGTTTTAGATATTAACAATTTATTAAAGATAGAGTGTGCAAACAGTTTCTTCCGCTCTGAAGTCTGCCTTTGACTCTGTTGATTTCTTCCTTTGCTGGATAGAAGCATTCAGTTTGATATAGTCTTTTCTTTATGTTTGCTTTTGGTGTCTAGACTTTTGGTGTCATATCCAAAAATCAATGCCAAGATCAATTTTATGAAGGTTTTCCCCTAAGTTTTCTTTCAGGAGTTTTATAGTTTCAGGTTCTTAGATTTAAGTCTTTAATTCAGTTGGTGTTGTTTTTGGTGAACTGTGTAAGATAAATGGCCAACAGGTATACAAAAAGGTGTTCAACATCACTAATCATCAGGGAAGTGAAAATCAAAACCACAAAGAAGTATCACCTCATCCCAGTTAAGCTGGCCATAAGAAAACAGAGCAAAAACAGAAAATAACAAGTGTTGTCAAGGACGTGGAAAAATGGGAACTCTCATACACTGTTAGTGGGAATGTAAAAGGCTGCAGTTGCTATATAAAACACAAAAAATACAGAGATCCCTCAAAAATGAAAAATAGAATTACCATATATCTATAACTTCACTTCTAGTTATTTATTCAAAAGAGTTGAAAATAAGATCTTGCAGATACATTTCGGAGAAGGCAATGGCATCCCACTCCAGTACTCTTGCCTGGAAACTCCCATGGATGGAGGAGCCTGGTAGGCTGTAGTCCATGGGGTCGCTGAGTCAGACACAACTGAGCGGCTTCACTTTCACTTTTCACTTTCATGCATTGGAGAAGGAAATGGCAACCCACTCCAGTGTTCTTGCCTGGAGAATCCCAGGGATGACGGAGCCCAATGGGCTGCCGTCTGTGGGGTCGCACAGAGTCGGACATGACTGAAGTAACTTAGCAGCAGCAGCAGATACATTTGCATTCCCATGTTCATTGTGGCATGATCTTGCAGATATATTTGCAGTCCCATGTTCATTGTGGCATGCTTCACAATAGCCAAGAGGCAGAAACAACATAAATGTGCATCAACAGATGAATAGTTACAGGAAATGTGATACAATATATGCATACAATGAAATACTATTCAGTCTTGAAAAAGAAGGAAATCCTGTCGTATGTTATAACATGGATGAACCTTGAGGCCATGTGCTAAGTAGAATAAGCCAGTCACAGAAGGAAAAACCCTTCACGATTCCACTCAAATGTGGGATCTAAAGTAGTCAGACTCATAGGGGCAGAAGAGAATGATAGTTGCTGGGCTGGAGGAGAGGGGAAACAGGGAGTTGCAGCTGAATGGATACAGAGTTTCAGTTATGCAAAATGAAATGTTCTGCTATACAACAATGAATATGTAGTTAACAATACTGCACTGGGCACTTAAAGTTCTGTTAATAGGATAGATTTCATATTATCTGATTTTTTTATCACAATTTTTAGAACTTACACATCTAAAGAGTTAAGTCTCTCTTGCCTTCTTCTCAGTGTAGAGCAACGACCACCAGCAGCATCTTTCTGCTCGTATTTGCCCTTCCAGCAGATCTTTCAAAAATCAACTTGCAAGGATAACACATAACCCTATAAGCATCTTTGACCTCTGAATTGCGGTATTATTTATACAGATGAAAATCAAAAGCAAATTTCTTGAAATCCTCCAGAATTGTTTTTGTTTTTTGAAAACAGTATCATCATCTTTTTCCACTAGCAATATGAAGAGCAAACGAGGAAGTTATTTTACAGAGATAATTAAGCTGGTGATGTTTTTCTTCCTTGGGGGAAAAAAAAATAAAGATTTCACATTCTAAAACTGTTTCTTTAGAGAGGGTAACATTTAAATGTCTTTATGGAAATGTCAAGACACCCTTTGCACTGCCAAAGTACCTAAATCGGACTGTTTGAAGAAAAAGGCATCTCTTCCAAAATAGAAGGATTCTATGAAAATGAGACTGCCACCCCCTGCTGGTAATTAATTTGGCAAACAAATTAGCTCAGGGCAATATGCCCAAGGTCTAGAAAAATTAGGTTAGTGTAGAATTTAAAATAAAATAAAATTGAAGATCAGAAGGGTGGGATAAGAGTAGCCTCTTCCAGGGCACTGTTTTTCATCCCCAGTGATCTGATCTTTGCATGACTTGATCCAGAATATTCAGCTCCAATCACTCCGAGACGAGAAAACAGATTAACCAACTGGATGTGGGGAGGGACAAAGAGAGGTTAAGACAGCTGCCATGTCTAGGATGTGAGTGGATGATGTTGCTGTGAATGCAACGGTTATGACAAAAGGAATAAGAAGTTTTAGAGGATGTTGACCAGTTGGATTTCGGACACATTTAACTCGGAACTCACTTAACGAGGTCCATGTGGCAGTTGGGAAAATCAGCCAAAAAAGCATGAGAACAGCACTTTGGGTGCAAGATGCCTGGAAGATGTGTTCAAGTTTGTTTTTTGTTTTTTTTTTTTAATTTATTTATTTATTTTTTTGTTGTTGTTGCCAGAAATTTATTCCATTTCTTCCCCTTCATAGCAAAATATGTTGGAAAAAGTTTTCATTTTTGACACATTTTGAAGTGAGACTCTCAACTTGGAAACACAGAACAAAATATGTCAAGTTTTCATTAAAGAACATGAAGAGGAAAAAAGAAGAGATCAAGGTTGTATCTACATGGATGGGCAGGTGGAGAGTAAGAAGCTAGAGAGAGGTAAGCAGAGATGGAGGAAGAAGAGGGGAAAACCCCAAGGGGTGTGGGCATGGAAGAGAAAATCGGGAGCCAGGGAGGGCTGGTTAACAATGTCAAAGACCCCAAGAGCAAGAATAACAACTGGCTAGGAGATTACTGAGCGACTTCACTTTCACTTTTCACTTTCACTTTTCACTTTCTTGCATTGGAGAAGGAAACGGCAGCCCACTCCAGTGTTCTTGCCTGGAGAATCCCAGAGACGGGGGAGCCTGGTGGGCTGCCGTCTATNTCATTGTGGCATGATCTTGCAGATATATTTGCAGTCCCATGTTCATTGTGGCATGCTTCACAATAGCCAAGAGGCAGAAACAACATAAATGTGCATCAACAGATGAATAGTTACAGGAAATGTGATACAATATATGCATACAATGAAATACTATTCAGTCTTGAAAAAGAAGGAAATCCTGTCGTATGTTATAACATGGATGAACCTTGAGGCCATGTGCTAAGTAGAATAAGCCAGTCACAGAAGGAAAAACCCTTCACGATTCCACTCAAATGTGGGATCTAAAGTAGTCAGACTCATAGGGGCAGAAGAGAATGATAGTTGCTGGGCTGGAGGAGAGGGGAAACAGGGAGTTGCAGCTGAATGGATACAGAGTTTCAGTTATGCAAAATGAAATGTTCTGCTATACAACAATGAGTATGTAGTTAACAATACTGCACTGGGCACTTAAAGTTCTGTTAATAGGATAGATTTCATATTATCTGATTTTTTTATCACAATTTTTAGAACTTACACATCTAAAGAGTTAAGTCTCTCTTGCCTTCTTCTCAGTGTAGAGCAACGACCACCAGCAGCATCTTTCTGCTCGTATTTGCCCTTCCAGCAGATCTTTCAAAAATCAACTTGCAAGGATAACACATAACCCTATAAGCATCTTTGACCTCTGAATTGCGGTATTATTTATACAGATGAAAATCAAAAGCAAATTTCTTGAAATCCTCCAGAATTGTTTTTGTTTTTTGAAAACAGTATCATCATCTTTTTCCACTAGCAATATGAAGAGCAAACGAGGAAGTTATTTTACAGAGATAATTAAGCTGGTGATGTTTTTCTTCCTTGGGGGAAAAAAAAATAAAGATTTCACATTCTAAAACTGTTTCTTTAGAGAGGGTAACATTTAAATGTCTTTATGGAAATGTCAAGACACCCTTTGCACTGCCAAAGTACCTAAATCGGACTGTTTGAAGAAAAAGGCATCTCTTCCAAAATAGAAGGATTCTATGAAAATGAGACTGCCACCCCCTGCTGGTAATTAATTTGGCAAACAAATTAGCTCAGGGCAATATGCCCAAGGTCTAGAAAAATTAGGTTAGTGTAGAATTTAAAATAAAATAAAATTGAAGATCAGAAGGGTGGGATAAGAGTAGCCTCTTCCAGGGCACTGTTTTTCATCCCCAGTGATCTGATCTTTGCATGACTTGATCCAGAATATTCAGCTCCAATCACTCCGAGACGAGAAAACAGATTAACCAACTGGATGTGGGGAGGGACAAAGAGAGGTTAAGACAGCTGCCATGTCTAGGATGTGAGTGGATGATGTTGCTGTGAATGCAACGGTTATGACAAAAGGAATAAGAAGTTTTAGAGGATGTTGACCAGTTGGATTTCGGACACATTTAACTCGGAACTCACTTAACGAGGTCCATGTGGCAGTTGGGAAAATCAGCCAAAAAAGCATGAGAACAGCACTTTGGGTGCAAGATGCCTGGAAGATGTGTTCAAGTTTGTTTTTTGTTTTTTTTTTTTAATTTATTTATTTATTTTTTTGTTGTTGTTGCCAGAAATTTATTCCATTTCTTCCCCTTCATAGCAAAATATGTTGGAAAAAGTTTTCATTTTTGACACATTTTGAAGTGAGACTCTCAACTTGGAAACACAGAACAAAATATGTCAAGTTTTCATTAAAGAACATGAAGAGGAAAAAAGAAGAGATCAAGGTTGTATCTACATGGATGGGCAGGTGGAGAGTAAGAAGCTAGAGAGAGGTAAGCAGAGATGGAGGAAGAAGAGGGGAAAACCCCAAGGGGTGTGGGCATGGAAGAGAAAATCGGGAGCCAGGGAGGGCTGGTTAACAATGTCAAAGACCCCAAGAGCAAGAATAACAACTGGCTAGGAGATTACTGAGCGACTTCACTTTCACTTTTCACTTTCACTTTTCACTTTCTTGCATTGGAGAAGGAAACGGCAGCCCACTCCAGTGTTCTTGCCTGGAGAATCCCAGAGACGGGGGAGCCTGGTGGGCTGCCGTCTATGGGGTTGCACAGAGTTGGACACGACTGAAGCGACTTAGCAGCAGCAGCAGCAGATTAAGAGGCCACTGCAGACCCTCAAAACTCTGGCTCACAATGGGGGCCATATTGCCTTTTAGAAGCTATTTTGGAAATTGGGAAGTGGGAGGGACTGTTTATCACAATGACTGTAGGGTTTTATTAGAATGTGATCAAAATTGATCATGAAAGTGTTAGTCTCTCAGTCGTGTCTGACTCTTTGAGACCCCATGGACTGTAGCCTACCAGGCTCCTCTGTCCTTGGAGTTCTCCCAGCAAGAATACTGAAGTGGGTTGCCATTCCCTTTTCCAGGGATTGAACCTCGGTCTCTCACATTGCAGGCAGATTTTTTTTTTTTTTTTTTACCATCTGAGCCACTGATAAGAATTTGACTAAACACCTTGAAATATCTGGGATTCTCCTGCACAGCCAGTGGTGGTCTGGCATCCTTCACAACTTTAGACCATCCCTCTGGACATTCCCATAGGTGAAAACCCTGTTTACAGCTTTCAAGGCCTAGAATCTGACTGCTTTACATGTACAATGGTTTTTTAAGAGATACTGAGTTTTCCTGGAATGTATTATGCCAGTATATATGTGTGTGTGTACATATATATAGACAGATAGATAGATACAGTAGATAAATCAAGAGAAGATTGTACTAACAGTTATTCTCCATTTTGGAATATCACTTCATAAGAGCAATAGCTCTTAAAGAATTTATGTCACCAATAAAACACACCTATATCAGCAAACAAAACAAAACAGAGTAAAAATGCCTTCTTCGGATAATTTTTCAAAACACTCTCTAAAGCAGCATCCCCCGCCAATTTCTCATTACAACACTCAGCTGATGTCCATCAGAATACTTCCAATGATCTGAAATCGTATTAACCTTGTTTTTTATCCATTGCTATTTCTCTTCCTCCACTGGAATATAAGTTTGAAGGTAGAGGCTGTGATGGCAGAGTTCACAGCTATGCCTGCAGGATCTAGTAAGGAAAGAAAGCTTAAAAAACAGCTTTTAAATGGGGACCTAAAATGCCATTGATTAATTCAGCATAAGGATTGACAAACACACATTATCATGTGTAAAAGAGACAGCTAGTGGGAACTTGCTGTATAGCACAGCACTCTTGTGATCACCCAGATGAGTGGGATGGGGGGTGGGGATGGAAGGGAGGTTCAGTAGGGAGGAGATGTGTCCATACATATAGCTGATAATGGTTTTTCCAGGAGTCATGTATGGATGTGAGAGTTGGACCATAAAGAAGGATGAATGCCTAAGAACTGATGCTTTTGAACTGTGGAGAAGACTCCTAAGAGTCCTTTGAACTGCAAGGAGATCAAACCAGTCAATCCTAAAGGAAATCAATCCTGAATAGTCATCGGAAGGACTGATGCTGAAGATGAAGCCCCAATACTTTGGCCACCTGACGTGAAGAGCCAACTTGCTGGAAAAGACCCTGATGCTGGGAAAGAATGAGGGCAGAAGGAGAAGAGAAAGGCAAAGGATGAGAAGATCAGGTAGCATCACTGACTCAATGGACAGGAGTTTGAGCAAACTCCAGGCAATACCGAAAGACAAAGGAGCCTGGTGTACTACAGTCCATGGGAATGCACAGCCAGCCAAGACTTAGCGACCGAATGACAATAGCTGATGCACTTCATTGTACAGAATAACAATAGCTGATTCACTTCATTGTACTGGGAAAACCAACACAATATTGTAAAGCAATTATACCCAATTAAAAAAAAATCAACACACATCTAAGATGTGCCTGTGATGTGCCAGAAACTTCCAGATGCTGTGATCACACAACTAAATGGCAAGGTCTCCACCCACAAGGTGTTTTTGTCCAGTAGCACGTGAGTGGCCTCTGCTTCCTTACTGACCCTTTACCTGTGTTAACTTGTTTAACCCTCATGACATCACAAATGATGAGCGTGACGAGTCCCAGCTGAGAGATGAGGGATGAAGCATCAGAGAGGTACAGAAACTCACACTAAGTCCACCCGCTCAATGCTATGTGATCTTCCTACTTTCCCAGGTTGTTGCAAAAAATAAATTACACTGTATAGGGCTGCCGTAGCACAAGAACACAGACTGGATGACTTAAACAACAGAAATGTATTCTCTCAGAGTGCTAGAGGCAGGAAGTCCTCAATCAGGTGTCAGCAAGTTTGGTGTCTCCTGAGGCCGCTCTCCTTGCCTTGCAGACACTGCTTTCTCACTGTCTCCTCGAGTGACCTTTCCTCTGTGGCCACTCCTCTCCATGTCTCGTCCCCATCTTATATGGTCAGATGACACCAGTCATAGTGGATCGGAGCCCTGTTCTGACAACCTCATAGAACCTTAATTACCTCTTTAAAGGTCCTACCTCTGAACACTGTTATACTGGGGAACTAGGGTTTCCACTTACAAAAGAGGGAGGGGACACTTCAGTCTATGACACCCAGAATCAGGATTTCTTAACTGTGACACTATCGACATTTTGGACCAGGTCACTACTGTTGGGAGCTCCATACAATGCTGAGGAGCCTCCCTGGCCTCAGAATTCCCCCACCAGATTCCCGCAGCATCACCCTTCTCTCCCTCCTTGTGACCAACAAAAAACATCTCCAGATACCGCCGTATGTCTCCCAAAGAACAAAAAACTCCTTTGGAGAACCACTGTCCTAGATCTTCTTTATAACATGACTGCAACTTGAAGGGTTTTTAAGATGTGCAGGTTTGAAACTCTGGTTGGGCAGAGTAAGAGTGAATTCATCAAGAAAAAAGATTGGGAGGCAGAACCAAGTGGTCAGCTTGCGGTGGTGGATCTAAGGTAACACCAGTCGGTGGGGTGACGCTGTCCAGGAGTGCCATCCTGCAGAAGCAAACAGGCGCTCCGTTCACTGGGCTGGAAACGTGCTAGACCCGATGGGATGAAGAGAGGAGAGAGGATGGGGACCCCGCCTGGTGATTATTAGGCTGCCAAGAATCCTGTCGAATGTTCTGCTGCTGGGGTGGGACTCCTCTGTGTCCTCCTGGGAAGACCAAGATCCACCAGGATCGACCGACTCAGCGAAGGCACAGTGAACCAGATTCCACCGCCCAGGTCTGAACTGTACAGACACGACTGCTGCCTCCAGGTTTTTTAAGAGGTGCTTGCTTCCCACTCTCCCACTGAAAGGCCTCCACCACCTTTTATTTGCCTTCTCTCTCCTCACCATCCCAAGACAGCATCTTCCTACCAGCGGGGGACAGGCTCCTGGCCCCACACTGTGTTTCCTCTAGAGCTCTTTGCCCCTCTACCCAATGCCCATGACATCCCACTTGGAAAAATCCCAAACTATTTGAGTCCAGTTGTAACCAGATGGCTTCACACTTTGTATAACAAGTTGCTACCACTCCCCGCTTTGTATCACCCCTGGAGAGCTATCTGTGCCTCCTGCTGCCTCAGGAAAAGGCAGGCTAACTGGCCTTCCAAGCTCTTGGGCGAGGACCTCCCGGGTGGTCAAGTGCAAGGACTTCCCTGGCGGTCCAGTGGTTAGGTCTCCACAAATTTCACTGCTGGGGATGCAGGTCAGATGCCTGATCAGGGAACTAAGATCCCACATGCCACACAGCAAAAAAAAGAAAGAAAGAAAGAAAGAAAATGAAATAAAATTGTTTGAACTGAATAAAAACAAAAATAAAACATATCAACTCAAAAAAATTATATGGGAAAAGGAACAACAACAGGGGCTTTCCAGGTGACACTAGTGATAAGAACCTGTCTGCCAACACTGGTAACTTAAGAGATGTCAGTCTGATCCCTTCACTCCCTACCATCCCTGGTCCCCGCTGGTTCAGGCCAAGCTCATGGTCAGAGTGAATTTGAAGTGTCTAGGGGGTTTTGTTTGATTTTTTTGTTTTGCTTCCAGCTCAGACCTGAGTGACTTTCCTTTCACTTTTCACTTTCNACTGCTGCCTCCAGGTTTTTTAAGAGGTGCTTGCTTCCCACTCTCCCACTGAAAGGCCTCCACCACCTTTTATTTGCCTTCTCTCTCCTCACCATCCCAAGACAGCATCTTCCTACCAGCGGGGGACAGGCTCCTGGCCCCACACTGTGTTTCCTCTAGAGCTCTTTGCCCCTCTACCCAATGCCCATGACATCCCACTTGGAAAAATCCCAAACTATTTGAGTCCAGTTGTAACCAGATGGCTTCACACTTTGTATAACAAGTTGCTACCACTCCCCGCTTTGTATCACCCCTGGAGAGCTATCTGTGCCTCCTGCTGCCTCAGGAAAAGGCAGGCTAACTGGCCTTCCAAGCTCTTGGGCGAGGACCTCCCGGGTGGTCAAGTGCAAGGACTTCCCTGGCGGTCCAGTGGTTAGGTCTCCACAAATTTCACTGCTGGGGATGCAGGTCAGATGCCTGATCAGGGAACTAAGATCCCACATGCCACACAGCAAAAAAAAGAAAGAAAGAAAGAAAGAAAATGAAATAAAATTGTTTGAACTGAATAAAAACAAAAATAAAACATATCAACTCAAAAAAATTATATGGGAAAAGGAACAACAACAGGGGCTTTCCAGGTGACACTAGTGATAAGAACCTGTCTGCCAACACTGGTAACTTAAGAGATGTCAGTCTGATCCCTTCACTCCCTACCATCCCTGGTCCCCGCTGGTTCAGGCCAAGCTCATGGTCAGAGTGAATTTGAAGTGTCTAGGGGGTTTTGTTTGATTTTTTTGTTTTGCTTCCAGCTCAGACCTGAGTGACTTTCCTTTCACTTTTCACTTTCGTTTATTGGAGAAGGAAATGGCAACCCACTCCAGTGTTCTTGCCTGGAGAATCCCAGGGACGGGGGAGCCTGGTGGGCTGCTGTCTATGGGGTTGCACAGAATCGGACACGACTGAAGTGACTTAGCAGCAGCAGCAGCAGCAGCAGCAGGTCGAGGTGAGCAGGGAGACAGGGAGAGGCTTCTCTCTTTAGGGGTGTCGTGTTGGATTCAAAGGCTGTCTCCTCCGCATTTCAGATGGAACGGAGAAAATGTGAAAACCCAACCCCCTGATTCAGGTCTAGGCCAATCCCCAGGAGATCAAATTTCCAAACATCTCACCCACAGTAGTTAAAGATGTGGGCAAAGAAACAATAATCCTATTCTTTTAAGATGAGTGTCTGTGAGCTTTCAAATTGTGGCTAAACTCATTCATTGTCATAGAGTCAGCCCCTCAGCACTGCGGAGGGTCAGGCAATGCATTCACTTTACTGAGAACTTTGTTTCAAGGGAAGCTATGTGTGTGCCTATGTGAGTGTGTGTGTGATTCTCTCTGTCTTTGCTGGTATACTCACAGTAGGAATCTTAAAAACAGAAAAACACAGGCAAGAATCTCTGCTTGCACTAATCCTATCAAAAGGTGAAATGCTCTGTTCTGAATCTAAACAGACCTGCAGCATTGCTATTTTACAGATCTCCATGGAGTAATTATGCTCCTGGTACACACACACACACACACACACACACAAGAAAATATCAGTGAACATGCAAGAAGCTGAATAAGTAAATAAAGAGTATTACTTGGCTGTGGAGATCAGTGGTGCTGATGTTGCTTCTTTCTTATATACCTTAATTTCTTACCCTTTCATCGCTAGGGGCTCCTGGGCTAGACAGAAAATTGATGTGGAAAGATGCAGATCAGTCAATATTTCCATCGTTGTGGTTCTTACTGATACAAACTTTCAATTGGAAAGGAAGATAGAGGTTAAGTTGAAGTGTTAAGATTCACCAGCCTCCCTAGTATTTATGTTATTGAGCCATTTACAAATTTCCGCCTCCTTCCCCGTCTTCTGAAAGAATGGATCATCAAAAGCGAGCTGTAAGTCATTTCCTGACTGTTTATGTGGTTGAGTCTATATTCTCCATCACTGCAAAGGCCTGCTGCCTTCAGTAGGCATGTGGTGAAGGTCAGTGATGCTCTGAGGCTCTTGTCTCCTCCATCAATTCATTTTTTAATTCAAGAAATAGTTATTAAATGCCTACTATGTGCCAGGGCTCTGTGACTTGGTGAAAACAGACAATCTCTCTCTACCAGGGTCATTTAAAGGGGAAAGACAGCAAATAAGAATCTGAATACATGTGAACTAATTGAGTGAGTGATGGACAGGGAGGCCTGGCGTGCTGTGATTCATGGGGTTGCAAAGAGTCAGACACGACTGAGTGACTGAACTGAACTGAACTGGAACAATGAGGGGCTTAGGATGCCAGGAGGAAGAAGGGACAGCAGAGCTGACCTTGGCTGAGCTCCCGGGGGCTGCCCTCTGAGGAAGGGAGAGGGGGCTGCCCTTTCAAGAAGGGACAGCGGGCTGAGGGGTCAGGCGTGTGTCACACCAGTGTGGTGGGAAGAGCGATGGGAAACTCAGGGAGGCAGCCAGTGTATGTGTGGAAGTCCCATAGTACAGGGAGCGTGGCTCGGGGCTCCTTCTGAAGATGGGAAAAAACCACTGAAGAGCAAAGGGCAGAGAAAAAAATAAGAGGAAGTCAGGTTCCAGATCAGGCAGGACCTCTAATGAAGTGTTCAAGTGAGTGAGTGACTGAGTGTGTGTGTGTGTGTGTGTGTGTGTGTGTGTGTGTGTGTGTGTTGGGGTGAGTGGTGTTAAATGACAAAATCCGATTTGCATTTCAGGATGATTACTCCAGTCACCTTTTGGAAAATGGAGAGACCTACAAGAACTTAGGTTGAGAAATCAGTTAAGAGGTTATTTCTGTAGTCCGCAGAAAAACATGGCTGGAATGAGGGCGGTGGCACCACCAGCTAGAGAATGAATGTCAAGAGCCATTTAAGAAGTAAAACAGGGACTTTCTAACACTGGTAGTCCAGTGGTTAAGACTCTGTGCTTCCAATGCAGAGGACACAGGTTTGATTCCTGGTCAGGGAACTAAGATCTCACAAGTGGCACAGCACAGTTAAAAAAAGAAAGAAAGAAAGAAAACACGTAGTTTTGAAAGTAAAACAGCAATACTTGGTAATGAATACCATGTGAAGAGTGAGGAAGAGGGAGAGGTTGAGGATGAGCCTAGGTTGCTGGCTTGTTTTAGCCAGAGATGTTACAATACCTTTCAGAAGGAATTGAGGAACTGACAGTTACTGAGTCGCTTTCTATGGACCAACTTCTTTTCTAGATGTGTTCAAATACAACAGAACCCCATTAACAGGAGCAGGGCAGGGATGGGGATGGGATGTTTGTTCTTGCTACCCTAGATACATCAGGGGCCCCAATTAAGACTTGCATTAATTTCTTGTCTGACCTCTAGTCAATTTCTATTGATGGGAGGATGTGAAGGACCCTACTCAGTATAAGCTTGATCACCCCGAGTCATCACTTCACATGGGCAGCAAAGACCACTTCCTGGAAAAACACCAGTAGCATCAGCCTGCACTCTGATGATTGATTAGCCCAGTTCCTACCAAAAGTCAAAGTGAAAGTTGCTCCGTTGTGTCTGACTCTTGGCGACCCCACGGACTATACAGTCCATGGAATTCTCCTGGCCAGAATACTGGAGAAGGTAAGCCATTCCCTTCTCCAGGGGATCTTCCCAATCCAGGGATCGAACCCAGGTCTCCCACACTGCAGACAGATTCTTTACCAGCTAGGTCAGCAGAGAAGTCCAGTTTTCCCCAATCAGGAGCTCAAATGCCTGAATTTTCCCACATATGAAATCCAGTTTGTTTATAGTTGGCTTTTAGAAGACCTCCTCTTTTCATTTCCTCAGCCTCACCCCTGAGATTACTCTGTGCTGGATCCAGCATCCTGCTTGGCAGTCACACTCCGAAACTCTGCTCAATCTTTGATCCCAACTATGTTTTCCCTTTACTGTCTGTTCTCGTCTCATGTCCTCAGCACACAGGTGGGTGAATACAGGAGATGCTCAGTCACAGTGGGTGAGTTGAATTTGCCAGGGAAGTGGCATCATCGAGCAAAGTAACCTTTGACACAGAAATACAAAAAAAAGTGGTCCTTTTCTTTACAAATGTCTGATTTGTACAAATGCAAAAAAAAATGTATTTCCAAACTGACAGTGGGTTTTGTTAAGCAGTGAAACTGAGGGGATTATTTTTTATATTTCAGATATGCATGCTCATGTTTTCTAATTTTCCATAGTAGAAATATGTTACCATTCCTTGTGTAACGCACAGGGATAATATGATAGATACGTTATAGGTATTTTCTGGGTAGAATGACAACTCCAAGACAGGTGGCCAATAACCAAGGGAAAGGACAACCGCAGCTGGACAGCAAGGGCACTTGTCATTTAGGAAAAGACTGACTCTATTAAAGGTACTTTTTAGGTGGAAGTGAAGGAGGTGGGGCAATTATCATAGTGTATAGAGGGGGAAATTCAGTCTTATGAGAAGAGGAGACTTTTTAAGACGTAAGGATAAGCCATCACATATGGATACCAAGGGGGAAAGGGAGGCAGGGATGAATTGGGAGATTGGGATTGACATATACACACTGGTCTGTATAACACAGACAACCATGAGAACCCATTCTACAGCACAGGGACCTCTACTCAACGCTATGTGGTGACCCAAACTGAACAGAAATCCAAAGGAGAGGGAATATGTGTATATGTATAACTGATTCACTTGGCTGTACAGTAGAAACTAACACAAAATTGCAAAGCAAGTGTACTCTAATAATATTGTTTTTAAGTTATAGACGTAATTGGTAAGTATATGACAAAAGCAAACAACCACTACTCCGAGTTAGTCCTTACAAAAATCAACAGTTAGCATTCTCCTTTGAAAGCTATTTAAGAACAAATGAAAGAGCGTATTTTAGGTGATACAGCTGACTTGGGACTTAGGAAGGGCCTCAGAAGTCCAGAGAACTCAGCAATAACACACTGAAACAGAAGCACTTGCAGATCTACAGGCATTTGAATCTTAAACTCCATTATCTTGGGAATTATTTTAACCATGCAGGTCTAAACATTTCTAGAAGCTTCCTCTTGAATTTGCCTTCAGAATTAGGTCACAAACTAGTCACATGAAAAAAAATCAATCTCTTCCTAACTTTTTAGCCTTGTCTTATAAAAGTCTTTTTTTTTTTTCCATGATGCTTTTGGCCACTAGAGGGTGGATTTTACCTATGATCTATATCAGCTAAAATGAAAAAAATGTCACCAGGGATTTTAACAAAAAGGGAGCAATGTAAAGATATGTTTTACCAAAGGGAGATGTATGCATGAAAGGAAGCAAATTTGTAAAGAAGAAATACTGTTTCTTTTAATAATAAGTTTTAATATTCATCTATTTCTTTTATAATTTTGTTAGGCAGAACAGGGAAAAGAAGTCCAAAATGGCGGTGGCTACAAGACAAGGAAGGGAAAAGCCCGTGAAAATGGAACAAAAGAAGGTCCGAGGACCAGAGTGAGGACCTCAGGTAAAACAAACAACACTCCTGGCTGGCCCAATTTACATAGGACAGGCCAGGGAGAGATAAGCATATAGATAGAGGAGCCAGAGCTGGCTCTCTCCCCCCCACGTGCTGGGGCGCTCTTCTCCTCATGTCTTTGGATCGATGTGCCCTCACGCCTAGAAGATGGATTTTCCTGCTATCTTCTAAATAAAATAGAGCTGTAACACTGAGTTGTCTAAGAGCTATAACACGGTCCATTTGAGACCTGAGAGCTATAACATGGTCTATCCAAGACCTGAGAGCTGTGACATGCCGAGGGGGCTTTAATGTCCATCACTCCAAATCTTTGTTGTGACGAGACAAAGAACCGAGGAACATACACTTGCGTGACAGTTTACAAATGCATCGATACATCCTCTAAACATACAGTCTGTGCGTGCATGCTAAGTCTCTCAGTTGTGTCCAATTCCTTGCCCACCCATGGACTGTAACTCGCCAGGCTCCTCTGTCCATGGGATTCTCCAGACAAGAATGCTAGAGTGGGTTGCCACGCCCTTCTCCAGGGGATCTTCCCGACCCAGGGACAGAACCCAGGTCTCCTGTGTCGCTTGCACTGGCAGGCAGCTTGTTCACCACTAGTGCTACCTGGGAAGCACAAACATACAGTCAGTCAGTTCAGTTCAGTTCAGTCGCTCAGCACGCCAGGCCTCCCTGTCCATCACCATCTCCCGGAGTTCACTCAGACTCACGTTCATCGAGTCCGTGATGCCATCCAGCCATCTCATCCTCTGTCGTCCCCTTCTCCTCCTGCCCCCAATCCCTCCCAGCATCAGAGTCTTTTCCAATGAGTCAACTCTTCGCATGATGTGGCCAAAGTACTGGAGTTTCAGCTTTAGCATCATTCCCTCCAAAGAAATCCCAGGGTTGATNGGGAATACTATAACCAGGAGTGAAATAAGAGACTATTTAAGTGCTCGGCAGAGTCTCAGTGCAGTAAATTCTCAGAGATAGAAGCTCCTCTGGGCTAAGCCAGTATCGAGAAAATACATCATCTGGGTCAGCAGAGCTGAATCGATGTCCTGACAAACACCAACTTAATGTGCTCATTTGAGGTAACTATTAAGACAACTACCACTTAAAAATCTGGTTAAAGTTTTCATTTTCTCAGCCAGTTATTTACCCCGAGTGAATCAGGATCACAGCTTGACCCCATTTCCTGTTTACTGTGAGATGATAAAGGGTGCTGGTGCCAATCTTAGTCTCGTCCTTCACTAGGGCAGAGAAATGGCAACCACCTGGGGCCCACTTCATAAGGACTGTGGGGATTTAAGAAGCCATTGAGGTTAAATAGCTTTGCCCAGCCTCTGGCCCTTAAATCTTTATCACTGCAGCCACCAAGAGCCAAAGCAGCAAGCAATCCCTTTATTCCACACAAAGCTGGAGCTACCCCATCATTCATAGATGCCCACCAAGGCCACAAAAATTGATTCCATCTCTGGTCTGACTCCTTGGAAGAAAAACTATGACAAACCTAGACAGCATATTAAAAAGCAGAGACATTACTTTGCAGACAAAGGTCCATCTAGTCAAGGCTATGGTTTTTCCAGTAGTCACGTATGGATGTGAGAGCTGGACCACAAAGAAGGCTGAGCACCGAAGAATTGATGCTTTTGAACTGTGGTGTTGGAGAAGACTCTTGAGAGTCNATGACAAACCTAGACAGCATATTAAAAAGCAGAGACATTACTTTGCAGACAAAGGTCCATCTAGTCAAGGCTATGGTTTTTCCAGTAGTCACGTATGGATGTGAGAGCTGGACCACAAAGAAGGCTGAGCACCGAAGAATTGATGCTTTTGAACTGTGGTGTTGGAGAAGACTCTTGAGAGTCCCTTGGGCTGCAAGGAGATCAAACCAGTCAATCCTAAAGAAAATCAACCCTGAATAATCATTGCAAGGACTGGTGTTGAAGCTGAAGCTCCAATCCTTTGGCCACTTGATTCAAAGAGCCGACTCACTGGAAAAGACCCTGATTCTGGGAAAGACTGAAGGCAGGAGAAGGGGGCAACAGAGGATTAGAGGGCTGGATGACATCACCGACTCAATGGACATAAGTTTGAGCAAGCTCTGGGAAACAGTGAAAGACAAGGAAGCCTGGTATGCTGCAGTCCATGGGGTCACAAAGAGTTGGACACAACTGAGCGACTGAACAACAGCTAGTCTGATTCCAACCTTGAACCCCCCTAGGAAGAGAAACAGAGCACAGATTGAATGCTTCCTCAGCAGTCTTCCCAGGACACAGAATATCCAACACCAGTACTACTTGTACCACCGCTCCATCATCTGCATTACCTCGCTGGAGCTCCTTTCTGTTTAACCCCATTTTAAAGAGGAGAGAAGGAAGGCCAACAGGCCAATGGTACAGCTGTTCAGTGGTAAAGCTGGAACTGAAATTCTGTTCTATTCAATTCTAAGCCCAGAGCCCTTTCCATCACACCTGGTAAGAGAGGTGAGGCATGCCAAATGTCAATTCTAAATTCCAGATTCCCAGACATTCTCAGCAAGCCCACAAAACATTAGTGATAATGGATCATAACAACTTCCAGTCGCAAAGCAAGAGTCGATGGCTCAGTTACAAAATAGTTTAAAATGAGTCCCCCCCATCTGACCTCCATGGCCATGAACTTGAAGAGAATTTCCTGAAATTATATGCTGGCAGTTCTTCAAATAGAACAATTCTCAGAAATGCACTGGTTCGTGACGTAGCTGTTATCAGCTGCCATTTCTGACTTTCAGTCCAGGTAAGAAGATGTAAAATGCTTTCTGCTGGCCCCACAGTCTATGCTAACTCCTACCACCAAAAGGTAAATCTCACCCAATAGTTCAGCCGGGAATAAATTCTGAATGACCTGAACTTGAAGAGGAGTTGTGGGAGCAGAAATCCCTCCTAATTAAAGGCCAGTCATTAGCACTTTCATGCATATGGATTAGCCATTTAAAGCGAAGTTAAATGGATTGGGGAAAGATTTTTAATGTCAAGAATCTCATCAAAATTCCTTACGCAGCACAAGCAAGTGTCCTTCATTCATTAACACTGTCCTTCCTGCCCTCGTATTAATCCCTCAGGTCACTCATCTAAAGAAGGCAAATGTCACAAAGTCTCCCTGAACACGCCCCCAAATTAGAATCAAAATGAAATGGAGATGAAGAAGGGCTGTGGTGGTAACTGTGAACACTGTTAAGACAGGGCCCTTACTGACAGGGCCCGTCTGGCCATCTTGGCAAATCTAACCCAGCTCCTCGCCTCTGGGCAGTCTTCCCTCCATCCTCCTCCTCTCTCATGAACCTCCAGGGCTCTGCCCTCTCCAAAGGGCCCTGCCGCCCCATGCCACCTTTTTGGCCTCTTTTGCCACTGCCTCTAGCTCTCACCTCAGTGCAAAAACCCCTTAATGCTCTCACCAGAGCTTCTCCTTTGTGTTTTTACTCTCGCCCCATCAATCTTGATAGTTCCCTTGACTTTATCCAGCACCCACACACCGGGAACTCCATCCTCATCTCTCTGGTAGCAGCCTAAAGACCAGTCCCAGCCTCAAAGAACAACTCTTTACCGGCACATCCACTTGGTTGGCCGGTCATTGCAAAAAGGCTTCTGCACATTCCCTGTTTCTTTGAGTTTCTCAAGTCACAGCCTCAGGGACACCTTTGACTCCACTCTCACCTCTGTTCCCAGCATTCAGCTGACACCCGAACTTGGATGACTCCACTCCTCAAAGAAATTCAGGTCCTCCTTCAATTCCCACCTCCATACGAGCAAGACCTCACCTCCACTCACCTGAGCCTTCTGACTGGTCTCCTCGCCTCACCATCTTTTCTTTATTGTAATATCTAACTGCATCAGAATAATCTTTATGAAAGTCACACAGTCCTTCTAGTCATCCCCTAACTGTACCAAAATCATCTTGGTAAAACAAAGATCAGTTCACATATGCAGCTAATGCAAAATGCTTCCAAGTCTTCCTTTTCCAAACTCCTTAGCACCTAGATCGCCCCAATCTGGCCCAATCATCACTTCCAGCCTTACTTATTGTCCATCATTGCATCCAGAGGATCTTATCCTGCAGCCAATTGTCCTGTTCTCTGAACTTCTGCTCCACCCCATCTTTTGTTCCAGATGTTCCCCATCTTCCTCACCCAAACAATACTTCAATGTCCAATTCACTGGAAATTCTTGTTGCACTATCATTAGTATGAAAATTCAATCCATTGGAACCCTCAGTATTTTGAGAAGCTTAATCAATTAAGTCCCACCAATGCTGTCACACCAAAGACCACTGGGGACAAGATTGTAGTTGAGATCGTTGGGTTTCTTGTTCCTCACAGTGAGGGAGCATGCACATAGTGGGAAATCTTGGGGTGTCTCAGTCAGAGGGTGCTGTGTTGTGTTGGGCGTTCAGTCGTGTCTGACTCTTTGGGACCTCATGGACTGTAGCCCACCAGGCTCCTCTGTCCACGGGGATTCTCCAGGCAAGGATATTGAAGTGGGTTGCCATGCCTTCGTCCAGGGGATCTTCCCCAACCAGGGATCAAACCCAGGTCTCCCGCTTTACAGGTGGATTCTGTACCATCTGAACCACTAGAAAAGCCCATTAATACTGGAGTGGATAGCCTATTACTTCTCCAGGAGATCTTCCTGATCCAGGAATCAAACCAGGGTCTCCTGCATTGCAGATGGATTCTTTACCAGCTGAGCTACTAGAGGGTGTTGCTGCTGCTGCTGCTGCTGCTGTCACTTCAGTCATGTCTGACTCTGTGCGACCCCATAGACGGCAGCCTACCAGGCTCCCCCATCCCTGGGATTCTCCAAGCAAGAGTACTGGAGTGGGTTGCCATTTCCTTCTCCAATGCATGAAAATGAAAAGTGAAAGTGAAGTCACTCAGTCGTGTCCGACTCTTAGTGACCCTACGGACTGCACTCCACCAGGCTCCTCCGTCCATGAAATTTTCCAGGCAAGAGTGCTGGAGTGGGGTGCTACTGCCTTCTCCACTAGAGGGTGTTAGATGGGGCTTATTATAGGATTCACTCTGCATGCTGTTGGAAAACAGGAGCAATTCTATGATTACGTCAATAAATCTTGTCTACGAGCAGGAGCAGATGCGAGCAAGGCTAAAGTCGCAGCTTGTGAAGAAGCAGCTGGCTCTCATTTTATCTGCAGTAAAAAGGGGACGTTTCATATTTTGTGGGTTGTATGCTGACCTTGTTTTTCTCTGTACTTAGACAAAGTTATGAAATGGTCTTGTTTGTCTCATTTTAAGTTGGACATGACTTGGTGACTACACAACAATAATGAGTGATCACATCTAAGGACTGTGTTCTGTGTATTTATGTCCTTATGTCCACCAGGAGACACCACAGCCCAGCTGTGAGCACCAGGTTGGCTCCTAACAACTCCAAGACCTGCTTGTAAGTGTCCAACAAGCTTCCAGATGTCAGACGCTGCTCCTCTCCTTCTCAATTCTTAGTGTTATCATGACATCGATGTAGAGCCTGAGACATTTTCTGAGGTAGAGGACAGATTAGCAAAACAAGACAAGCTGCAGTTAGGTAGACAAGATCCTACCTGGGAGCCCAATGGGGAGAGCACTCATCATATTTCACAATATAACAGAAGAAGGGCCGGATAACAAGATTAGGGTGTGGGGGAAAGGGCAACATAGTCTTTAAAAGCAACAACTCTCAAGAATAATGTGATATCCAAACCAGGCCCCTCCTACAGCATGTTAAACCCAAGAAATGTCTTCATCTTAGTCAGTCTGATAAGGTTTTCTGGTTAATAAAAGATGAAAGTTGTCCACTGTACATATCCAAGAATCTTAATGCAATTAGCCATTCATTATCAAGCTACCTGTGTTCATATCATTGTGTGTGTACATTTTCCTTTATGGCTATTAAAGTCCTGATCATTAAGTCTTATCTTAGATTCTGTTTGCAGCAGACACTATCCGAGTGCTGATACTGCCAAATCTGAGTTTAATAGAACAAAGCGATGCCAATTGTGTCTTTCAGGCTCATCCAGACCAGAAATGTAGCTCACATGTTCCTAACATGTATGTGAAAAATAGAAAAAACAGTGTCTGAAATTCTTATAACTTCCTTTAAAACAATTTCATTTGGGGAACTTCCCTGATTGTATAGTGGATGAGAATCAGCCTGCCAATGCAAGCGACATGGGTTCAGTCCCTGGTCTGGGAAGGTTTCACATACCACAGAGCAACTAAACCTGCATCCTGCAACTACGGGAGCTCTTGTGCCTAGAGCCTGTGCTCTGCAACAAGAGAAGCCCATGCATCACCACAAAGAGTAGCACCTGCTCACTGCGACTAGAGAAAGCCCGTGCGTAACAACTAAGACCAACGCGAACAAACAAAAATTCTTCTGGAAAAAGTCCGAACATCCTTTCTTTTACGGTCTAGATGGTCTGCGTGGCCAACCCCATGACAGAAGAATCAGCAGATACATGAGCAGCAACTCTTTCCAGATCCAGCCTGTGACAATTAATGAGCATCTGAGGTTATTCCTAAAAGATAACGCTGTTAAAAGTGCTGCACTCAATATGCCAGCAAATTTGGAAAACTCAGCAGTGGCCACAGGACCGGAAAGGTCAGTTTTCGTTCCAATCCCAAAGAAAGGCAATGCCAAAGAATGCTCAAACTACCGCACAATTGCTGTCATCTCACACACCAGCAAAGTAATGCTCAAAATTCTCCAAGTGAGGCTTTAACAGTACATAAACCAAGAAATTCCGGATGTCCAAGCTGGATTTAGAAAAGGCAGAGGAACCAGAGATCAAATTGCCAACATCTGTTGGATCACAGAAAAAGCAAGAGAGGTCCAGAAAAACATCTACATATGCTTTATTGACTATGCCAAAGCCTTTGCCTGTGTGGATCACAACAAACTGTGGAAAATTCTTCAAGAAATGTGAATACCAGACAACCTTACCTGGCTCCTGAGAAATCTGTATGCAAGTCAAGAAGTAGCAGTTAGAAACAGATATGGAACAACGGACTGGTTCCAAATTTGGAAAGGAGTACATCAAGGCTGCATATTGTCACCCTGCTTATTTAACTTCTATGCAGAGTATATCATGCAAAATGACAGACTGGGTGAAGCACAAGCTGGAATCAAGATTGCCAAGAAAAATATCTATAACCTCGGACATGCAGATAATACCACCCTTATGGCAGAAAGTGAAGAGGAACTGAAAAGCCTCTTGATGAAGGTGAAAGAGGAAGTGAAAAAGCTGGCTTAAAATTCAACATTCAAAAAATGAAGATCATGGCATCCATTCCCATCACTTCATGGGAAATAGATGGGGAAACAATGGAAATAGTGACAGACTTTATTTTCTTGGGATCAAAAATCATTGCAGATGGTGACTGTAGTCATGAAATTAAAAGACGCTTGCTCCTTGAAAAAAAAAGCTATGACCAACCTAGACAGCATATTAAAAGGCAGAGACATTACTCTGCAGACAAAAAGTCCGTCTAGTCAAAGCTATGGTTTTCCCAGTAGTCATGTATGGATGTGACAGTTGGACCACAAAAAAAGCTGAGTGCCAAAACACTGATGCTTTTGAACTGTGGTGTTGAAGAAGACTCTTGAGAGTTCCCTTGGGGTGCAAGGAGATCAAACCAGTCAATCCTAAAGGAAATCAGTCCTGAATATTCATTGGAAGGACTGATGCTGAAGCAGAAGCTCCAATACTTTGGCCACCTGATGTGAAGAACTGACTCACTGGAAAAGACCCTGATGCTGGAAAGATTGAAGGTGGGAAGAGAAGGGGCTGACAGAGGATGAGATGGTTAGATAGCATCACCGACTCAATGGATATGAATTTGAGGAAGCTCTGGGAGTTGGTGATGGACAGGGAAGCCTGGCATTGCTGCAGTCCATGGGGTTGCAAAGAGCTGGACAAGACTGAGTGACTGAACTGAACTGAGGTTATTCATGGAGGAAAAAAAATCCCTGTTATTTTATTTCCATGTAGAAATCCTCAGGCTTCCAAGGCAGGACTAGTGGTTAAGAACCTGCCTGCCAATGAGGGAGATATAAGAGAAACAGATTTGATCTCCAGGTCAGAAAGATCCCCTGGAGGAGGGCATGGCAACCCACTCCAGCATTCTTGCCTGGAGAATCCCATGGACAGAGGAGCCTGGCGGGCTACAGTCCATAGGGCAGGAAAGAGTTGGATACAGCTGAAACAACTTAGCACGCATGCACACACATAGAAATCCTCTAATGCCTTATAATATAAATTCCTTAAATAGTAACTTAAGGCACCCTCTGTAATTCATTCAATTCAAGAAAGTGAGAGAGCAGCATTGACATACATGGGGCTTCTCTGGTGGCTCAGCAGTATAAAAAAAAAAAATCTGCCTGCAACACAGGAGCCACAGAAGATACAGGTTCCATCCCTGGGTCAGGAAGATCCCCTGGAGGAGGGCATGGCAACCCACTTCAGTATTATTGCCTAGAGTATTCCATAGACAGAGGAGCCTGACAGGCTACAGTCCATAGCATAGCACAGAGTCGGACACAACTGAAGTGACTTAGCATACACGCAGCATGCATGTTGACACATTTACACTACTATGTGTAAAACAGATAGCTCGTGGGAAGTTGCTGTATCACACAGGGAGCTCAGTTTGGTGATGGCCTAGATGGATAGGATGGGAGCGGAAGGCAGGGGGTTCCAGAGGGAGGGGATGTGTGTATACATATATCTGATTCACTTCACTGTAAAGCAGAAACTAACACATTATAAAGCAATTATACTCCAATTAAAAAAACAACAGCAACAAGGTTGGAGTAATAACTCAAGTGTATCAGGCAGGGGCCAAGACCAGTGAACTCAGGCAAACCAGCTCCCCTCTTAGCAAGGATTCCTTCTTGCACTGGTCACCATCCAAATGGCATTTCCAGACCCCACCATTGCTTAGAGATCACACTAGATACTGCCTGCCACCTGTAAGGGATATGGCAGGTCCCTGGCAACTCCATAAATGTTGGCGATGTCCATTAGACTCCATGCTCACACTTCCTCCATCCTTGGGAGATTTCAATTTGTGATTTTCTTAGAGAACACATGGCCTATCACTTAACACTGTCCCTGAAAGATAACTTTTCCATGATTGCTCATTGCTGACATTTTATTATTTAATACTAAAATCCCATCAGAGCTCCATAGCCTGATAAGCTAAGAATGAGGTCTGAAAATAAAGCACCTGGCAAATCTGATTTGTAGTCATATCCAAATGGCTTTTTGTCAGATGGGAGCTAATTATCAACCTGACAGGATTTCAATCTGCTTCCATTTTATGAAACGGGGGTCTGTGTGCTCCTCTACAAAGAGGATCAGCCTTGCCGATCTTCAGCTCGACACCCAATTTCACCTACTCTCATGAGGTTCTTCTATTATGCAAACTATTGGTAAAGCAATTACATGCTCCGAAAGATTAAGACTAGAAATTTAGCATTCAGAAAATTGTCATTTTCACCTCTTAAAATGTAAATTCTTGCCAGATGTTAAGATGCCTTTTTTACTTTACACAATGTCACCTAATGATCTGAGGAAGAACCCCTCTTAAAGCAATTTCATCTCCCCAGTTTGATGAGAGCGTTGACTGAACTCCAACTGTCTAATGAGTGCAGGCATCCAGAAACAGGACACTCGTTTCTTCAGGCTTTTCAAGGCTTCTTAGAGGCTGGGCATTGGCCGTATCAAGCCAAAAGCTCCAAATGGACAGAAATGAAGGCTGGACAGAGAACAGCAGGTGGGAAAAGAGGAACCTCACAGGAGACACTTCACCCTTTTGACTTGAGGAAAAGTGCTGGAATCTCCATGGATAGAAAGCAACTGCATAGCTCTTACTGCTCTTGCCAGGAAACATGCTCTGTGTCTCTCATCTAACACCCTTACACACAACAGAAGATCATGGTCAACAGAAGGACATGGAAGGAAGTTCTTTCTGTCTAAGTACAGGAACTTCCCTGGTGGTCCAGTAGCTAGACTCTGCTCCCGGTGCAGGCGAAACGGAGCAGGTCCCTGCTCCACCCACCCTCGTCAGTGTCCTCGGCCTGCCTCCCGCCTGTGCAAAATTGTAGTCAAAGAAAACATTTAATCAGAGAAGTGAGAAATGGGGAAACAAAGGGAACCAGCCACGGGAGACTACATAATAATAACGTAGTCATTAAGTATAGTCAAGGATCTTTAGTTCTTTCTCAAGGGATGTAGATAATATTCTGAGCCATATCCCGTGAGCTGTCTTAAAGATACTGAAACACTAGGTGGAGAATTTAACTACACGACGACCAGACTGTACCCAGAACATGAGCTGCCACAATTCGGAGAATTTGCTTCGAAGAAATGGTAACAAACGGACCCTGAACTGAAGATGAACTACCTAAAACAACCAAGATGATGCTGGTCAGACCACCGATGACCAGTCCGAAGATGACTGTCAGAGCTGGCTGTTGTTTCTGCATGTAGTATTCCCCCACTTTGTCTATAAAAGATCTCTTCCCACTGGCTGCCAGTGGTGGCGGGTCGACCTTTGGACAGACGTCTGCCACCCACTCCCCCACCAATTGCTGACATTTGAAATAAAACCAAACTTCCTTCCCACCAACCTGGCCTGCAATAAGCAGGCTTTTGAGCAGCAAGCAGCCGGACCCCTCACTCCTTCAATAACACAGGAGGTGCGGGCTCAATCCCTGGGAACTAGATCCCACATGCTGCAACTGAGAGCTCACATGCTGCGACTAAAGATCCTGCATGCAGCACTGAAGATCAAAGATCCTGCAACTAAGACTTGAAGCAGCCAAATAAATAAGTAAATAACAACAACAACCAAAAGCTACAAGGGTGAGATCAGTAACTTGTCCCAGGTCCAGTCTGTGGATCTGCAGCTGCAACTGCAGCTGAACTGATGAGCATCTAAGACGTTATGTGTGAAAATGGACACCAAGGCCCCGAAATGGCCTGTAAAGTCCTACAGGGATAGTCAACGAGTGGGGGGAATCTCATGAGTCCTTTCTCCCACCCCCTCAGCTACTCCTCTTTGTGTGGACAGAGAGACACCAAGAAGCATATTTTCTATTTAGGATCACGTAAGCCTCCCACCAGGGGCTTCCCTGGTGGCTCAGATGGTAAAGTGTCTGCCTGCAACATAGGAGACCCGGGTTCGATCCCTGGGTCAGGAAGGTCCCCTGGAGAAGGCAATGGCAACCCACTCCAATACTCTTGCCTGGAAAATTCCATGGATGGAGGAGCCTGGTAGACTACAGTCCATAGGGTAGCAAAGAGTGGGACACTACTGAGCGACTTCACTTTCACTTTTCACTTTCAAGCCTCTGCACAAGGTTTTCCAGCTGGTGCTGTGGGAGAGAATCCGCCTGTCATTGTAGGAGACACAGGAGACTCAGGTTCGATCCCTAGGATGGGAAAGATCCCCTGGAGTAGGAAATGGCAACCCACTCCAGTATTCTTGCCTGACAAATCCCATGGGCAGAGGAGCCTGGCAGACTACAGTCCACAGGGTCACAAAGAATTGGACACGACCTAGCACGCAAGCCTGGACACACACATTGACAGATATTACTAAAAAGCAGCAGGTCCTTCTACATAACTGCATCCTCACTTCAAGTTTTCAAAATACACCAACTAAATATGAGGGTAAGGTGAGTATGTTTGAGAACAGAAGTCAGAGGAGAACGGGAGGAAAAACCTTCCTTCCAGAAGGAGAAAACCGCCTTCTGGTCCTGTGACGGGTGATTTTCTCCATGGAGCTCATGGAGGAAACAGGGACTCACGGGAGTCGCATGTGGAGGATGCGCTGAGGTTCTTCTCTGGATCCTGGCCCGGGGCATTATCACCACCCGTGTGTCATGACATCCAGGGCGGCAGGAGCAGCGGGCTCCTGAGTCGTGACATGAGAAGGACAGATGAAGCTTGCTTCATCTGCAAACACCAGCGCTCCCGGGGCCCCACGTTCCAAACAGGTAAGGGCACTGCGCTGCACACCTCCTCCTTCGCCTCGGAAGTGCCCGGCACGTGCTGCCAGGCACACGGAAGGACACTGGCCCCCAAGGGGAAGCGGCTCCCACCTCCACATGGCTCCGATAGGGGAGGACGGGTAACTCGCAGGAAGTGTCCCCTGACGTGTAGACTGCAGAAACGCCTCCACCATGAGGCTCGCGATGTTTTGCCGTTCAGTCACCAAGTGGTGTCTGACTCTTTGCGACCCCATGGACTGTAGCCTGCCAGGTGCCTCTGTCCATGGGATTTCTCAGGCAAGAATACTGGAGTGGGTTGCCATTTCCTATCATCTCGACCCAAGCATCAAATCTGGATCTCCTGCATTGCAGGTGGATGCCTTACCACTGCACCCCCAGCGAAGCCCACGAGGTTTATGAAAAATCCCCAAAATGTTACTGGAATAGTTCACTTCATGTGTCAGCTCAGTTAAGCCACAGGACCCCAATGTCTGGTCAGACGTTAGGCTAGATGTTCTTGTGAAGGTATTTTTTAGACAAAATGAGTGTTTACATCAGTAGGCTTTGAGTAGATCATTACTCTCCCAGAAAGCAGGTGTGCTTCATCCAGTCAGGTGAAGGTCTTAGGAGCAAAGACTGAGGTTTGCTGAGGCAGGAGGAATCTAAGCTCAAAACTGTAACATAGAAATCCTGCCTAAGTTGCCAGCCTGCCAGCCTGTGCCACATGTTGAACATGCCAGGCCACACAACTGCATGAGTCAGCGCCTTAAAATCGAGCAGTGGTTTCTTTTTCTGTGTCTCCCTCTCTCTCTTCTGTCTGTCTGGAAAATCCTACGCATGCAGTTACCAGGCCGACTAACCAGGTCCATTCCCGCTACGTTTTAGAGGATTGGGGCCCTTGGCAAAACATCAATCCCATGACTATTTAGAAAACCAAAGAAGAAGAAGTCTACATGAAAGAGGCTTTTCAATACCCTTCAAAGGCTCAATTGTATTTCCCACTCACTCCTTAGGTGATGGATGAGTAGGAGCTGTGCCCCTGGAAAGTTCCAGACCAGGCATAGCACAGGGGAACCGGGGCACCTGGGCTGGAGCCCAGGACTCAGCCTCTGAGGGGGTGAGTGGCCACCGACAGGTGACTGAATCAGGAATAAGGCATTTCATACCTTGGTGAAAACATACTTCCACCACATCCATCCGGCAGGGAGGGCACGTAAAAGGACCAGAGACGTAAAGCACCCAGCTCAGGACCGAACAAGACAGACCTCACTAAGTCGTACCTTATTGCTAGACAAAAGATACTGATAAAACACTCTTCATTCTACTCCCATCCCCAAGGGGGCAGAGAAACACATCCAGGGATAATTTTTGTTTGTTTTGTCTTTTTTATTGGAGTATAATTGCTTTACAATGTAGTGCTGGTTTCTGCTGTACAGTGAAGAGAAGCAGCTATAAGTAGCATGCATCTCCTCCCTCTTGGACCTCCCTTCCCCCATCCCACTCCTCTAGGTCATCACAGAGCACCAAACTGAGCCCTCCGTGCTACACAGCAGGTTCCCACCAGCTGTCTGTCTTACACACAGTAGTGTGTACATGGGACTTCCATGGTGGATCAGTGGTAAAGACCCAGTCTGCCAATGGAGGAGACAGAGACGGGTTCGATCCCGGGGTCAGGAAGATCCGCTGGAGATGGAAACAGCAACCCACCCCAGTATTCTTGCCTAGGAAATCCCATGGACAGAGAAGCCTGGTGGGCTACAGTCCATGGGGTCGCAAAGAGTGGGACTCAACAGCTAAACACGTGTATATGTGTCAATCCTAAGCTCTCAGCTCTTCCCACTCTCCGTCTCCCACTGTGTCTACATGTCCATTCTCTACATCCAAGTCTCTATTCCTGCCCTGGAAATAGGTTCATCTCTACCATTTTTCTAGATTCTACACTTGTCTGCCTGCCTACTTAGTCGCTCAGTCATGTTGACTCTTTAGCAACCCCAAGGAGTGTAGCTCACCAGGCTCCTCTGTCCATGGAATTTTCCAGGCAAGAATACTGGAAAGGGTTGTCATTTCCTCCTCCAGGGGATCTTCCTGAACCCATGTATCCTGTGTCTCCTATACTGCAAGCAGATTCTTCACCCATCAGGGAAGCACTCTATAGATTCCACATATATATGTTAATGAAAACATACAAGGATAAGAGCTTCAAATACCAAGAAAGGGATACTGTGAGTAACTGTGGGAACTCAAAGGAAGGAAAGCTGATTCAGGCTCAGAAGGAAAAGTTTGCAGGCGAGATGGGGTGACAGGGGAGCAGGCAGTCCAGGCAGAGAGCATCACGTAGCAGAACCAGGAGTGGTGCCAACCAGGGGACTTGTCGGCCATGCACATGGGCCAGAGAAGTGGGACTGGGATCCCTGCGCTGGGAAGCATTCTAAAGAGCCGGCTCCTGCGAGGATGCAGACGTGGGGAGAATATAAATCAGAGGCAAGACAGAGCTGCCAGTGTGCGTTCTTTTCAGGTCACACCAGGAGGCTGCGCGGATGCAAACTTTAACTAGTAACTACCCTGACTTCTCAGTCTCAAAACTTTCACAATCAACAATCAGTGATACAAATGCAGAAGACATCCGGAAAATAAATGATGGAACTTGTGAACGTTTACACAGGAAGCAAAAAAGTCCTCTAACGTGAACTGTGCCCCAAGTAAGAATTTTAAATGATGATAAAATGCTGAATGGACTGCATTCTGCTTTGTGTGCATGTGAAAATGAAAAACATTCCATTAACCTCAGAACCCCGTAATAAAAGATATATAATGCAGGAAAGGCTCTGAAGTGACCTATAGTCAATTGTCCAAAATAATTAAGCTATTATCAGTCCATGGGGTCTCAAAAAGAGTCGGACGTGACTTAGGGGCTAAACAATAAAAAGATTAAGCCTGGTTTTCATTTTCTTCATTTTGCTGACTTAGATTTTCTTCTTTTTCTATAATGACTGTGGAATATTCACGAAAAGAGCAAAGGGTATTTTTCAAAGCCTGCCTAAGGGACGTCTAAAAAGAAAGGGTGTTACACTTCTCAGGTGGCTTTAGTGGTAAAGAACCTGCCTGCCAGTGCAGAGAACTTAAAAGATGAGGGATGGATCCCTGGGTTGGGAGGAGCCCCTGGAATAGGGCAGGGCAACCCACTCCAGTGTTCTTGCCTGGAGAATCCCATGGACAGAGGAGCCTGGTGGGCTACAGCCCATATGGTTGCAAAGAGTCGGACACAACTGAAGCGACTGAACACATACACAGACACAGACACAGACACACACACACACACACACGCACACACACAAGTGGGGTCCACTTGGATGGACAAGCAAACCCCTGCAGCAGGCCAACCTGTGGTCAGATGCAAAAGAAAAGTTTAAGATTGGGAAACGGAAGGAGAGGGCTTCCCAGCCCGGCCACGGTACCCACCTGGGTCACAGAGGCACTTGTAGCTGGTGCCCACGCTGCGGCACGTGCCGTGGGCACAGGGGCTGAGTGCACAGAAATCCACGAGCTGTGCACACGCTGGGCCTGTAAAGCCCGCGCTGCAGCTGCAGCCGAAGTGCAGCCCATCGGCGTAGCAGGTCCCGTTGTTCTGGCAGGGCGCCGAGGCACACGGGTCCACCTTCTCCTCACAGGTGGAGCCCAGGTAGCCTGCAGAAAGATGCAGAATGGTGGAGGGGTAAAAAGAGACATCGCATTCCACTTAATCACCGAGAAACTCGGGCTGCTGTTCAGAACTCTGCTTCATTGTCAGTTGAGGAATACCACACAACCCAACCAGGCGGGTTTTCTTTGCTTTGATAACCAAGATACTTCCGTTTTGTTGGAAATATAAAATGTATGATTGCTTAGGTGTAGCAATGGCACCCCCACTCCCGTACTCTTGCCTGGAAAATCCCATGGACGGAGGAGCCTGGTGGGCTGCAGTCCATGGGGTTGCGAAGAGTCGGACACGACTGAGCGAATTCACTTTCACTTTTCACTTTCATGCGTTGGAGAAGGCAATGGCAACCCACTCCAGTGTTCTTGCCTGGAGAATCCCAGGGACGGGGGAGCCTGGTGGGCTCAGAGTCGGACACAGCTGATGCGGCTTAGCAGCAGCAGCAGCAGTGAGATACAGGGAGACAGATATATTGGGTTGGCTGAAAAGCTCATTTGATGGGTAACACCCTATGGAAAACCCAAACGAACTTGTTTGGCCAACACGATATGTATATCTATGTATGTACAAAATAGAAAGATGGCAAAAATAAACTAATGGTGACTGATTTCAGGAAGCTGGGATTGGGATCAGTGGGAGAGATTTCATTTATTATTTAATACACATTGCTAGAGGAAGATATTCCTTACTTTGTTTTAATAGAGGAAGAATAATCCTGAATTTAAAACCTTAAATCCATATAAAACAGGAAATGTGAAAAATATTATTTTCCCACCTTTATTCCTTTGTTTCTCACTCCTTTCTCTAGAATAACCCACTGTTAGCAGTTTCTTGAATGTATAATTTTTAACAATTTGGTCACTGCAATGGAAAAACAAACTGGGTGTATCCATACAATGGAACACTATTATGCAACAAAGAGGAAATAAATTCTCTGACGCATGTGCCAACATCATTGTTGTTTAGTCGCTAAGTCCTGTCCAACTCTGCGACCCAATGGACTGTAGCACAGCAGTCTCCTGCCCGTGGGATTTCCTAGGCAAGAATACTGGGGTGGGTTGCCATTTCCTTCTCCAGGGGATCTTCCCCACCCAGGGATCAAACCTGTGTCTCCTGCATTGGCAGGGAGATTCTTTATCACCAAGCCACCTGGGAAGCCCTGTGCCAACGTGGCTGAACCTAAAGGACATATGTTAAGTGAAAGAAGCTAAATACAAAACACCATATGTTGTATAATCTCATTTATAAGGAATGTCCAGAAAAAATAAATCTACAGGTAAAATAAATCTCTATATAAAGTAGATGAGTAGTTGCCTGGGGCTGGGGTGGGAAGAGGGGCTGACAGAAGATGGGCATGAGGGAGTCTATTGAGGTTGATGTAAATGTTCTAACGTTGGATTGCAAATTGTGGTGATAACTGCACAACTCTGTATACTTACTAAAAAGCACTGAATTATACTCCTAAAATGAATGAAATTTATGACATGTAAATTGTACTTCAATTAAATTTTTTTCATTTTATTTATTTATTTTTTAAGATTTTTTTAAAGCAAGAGTGACTTTTTATTTCAAATTTTAAATCTATTTCTTGTGCATATGATTTTTATTTTGCATGTTTCAGTATTTCTCAATTAAAAAAATACATATCCTTCTACTATATAGCACTGGGAACATATTAAATATCTTGTAATGAACAATAGAATCCGAAAATATACAACTAAATCACTTTGCTGTACATCTGAAATTAACACAACATTGTAAATCAACTCTACTTCAATTAAAAACATTTTTAATTATCAGTTCAGTTCAGTTGCTCAGTCGTGTCCCACTCTTTGTGACCGTATGAATTGCAGCACACCAGGCCTCCCTGTCCATCACCAACTCCCGGAGTTCACCCAAACTCACGTCCATCGAGTCAGTGAGGCCATCCAGCCATCTCATCCTCTGTCGTCCCCTTCTCCTCCTGCCCCCAATCCCTCCCAGCATCAGAGTCTTTTCCAATGAGTCAACTCTTCACATGAGGTGGCCAAAGTACTGGAGTTTCAGCTTTAGCATCAGTCCTTCC